>JADMLL010000010.1:9884522-10383821 GCA_016920875.1 Columbicola columbae
ATTCATATCACCAACTAAATGTTACAAATTGTTGAATATTTATCACATTTACCGATAGTTTATAAGTTTTCTATCTTGTAATGGAGATTTGGATAAAAGTTTGCTCAAATAACGAGTTGGATATTTTATAAAATAACCGGCAAATGTGATAAATGTTCAGTATATTGTCACACTTACCAAGCTTAGTTGGTGATTATGAATAATCGCCAGAAATTATGTATATTCACCTGATTTATTACTTTTACCGTGACGTATATATTTTTTGTTCACTTGATATCTACCAGGTATGGAAAACCTTCTGGGCACCACTCTTGGATGAATACCTGAATAAGAAATTGCAAAATGGACGTGGAGGTCAGTGGACACTTTTTACATAATCGGTCGGTTAGGTTTTCGCGTTGGTTTTGGGCGTTGTTGGGTGTGTTGTCTCCTCCCGGGGGGGTTGAATGCTAACAGCTGACAACCGATTTCTTTGTGATGCTTAAATTAATCGAATGAGTCTTGTCGTGGTCAACCTTGAGTTTCGAGTAGAAAGTGATGTTTGGCGATAGAATCGACGAAAGGAAAGTGTGCGCGAAAGGAACGATCAGGAAATGATTACCACAATGAATAGAGGTCAGCGACAATGAGAAAACTAATAATCGAGATTAGTTATAGCAGAAATGTAAGTATAAAAGTGGTTTATGTGTTTGTGTGGAAGGATGAGTTTGACTGCACTAATCCATTTTGACCAAAGTTTTGCTGAAATATCGCTTACACTCCCCAGGAGAGTAAGCACCCATCAGGTTTGGAGTGCCTACCATCAATAATTCTTTCTTTATTAAATATGAAGGAAAATGTTTGATGAAAGTGTGCAATACTTTTGAAATGAGGTCTGACTTCGAGTGTGTAATAATTTTGAAATGAACTTTATCATCGGGTGTGCAATACTTTTGAAATAAAGTCTACCCTCCACTGTGCAATATTTTTGAAATGAAGTACGCCTTCGAGTGTGCAATACTTTTGAAATGAGGTTTGTCTTCGATTGTGTAATAATTTTGAAATGAACTTTACCTTGGAGTGTGCATTACTTTTGAATTAAACTCTACCATCGGGTGTGCATTACTTTTGAAATGAAGTCTGCAGTGCGTAATAATTTTAAATGAACTTTATCATCAGATTGCAATACTTTGAAATAAAATTACCCTCCACTGTGCAATATTTTTGAAAAAGTACGCCTTCGAGTGTGCAATACTTTTGAAATGAGTCTGATTTCTATTGTGCAGTAATTTTGAAATGAAGTTCACCCTTCACTGTGCAATACTTTTGAATTAAACTCTACCATCAGGTGTGCATTTTTTTTAAAAATGATGTCAATACTTTTAAATGAAATTCTGACTCGCATCGATCGCTGCAGTACTTCAAGCCCGGTTTCTACTGTGCAATACTTTTGAAATGAACTATCTCCCTTCGATACAGTGTATTTCGTCAAGGGAGCGAACTCGAACGATGACCCTCAACAGCAACGCCACCTTTCTCTACCCGTTCTCGTGATGGGAATCTTAAACTCGAAATCAAACACCCTTCTCACCCCCTCCTTCTTCACCCCCGTACCCCTCCCCCGTCAGAACAAAACTCCGAATAAAAAGGAAGAAAGAAAGAAACCTGGGATTTGTTTACCTTCAGGTTTCAATACCCGTTCACAAAGCCCTGACTCATGTTTCGTACTCGTGGAAATTATTCAGCAACTCTAAATGACAAAAGAAAACCATTTCAAAGGAGGCTGGGGGTCCAGGGAGGGGGGGACCGGATAGACGATCTCTCAATGAAATTTTCGAACGCGGGTCGAGAAAATTTCATTCATACCTGAGCTCCGGAAAGAAAATAATTACAAATTTTTGTAATACTTATTGAGGTGCTCATGAAAATGATTTTGGCCCTCTTGATAGTAAAACACTGAAAGACTCGGTTAACAAAAACAAATTGGTAAGTTCTGACTTGTCTCTCTCTCTCTCTCTCTCCTCCTCTTTCTCTCCCATTCTCGGCACCACAATGATTCTGATGATTTCAATGACGATTATCATCAAGAGATTTAAGTGGTGTCCAGCAGAGTTGCCTTTGTTCTCACGTCAAAACATTTGGAGCCCCTGCTGCTCTTCTTCAATTCATATTATTATCTATATTATTATTATTTTTCTGAACCATCCTCTCTCTCTCTCTCTCTCTCTCTGGAGAGTGAAATGTTCGGTCAGGAATACGTTATCGCCTAATTCAAATGTCTTTATCTATTCCTCCGTGAACGATTCCATTATCTAGATTCGATATACTATCGAGTCGAAGGGAATCGAAATGAAAGGATCGATCTCCTGTTGTAACTTGTCTGTATTGTTTGAATTGTTTTAGGACTTTGGGAGAGTGGAGGAAGGAAGTTGCCTGTAAGACTCCTGATTTTTATAAATAGGTGTGCAATACTTTTGAAAGATGAATGCAGTCCTCGATTTTTAAATTTGTTTGGTGTCTCATTATTTCTTTGTAAGAACGTGTTGATTCGGCGATCTTTTTTTTTGTGCAGGACTTATGAAATGAGTTATACGTATGAGTGTGCATTATTTTTGAAAGTAGTAGTCATACATGTTACTGTACTCTTTGACGGATTTGTATTAGTGTGCAATACTTTTGAAAGAAGGATGTAGTCCTCGATTTTCAATATTTTTGTCTCTTTTTTTAAAATCCTCTTTAACTCAGTGATCTCTTTTTGTGCAGGACTTATGAAATGAGTTATACGTATGAGTGTGCATTATTTATGAAAGATGAGTGTGGTGTTTTCTCTCGATTTTTGAAAACCCACTTTTATTGTTGTGTAAGGGTGGTGTGCATTATTTGAAACGAGTAGTCATACATGTAACTGTGCTCTATGACGGATTCGTGTATTGGTGTGCAATACTTTTGAAAGATGAATACAGTCCTCGATTTTTAAATTTGTTTGTTGTCTCATTATTTCTTTAAACATGTTGATTCGGCGATCTTTTTTTGTGCAGGACTTATGAAATGAGATATATATATGAGTGTGCATTATTTATGAAAGCTGAGTGTGGAGTTTTCTCTCGATTTCTGCCTGAAAAACCCACTTTTTACTGTTGTGCGGGGATGGTGTGCATTATTTTTGAAACGAGTGGTCATACATATAGCTGTACTCTATGACGGATTCGTGTATTAGTGTGCAATACTTTTGAAAGAAGAATATAGTCCTCGATTTTCAATTTTTGTGTCTTTTTAAATCCTCTTTAACTCAGTGATCTCTCTTTGTGCAGGATTTTTGGAATGAGTCATTCTTAAATGTGCATTATTTATGAAAGATGACAACTTCTTTTGCACCTCAATTTCTGCCTCCTTTCTATTTTCTTTTATTGTTTTAAAACTTTGTGAATCAATATTCTTCTCTTTTCTTTCCACACTGTTGTTTCGCGATGGCAGTGTGCATTACTTTTGAAATGAAATGTTATTCATATAGCTGGGTCGTATTTTTGAAAATGAATTTCGCATTAAAGAGTGCATAGGTCATGGAATAAGTTTCTTTGTGTGAGTGTGCATTACCTGCGAAACGGATTCGTATATTAGTGTGCAGGAATTTTGAAATGAAGTCCGCCTCTTAGTGTGCAATATTTTTGAAAGAGATCCACTTTCTGGTGTGCAATATTTTTGAAATGAAATCCGCCTCCAGATGTGCTATTTTTTGGAATGAAAGCTACACACAGATGTGAAGTTGTTAAGGACTGAAAGTTTGTCAAGTGTGTGCAATATTTATGGGAAAAGGTCTTTGTGAAAGTGTGCATTACTTATGAAATTAGTCCTTCTTCAAAGTGTGCAGTTCTTTTGGAACGTACACTTTGTGAAAGGGGTAACTCAATGTTTACAAACACTTTTGTTACCACCAAAAGTGTTTAGGGTTCCTTTTTTGTATGTAATGACCTCTTCAGAAGGGTGTGCAATATTTATGAAAAATAGGTCGGCGGTTGCAAGGACCGGCTTGTTTACATTTTATTCGATTTTGCAGGGATGTATGAAACACAACTCGCACAAGTTCGAAATTGGTGTTCGAAATCCGTCTGTCTTGTCTTTTGTTTTAGAAACTTTCGAATTGCTATCCTCTTCCCTTCCTCCTCTTCCTCCCTCTCTCTCTTCGCTTCTTTCAAAGAGTACGTGATGGTCGATCGAGGCCTTTCTTCGCCCTCTTGCACACCTTGAATCGAATCACATCCCGTGCGTAAGCCTTCCCATAAGTGGTCATGTGGTATTAGCCATCGATCCTTCATCACTTTCGAACTCTTTGTCTGATGGAAAGTGAAAGTATTTCCTCTGGTTGGCGGGAGTGTCTGCGCTTTCAGTCGAATGTTTTCGGAGGTGTGTCCTTCCTTTGATGGGAACATTGTGAAACCGGCAGAAGTTTGCGGAGAATCGTTAGGCTCGTCCCTGGGCTGCTGTTGGGAGCTGTTAAGTTGAATGCATGGCCTCTTCCACTCATAAAATGAATTTTTTATTTAAGTGTGCATTACTTTTGAAATGAGATTGACCTCCTAGTGTGCAGTATTTTTGAAATTAAAAACACCTTCAAGTGTGCAATATTTATGAAATGAGATCTACACGAAAGTTTTAATTAGTTATATTAAAATGAGATTCAGCTCTGAGGTGTGCAATATTTTTGAAATGAGCTGTCAATGAAACTGTGCGGTATTTTTTAAAAGATCGACTTCTGGTGTGCAATATTTTTGACATGAAATCTACCTTTTAGTGTGCAATATTTTTGACATGAAATCTACCTTTTAGTGTGCAATATTTTTGAAATGAGATCCGCCTCCTACTGTGCATTGTTTTTCAATTCGAATGCATCTTGATTTGTATCTGCCGTATTTTTGAATTGAAAAACACGTTCAAGTGTGCATTATTTATGAAATGAAGTGTACATAGAAGCGTGCACCATTTTTGGAAATATAACAACCTTCAACTGTGCAATATTTATGAAATGAGATCTACACGAAAGTTTTTATAGTTATATTAAAATGAGATTCAGCTCTGAGGTGTGCAATATTTTTGAAATGAGATCGGCCTCTTGGGTGTGCAATATTTTTGAAATGAGATCCGCCTCTTGGTGTGCAATATTTTTGAAATGAATTCAACACTTTTCTAACCCCTTTTCCTCGGTTTTCCTTCCCTTTCCCCGCTTCCTCTTCTTCTTTTAAAAGCTTTTTGCAACTTTCACAAGAACTTCAATCATGGGACACGCAAAAGATTCATCAAGGAAAGAGGAAAAGTCACAAGTCCTTCCCCATCCCCTGACGTCACACTTCCTTCCTCCCGGTTTTCCTAGAACTCGTTTCAACACTCACACCTCCTTCCTCTCCCAAAACACAAAAACTTTTATTAGCTTTCTAGGAATCGAGTTTTCCATTTTCCTAACACTTCCTCCTTCTCTGCCTTTCCCTCTTCCTTCCAAACGAGTGACCCGATGCACCGCCACCGAATAAAAGAATTCGACGTAGGAGGAGGGCGGTGGAAGTTATTACCGGTCAATGGAAGGCCTCTGATCAAGTCCCCGCTGTGCACAGACACGGCTGTCAAAAGAGAAAAGCCATAATCGAATAATCGGACAATGGACAAACTTTTTTTTGTTATCATTTCGCCATTTTGGTCCTAATTTCCTGAGGGACTTCCCTCCCCGTCCTCCTCTCCCTGCCTCCTTCTCTCGCCTCTCCTCCAAATCGATTTTGAGAATGCTCCTCATTTCCAACTCTCTCTTACTCTCGGGGGAGGCAAAAGAAAATAAAATAAAATTGTCGTTCCGTATATAAAATATTCGATCGGAAGGCTGTGGGAAACGAAAATGCGTCGAGTTTCGTATAGTGCGCCCTCGTTAAACGCGAAATGAAACTGCGACCTGTACTCAGTACCCAGATTCTCATTTCTAAAGTAAAGCACACCTTCCTCTTCTTGATGTGCATATGCAGCCAAATAGAGAGCTTCTTTCATAAGTAATGCACACTTTGGTGAAGTTTTTATTTCAAAAGTATTGCACACTGATTCCAAGACTTCATTTCAAAAGTATTGCACACTGATTCCAAGACTTCATTTCAAAAGTATTGCACACTGATTCCAAGACTTCATTTCAAAAGTATTGCACACTGATTCCAAGACTTCATTTCAAATGCACACTGATTCCAAGACTTCATTTCAAAAGTATTGCACACTAGCAGGGGAAATTCATCATCTACCCCATCAGCAAGTTTTTAAAACCCACTTTCATTGTTGTGTCGCGAGGCTGTGCATTATTTGTGAAATGAGTAGTCGTACATGTATCTGTCCCTTATAACGGATTTGTGTTAGTGTGCAATACTTTTGAAAGAAGAATGTAGTTCTCCATTAAAAATTTTTGTTGTCTTATTATTTTCCTTGAAGAACGTTTTGACTCTGCGATCTCTTTTAGTGGTTGTGATTTTGTGAGAGTTGATTCAAAAGTGTTGCACAATCAAAGGAAAGGTTCATTTCAAAAGTAATGCACAATTTTTGTGAAATTACTTTCATAAGTGTTGCACACTTTCAGCAAGACTCGATTTAGCAAATAATACACAATAGTTGTAAGTCTTCATTGTAGAGGTATCGTACTCTAGGAGAAAAGGTTCATTTCATAAATAATGCACACCGTCGTTAAGATGTCATTTCAAAAGTATTGCACACTTGGATGACGATTTTTGAGATTGAAGTTGAGTGAGAAGTTTGAACTTGTCTGAATCGGTAGATAGTGTGTTTCATACACCGCGATTTTGTGTCTACAAACCTACCCCTTCCATTCCACCCCCGCATTGTGCGGAAGTTTGTTGCCAAATTCATTCTAAGAACTTTCGGCGGGGGTGGAGGTGGAGTGGGAGGGAAGTATTCAAATGAAAGAAGGAATGGAAGGAGGATTGGGTGTTGAAAGGAGTGAAATGGAAATGATAAGCGTCGAAGTGAGTTTGCTTTCCCTTCTAGAAACTTCCCTCCCTCAACTCTCTTCCAGCCCTGAACCGCAGCAAAAACAAACAACAGAAGAAAATTATGAAAAATAAAAGACACCGACGAAAATCTTAAAATCCGGTTTTCCAACCCTTTTCCACCACCCTCTCCTCGACTGAGCTGAGGAAAAGAGAAACGGTTTCATCCCTCTTCAACCACCCTCCTCACCCCCTGCGTCCTTAAAAATTCTATCTACAAAGTAAATATCTTAATGCGGGAACCTTTTGGGTGTTGTTAATTCTGGAAGGAGACGGAGCTTTTAAAGATGGCGATGAGGAGGATGGTGTGTGGTGTGTATGGGAGGTGGGAGGAGGGAGGCTTTAACACCGATGTTAATTCCGTTTCTAACGTTCCGGAAGTAATTTCATCCCTCTCTCAACAGCCTAAATAAGTCTCTCAGTTGTTTGGGTTTTCTTCCTTTCCCCTTGCTTACCGTTCGTCAGAACTGTTCTCAAGTTCTGTTGTATTGTTGTAAAGTTGGAACCACAATCGCCATCATCAACTAGACTACAACACAGGAGTGGGAAAGAAAACTCGACAACAGATTAATGACGCTCATTTGTTTTGTCCGTTTGCGCGGAAACTCGTTTCACCGGAAGTAATACATCTCGAAAAGGAAAATGATGGAGTTTTGTTTTAGCAGGCGGTGGTAGGAGCAGCGGTGGTGTTATTAAAATCATTTGATTCGGATGATAAGCTCGGAGATGGCAGACGATGGAGGTTTTGGTGCCTCCGCCGCTCTCCTCCTCCTCTTCCTCCTCAGAGTCTCATTCACGGGGAAATACGGTAGCGAGGATATTTTGAAAGGATTTCGAGTCGAGGAGGAATGCGAAATGATTCGGCGTTGAAAGGAAACCTTGAATCCATTGTTCAATTAAATCATCTGCCAACTCTGGCGGATTGGAATTCGTGAGAACATCAGACATTCAGACATTTTCTCTTCTTCTTCTTCTTACCATTAAAAAATCAACAAAGAACTTGCGAACCGTTTAATTACTTCATCTTTTGTAAGAATGAAAGGCAATGGATGGATAGATGGAGGCTGGCAGGGAGGGAGAGAGAGAGAGAGCAGCGAGGAGTCTGTGAACCGCGAATCTCTCCTCGCGGGTTCCGAGTACGAATGACTACTTCCGGAATGGTAACAAAGCGCCCTCTGTAGGAGACATCTCACAACTGGACAGTACTTCAAGTGACGTATCACCACGTGGACCACAGGGGTTCCAGACTGGTAAGAAAGCTGAATCCAGAAGCGGAAGAAGATCTCGTTGGAATCGAACCACTCACTTCAATAACTCCTGACAACTTTGTGCATTAATTTTGAAACGAGCATTGGCTGCAACGAGTTCCCAAGCTTGAAAAGAGCTTATTTCATAAATAATGCACACTATTGCTCAGATTTCATTTCAAAAGTATTGCACTCTAGCGGAAGAATTTCATGATCCACACCATCAGCAAGAATTCTATCAAAAGTATTGAACAATCAGTAAAAGGCTTTATTTCATAAATAATGCACACTTTGCTGAAGATTTTCTTTCAAAAGTGTTGCACACCAATTCCAAGACTTCGTTGCAGAAGTATTGCACACTAGCAGGAGGAATTCAAAATCTACACAATCAGCAAGAGTTCATTTCAGAAGTGTTGCAAAATCAAAGGAAAGGTTCATTTCAAAAGTATTGCACACTTTGGGGAAGATTTCATTTCAAAAGTATTGCACACTAATTCCAAGTCTTCATTTCAAAAGTATTGCACACTGGCACGAGAAATTCATCATCTACACCATCAGGAAGAATTGATTTCAATTGCATAATCGAAGGAAAGCTTCATTTCAGAAGTATTGCACACTTTGGTGATTTTTTATTTCAAAAGTATTGCACACTCAGAGGAGGAATTTCTCTTCATAAATGATAACCCGATTTTGGGAGATAGTTGTCACCAACAAATGATCATCAGAATCATCAGAGAGACGTCTGATACTAAAAACGAGCTTTGAAAGCTTCCAGTCAACACACAAAACGAAATTCTGGATGAATGAATGAATGAATGAACACAAAGTCAACAAGAGACAGAATGCCAGTCATTTCCGGTTGTGTTAGTCTCACAAATGATAGCCTTCACCGCGACCTGTCTTCGGCCTTCAGACTAATTAAGATTTTAGGCAAATATCCTGAAAGCAACTATCTTCTGAGAACTATGACAGAGACGGTTAACTCATAAACAGCTGATTGATGGCGGCGTTGGAACAATAGCAACCGGAAATAGAAAGAAAAATTCATGGAAACCAAGTTCAAAGTTGTCCCAGGCACCTAATAAAAGAAGATAGATAATTGTAGATATCTGTATTTAGATAGATTATTTGGATCGAAGGAAAAAGGCCGAAATCAACAAATGGAGGCTATGTATACAAAAGAGAAAAACAGGAGGTTGATGGATAAATGCAGAGAAAGAAAGTAGATAGAAAGATAGATAATGTGTGTGAGTTACATTAATAGACAGACAGTTTAAGAGAAAGAAAGAGAAAGTGAGACAGGTACGGAGGGGACAGATGAATATATAAAAAGCAAGACCATAGAAGGAATGAGGGAGTGAGAGATAAATAAAAAGGCCAAATAGATAGATAAAGAGAAATAAATAATATAGATAGAATTAGAGCTAAGTAGACAAAAGAGTGATAGATAGATAAAGAGAAAGATAGATAAGTAAAAATAGTAGACCAGAAAAGAGATTAGATAATACTTTGATAGATAAAGAGTGGAAAGTAAAAGAGATCTAGTTACGTTGAGAGTGGAGATTTTATAATAGATAGATAAAAGCAAGAAAGAGAGGTGACGTATGGAAGGGTAAGACAAATAAAGAGGTCAAAAATTGATAGATAAAGAAGGAATACAGGTAGAATTAGAGCGAGGGGGTATAGATTGAAATGAAAAAATAAATAGATAAAAGGGTGAAATTATGTAGATAATGTGAGATCAATATAGGTAAAAATATAGATAGGTAATGCGCGTGTGACATTGATATATAGTTAAAGAGAGGCAGGTAGAAGGTAAAAGATACATAAATAGGCAGATAAATAAATAAATTAAAAGAAAGAAATAGGGCAGAACGAAAGAGATAGAGATAAATACAGAAGCTAAATAGATAGATAAAGAGAATGAATGAATATAGATGCGACTAGAGCGAAATAGAAAGAAGCAGAGAGAGGAAGATAAAAATAAAGATGAGCCAAAACAGAGGAGCAAACAATAAATAGATAATGGATGTCTTACTCTGATAGATACATAAAGAAAGGAAGAGAAAAAGAGAAACACACAGGTAGAGAGTGTAAGAAAGATAAAAAGAAGACAGACTGAGGGAGATAATTAAAAAAGTTAAACAGATAGATAAAAAGCAAAAAGGAGTATCGGTAAGAGATATAGAGAAATATAGATAAAAAGATAGAAAACATTATGGAATGGATAGATAAATAAAAACAAAGAAGAAAAAAATGGGAAGGAAAGAAAGAGAGAGAGGGAGATTAAGCCAAATAGATAGATAAAGAGAGAGAGAGACGGAGCTACTGGTTCTCGGCACCTCTTCTCTTTCCCACCTCACCGTCCATCATATGCCTAATGCCATTCAATTACTTCATCATCCCATAAATAATTCAGGTGAATAAATACTGTTAATAGGAGGGCGGAAGAGAGAGAGGAGGAGTAGATGGAAAGAGGAAGAGGAGGAGAGAGGTGACGAAAGAGGTGAAGAAAAGATAAAAATGCATTTATTTATCTAAAGGCTCAATTATGGAATGAAATACATTGTAACAAGTACTCGAGCAACTACTTGGATGACCCTCGACCTATCCAAGTGCCGTGAATCTCTTGTTGGCGAGAGAACTCGTAGATGAAAAGGGTTAGGAACCTGGTCCTCCTTCTTTTCATCGCCCGCTTATAAATGATAAGCATAACACTTAAGGAGCCATTGATTCGGAGGCCCCAAGTCCGCGCGAAAAAAGAACCGGTGCGATTCCCTTCCGTTCATCTCCTCTCTCTCTCTTGTTTATCTATCTCCTCTTCCTCCTCCTCTTTCTGGCTTCCTTTTTTTGCAGAAGAGTTATACTCGAGTTTTATTATTCCAAAGAGCAAAGGAGACGTTTGTCGCCAGTCGGGTTGAGGATGAGGTCTCTTTTTACGCGAATGTTTTTTAACATTAATTTCGGAGTTGTGCAGATTGTAGTTCACAGCGGAAAGGTGTCTTGTAAAGTCTATGACGGTTGTATGGTTGATTGATCTCCTTCTTTCATAAATAATGCACACTTTTATCGAGAATCGATCCCATAATTAATGCACACCTCAAAAAAGAATCCATTTCATAATTATCGCACAAATTTTTTGCTAATTATTGTATAGAGTGATTCATAAATAATGCACGCTTGCGTGACTATTCTTTTTCATAAATATTGCACACTTTCGCGATGGGTTATGCCAAAAGTATTGCACACTTTTATTAAGAATTGGTCCCATGAAAAGAACCACTTTTTCAAGCAGAGAATCCGTTTCATAATTATTGCACACTTTTCGCGACTTTCACTTTTGAAGACTATGCATCTGAGCGTTGTTTCGTTATTTCATAAATATTGCACACTTGGATTGAAGATCCTTTTCTCATAAATATTGAACACTTTCGATAAACTTTTACTTTTTGAGTACTACACTCTTGTACGTTGTTTTTTATTTCATAAGTATTGCACACTCTTGTGATAAATTTGTTTTGTAAATATAATAACCGGCACGGAAGTATTGCACACTTGGGTTATTTCAAAAGTATTGCACACTTTTATTAAAAATTGGTCCCATGATAGGAAGTACTTTTTCAGCAGAGAATCCGTTTCATAATTATTGCACACCCTTGTGGGACTTTCACTTTTGAAGACTATGCATGAGTGTTGTTTCATAAATATTGCACGCTTACGTGAAGATCCTTTTCTCATAAATACTGCACACTTTTGATAAACTTTCGTTTTTGAATACTATACTCTTGTGCGTTGTTTTTTATTTCATAAGTATTGCACACTGTTATCAAGATTTGATCGTTAAGTTATGCATACTTACGTGAAAGCCTTTTTTCATAAATATTGCACGCTCTTATGAAAATTTCATTGTTTACACTTGTGCGTTGTTTATTATTTCATAAGTATTGCACACATTTGTGATAAACTTGTTTTTCAAAAGTAATGCACACTTTTTGAGTGTCTTACTTTCAAAATGTTGGGTTATATCTGTAAGGAATTTTTTTGTGCGATCGCTTAAAACGAGATCTGGTTGGACTGGTGACGTCATTTTGAAGTCTATTACCAAAGGGAAAGTCTGGGAGGGGGGGACATGGAAACAGTTTGTCAAGCGGAAGGTTCTAGAAACCGTTCGTGCCGTCTTCGATTAGTCTCTTTGTCAGTTTAGGTGAAGGAAAGAGACAGAAGGGTGAGAAAATGAAAGAAAGAAGCGAGACGGAGGCACGAGAAGAAGGCTGAAAGAGGAGATGAAGGAGGAGGAGAGGAGGAGAGGACACGAGGGATCCAATTTAAAATTCCATCCGCATTTACAAACGATATGCTAAGCAAGGCTTCGGGATGAAAATGCGGCCATCGCAGGGGCCACTTAATTCCACCATCGGAGATTTTAAATTATTCCCTGATGGAAAATCTCTCGCCCCTTGTCTTCATCCCTTCGCATTACAAGGGACCGGGGGGGTGCGGGGAAACACAAAAAAAATTTTCTTCTCCCCCCAGATTTTAGAATAAGAGAAAGTTTTCCAGCGGCTTTTCTCTCATTTTTTTCCTTTCCTCTTGAATATATAATCCGAGTTATGTGCGCATGCGTCGTGCGAGAATCCTTTTTTGAATTTTTGGGCCTTTCTCCGCTCTCTTCGGGCCTTCCGTTTTTCCTTTGGTCTTTCTATCGGTTTTTCTCTCAATGATTTTGCACCCGTTCACTTACGTAATTTCTGTTTCTTCAGTTGGCATCCATCTTCTCGTCAGGTTGTCTCCTTGTCATCTAAAAGATGTATTTCGGAGTGACAATTTTCAGGTTAGACAGACTGTCTGTGAAAAATGGAGAAAGAGAGGAGGAGGAGAGGGTAATAAAAAAGGAAATAACAATGAGATTACCAACATAACAAAAATTAAAATCAAAAGCGCAAAGCCCTCAATCTATTTTCTCTTTCTACGGTCCTGAAATCTATGATCGATTCCTATCTTCTTCTTCATTAATATGACTCTAATACTGACCAATTTTCATTTAAAATTCAGGACTGCCAACCTAAAAACAACATCACAACCAACAGCAACAGTCTCTTTTTACTCACCCTTATTTTTTTAATACGGTTCTGACTTCAACCACTCATCTCCCCTGCCAAATTTTATTTTGAAAAAATCAAGATTACCAACCTAAATAAAAACAGCACATCCAATGAAACACAACCGAAACTCTAAGAAAGACGACAAGGTCTTTATACTCACCCTTAGCCTGGTAATACGGTCCTGGCACCAACCACTCATACCCCCTTTCGCCAAATTTCACTTAAAAAGTATCAAGACTACCAACCTTAACATAAAAGCTCAACCAAAATATTACACAAATTATAATCATAAGTTCTCAAAATACGAAACACGAAACTCTCCCTTTCTACGGCTCTGACGTTAGCCTACAACCCCCTCTCCCACAATCGTGAATACCAACCTAACAGAAATTTTCATTTCATTCTCGAAAATCGCAAATCATCCATTAAAAACATAACCGAAATTTTAAAAGAAACAACAATCTCCTTATACACACCCTTACTTCCTTAATACGGTCTTGATATCAACCACTCATCGCCTCCCGCCAATTTCTTTTTAAAACCAAGACTACCAACCTTAACACAAGAACTAAACCAAAAATTTCACAAATCACAGTTATATGTTCCCAAAATACGAAACGTCAAACTATTCCTTTCTACGGCTCTGATACTAGTCTACAACCTTTTCTCCACAATCATTAATACCAACCTAACAGAAATAAAAAAAAGAAATTTTTCATTTCACTCTCAAAAATCACAACCAACCATCAAAAATCTCTTTAGACTCACCCTTATTTCCTTAATATGGTCCTGACATCAACCACTCACTTTCCCTCCCGCCAAAATTTAATTTAAAAATATCAAGACTACCAACCTAAATAAATAAAAATCACAACCAATAAACACACACTCGAAAGTTACAAACCAAAACTCTTTCATATTTCCTCTCCACCACCTTCCTCTCGTCCCCGTACGATCCTTAATACGATCCTGACATGAGAATCACGCTAATAAACAAGGTTCAGTATTACCACAACAACAACAACAAAAAAGTGGGAATTGCATGAAACATAAAAAAGTTCCTTCGGTAATGGGATTCACTTAATGCGTAATTTTAAATCATGATACGTCATTAAAAAAAATGATGAGTTAATGTGGATTACGGATCAAGGCGCGGGGATAGGGGGGAGTAGGGGCGGTTGGGGCAGAGGAAAAGGAGGAGGCGGAGCAGATAAGACCCGGTAACCAATACTTTATATTAATATATACGATATAAAGCCGAGTGAGAAATATTTTGACGGTATGATCATGGGAGAATCCGTGTTCCCTCCGATGGAAAATTGCCAAATCGATCGAGGCTCTTGATATCCGTTAATTGACTCGCATCCGACGCCTTCGGAATCATGCTAAATCACTATGATTTTTAGGCGCGTTTATTGTTTTTGAGTGATGTGTGTGTGGGAAGGTTTCCAACACTGTTTTGGCCAAATATTTGCTTTTGGTCTGTTGTGTGAGTGCGGGTGATCGTTGATGTTCTTAAGCTTTTGTTACGTATCCTCATTTTGGTTTTGATGTCCTTAATAGATAACCCATCCAACGATAGACCAGAAATTAAAACATTTCGATTTTAGACTATTAGCCTCAACACACTACTCTTCCCATTAGGATGGGAAGTCATCAAAACCTTTATGAATTTGTGAAAGAGAGCGATTCACAACTTAACTACGACCTTTCGAATCGTTCTTACTCCCGATTTCTGGTCTATTAGGCTAGTTGCTTGCAATTGTCACGATAATAATGAAAGGCAGTAATTGTGTGAAATCTTTAAACGTTTGGGCTATTTTATAACTTTCCTCAGTTTGTTTTGCCTGAAATTGGCTCGAGAACTCAAATGATAGCCCAGAAATTTTAAACAGTTAACCTTTCAGCCCAGATTAAATGTTTTGAATAAAAATATTCATCGCCACAAAAGACTTGGTTCCAGTGGTTAGAGGCAACAGAAATTAAAATTTAGCTGATAGCCTATTTCTGGGCTAACAATCAAAACTTTTAGATAGTGCGAATAGTGAATTTTAAACTCGAAAAAAGTTACGTAGATATTGATTTTAAAAAAAGCGACGACTGAACAAAATTCAGACCTTGTGGAGTTGTTTGTATTATAGACTTCTAGACTATCAGGCTAGTTAGTTGTAGATTTGAAGAATGCAGATGTTTCTCAAGCCATTTTACAAACTTCATGACCTCTCGACGTCTTTTTTGACTAAAATACTTCTAAAAATTAGTGATAGCCTAGATATCGTAGAAGGACTGTATTCTTAGCCTAAACCCAGTTATAGCCTAATTTTTCTTTGACCTGGTATTTTAAGAAACCATTCATCAAAGAGAAATCACACAAGGTTTGATGGAAAATATTAGAGACGGCAATTTAATTTGTAGATAGCCTAGATTTTAGGCTATTAGACCAGTTTTTGATGTTATAGTCAATATTAATCATTGTGTTAAGCATCAGCCTATTTTATAAATTTCTGAGATGTTTAGTAATGACAGTTGTATAGCTTCCTTCCATCTCTATTAGGCTGGAGTTGATTTGAGACTTCAACTGATAGACCAGAAATTTTATTTACTTAGTTTTAGTGCAAATGAGATGTTTTGAAAAATATTCACGGCCTCATAAGACTTGACTCCAGTAAATAGAGGCAGCTAAACCTGATACAAAATTTAAAATTTTGTTGATAGTCTATTTCTGGGCTAACATGTAATTGAGACAGTAGTTTTAGGTGATGGGGTAGTGGGCAACATTTTTAACTTTAGGAACTGAGGGGAAGTTACAAACAAACCAGTCTTCAGGAGGTGGGTTATAAGAAGATAGCCCAGAAGCGGTGAGTGTTAAGGGCTGTGGGCACCAAAATTTTAGCTGATTAGTCCAGTTTTCTGGGCTAATTGGTAGTATGAGGATGAGGGTGGATGGATGGGTGATGGCTTTTCATCAACAGCTTCACCACACATGAAGCGTAAAAGAGCGGAAACGAGTAAGGAGTTACGCAACGCGTCCATTTTGAGAGAAACGAGTGTGGAAATTGATTTGAGAAGGCGGTGAAATTATTCCGTAATTTACGTCTCAATCAGAGAATTAAGAAAAACCGAGCGAAACGATACCTTCTCTCTCTCTCTCTCTCTTCTTCTTCCATTGTCCTTTTCTCTTTTTTCTTGAGAATTTCTTTTGACCGGTTTCTTTCCTCCTTTTGTCCGTCATGTTTGATTCGATTTTGATTAGGTTCGAACCGAAATTCTTCTTCTTTTTTATTTCAAGGAAAGTTCCCAGCCAACGAGACTCTGTTGTTCTCTCTCTCTCTTTTTCGGGGCCTCTTTGATGTGTTCCAACCACAAGTTGTTTCGTTGTAAACAAGACTCAACCATTATCATCATTATTATTCATTCCTGGACACGACATAATTAAGTGATTATAAAAAGTTTTTCTTTTCTTCTTCTTCTTCTTCTTCTTACTCTTCCTCTCGATCATCTTCTTCTTATATCACGAAAGTTTTGTGTGTGTTTGACCGGTTGGAACTCTCTTTGGCGGAACTTGTTTCTCCTTTAAAAAGAGTCATTAAGTACGGGCAATGTTCCACCGGAGATTTTGTTTCCGAGAAGGCAACACCAATTTTGTAGTGATTTGGGATTGTTGGGGGTAGTCAGGAGGAAGACATGTTGAGCAATGTGGGAGTTAGTTTGTGAAGACTACAGCTGGGAGGTTGCTGGATGGAGTATTGAGCTCCTTGAGTGGATTTTCGACCATAGAGATTTGCTGTTGAAGGATAGTTGTTGTGGATAATGGAGGCTCAGGAGTAGTGTTGGTTGGGCTGGATGTGGCTGTCAATGAAACTGTGCAATATTTTTGAAATGAATTTTCCTGACTGTGCATTATTTTGAAATGAATTTTTCCTCTAGACTGTGCGTTAGTTATGAAATAAAAACATTCTTCAAGTGTGCATTATTTATGAAACGAGCTGTCCACAAAAGTTTGCAGTATTTCTCAAACAAACTTCCTATACAACTGTGCATTATTTATGAAATAAAGTAACACTACAAAACAGTGTCCAGTATTTTTGAAATTAAAAACACCTTGAAGTGTGCAATATTTATGAAATGAGTTGCCCATTCCACTGTACATTATTTATGAAATGAATTATTCACAACAGTGTGCAGTATTTCTGGAATCAAAACACCTTCAAGTGTGCAATATCTATGAAATGAGACATCCACAAAAGTGTGCAGTATTTGCGAATCGAACTGTCAACAAAAGTGTGCAATACTTTTGAAATTAAAATGACCTTTACTTATAAAATAAACTGTGCAAAAAAGTGTGCAGTTCTTTTGGAATTAAAACACTTTCAATTGTGCAATATTACTGAAATGAACAACCACAACAGTGTGCAGTATTTTTGAAATGAAAACGTCGTTCAAGTGTGCAGTATTTATGAAATGAAAACGTCGTTCAAGTGTGCAATATTTATGAAATGAACTGTTCCCAAAAGTGTGCAATATTTATGAAATAAGCCATCCACAAAAGTGTGCAGTACTTTTGAAACTAAAAGGACCATTATTTATGAAACAAGCCGAATAAGCATTTATCCTTCTTTCCTTTTATTCTAAGTTCAGTCTAAATCAACAGGAATTAGATTCTCGATGAAGACATTAATCTGTAGTCTACCCCTTCAGAGGGAGGAACAACAACAGCAACAAACTCATCACCCATCTTGGGTGAAACACGTACCCTTAAAAACCTCAACCTTTCAACTGACTTTGAGCTATTCTACCTTCTTGACTCATTCACAAGGCTGACATGAAATTTTTTTTTATTTTACAAAACCGGAAATGGAAGAAAATTTCCCAGGTAGAATTTTCCACGAAGCAAACTTCCCTTCCAATAGTTATTAACGTCAATTAAAGACTTATTATTATTAATTTCATTGTAGAAAAAATTATTTATTTTTTTGCCGAAGAATGTGGAAACAAAAAATGGGTAACAATGCTCCTCCCCGCCACCCCCATGGCCCCCAAAGTCCCCCCGGTCCCTCCCAAACATAAGGGCAACAATATTCTTAATGACCATAAAAACGGTGTCAGATAAAAACGTGGTATCTCATAGCCATTCACACAGTAGCCGAGGAGCATAAATAACGATTTTGTCGTTCGAGTCGAATCACCGGCGTCATGTTTACCTTACGAGGCGAAGACTTTTCTTACAAGGGAAAGAGGATAACAGGCATCATTTGGTACCATGACATGCGAGTTCTAATTCTTATTCAACAACGTCTTTCACTTTGGTACAATACTGTTTGGATTTCGCGCTCTTTTTTTCCTTTCCGAAAGGTTGGCAGGCTCGCTGGTTGGCTATCCTGTGATGGTTGGAAAGGTTGAGGGAAGCGTTCAGCAAGATGGCATCTAATTGCACTCGTATGTTTTGCTCAAAATAAAATTAAATCAACATCTTTTTTTATTTCATAAATACTGCACAGTCTAGAGCAAAAATTCATTTCAAAAGTAATGCACAGTTTCATTGACAGCCACATCCAGCTCAACCAGACCACTCCTGAGGCTCCATTATCCACAACAACTATCCTTCAACAGCAAATCTCGGTGGTCGAAAATCCTCTCAAGAGAGCTCAATACTCCATCCAGCAACTTCCCAGCTGTTGATTTCATAAATATTGCACACTTGAACGTGGTTCTATTTCAAAAATACTGCACACTTTTTTGTACAGTTTATTTTATAAGTAATGGTCGTTATATATTTCAAAAGTTTTGCACACTTTTATTGACAGTTCGATTCACAAATACTGCACAATTTTGTGGATAATTCATTTCATAAATAATGCACAGTGGAAGGTGTTTTAATTTCAAAGTATTTTACTTTTGACAGTTCAATTCACGAATATTGCACACTTGCTTGTGGATGTTTTCATTTCATAAATATTGCACACTTGAAGGTGTTTTGATTGAGGAAAAATACTGCTTTAGTACTTGGGTAATTCATTTCATAAATACTGCACACTGTTGTAGACAATTCATTTCATGACTACTGCACAGTTTTGTTGACAATTAATTTCATAAATAATGCACAGCCGAATGGACGGTTCAAATAGTAAATGTTGCAAACTTGAACATCTTCTAATTTCAAAAATACTGCACACTTTTGTATAAAGCTCATTTCATAAGTAATGCACACTTGAGAGACGTTTTATTTCAAAAATACTGCACACTGTTGTGAATAATTCATTTCATAAATATTGCACAGTTGAAGGTGTTTTGATTCTGAAAATCCTTCACACTTTTGTGGATGGCTCATTTCATAAATAACGCACAGTTTTATGGGAGTTGAAGTAGTAAATATTGCTCGGTGTCGGAACAAATCATATGAATAACAATACTTAACTCATTTCAAAAATATTGCACAATTTCATTGGCAATTTATTTGATAAACGACGGTAATGCATGAGAACGAAGACAGAAGACAAGGAAGTTGAAGTCGAAGGTAAGAATCCAGGAATCTCTTATAGTGACTGGAAGTGATTGAGTGACTGATTGATTGATTGATTGATCGATATTATGTCAGTTTGTTGATTTGTGAACAAAAAAATTAGTCGGAAGGATTCAGGTTATGAGAACATGTCAAGAAGAAGATGAGGAGAGATACAAGAATTCGGAAAATTCGAAGAAAGAACCTGAATCCGTCTTCTAACTGGAGCTTTTTTATAAGACACTGGGAGATGAGATTCTAAACCTTTAGAAGACTATACCCTGGATGCTTCCGTGACTAGTTTGAGGTGTTAGACTTTGTGGTGGTTTGACCTCCCACCAGACTGATTGCTACTGGTAGAGCCTCAAGTCTCATCATCTTGTCTCATATACCATGGTCGCTGTTAACTCTTCTTCATCAGAAACTAAAAAGTTGTCGACAACCCTAACGAGAGGCTAATAGACTACTAGTCTGTCGTAACTCACAAATGCCCTTGCCTCTGCCACACTCTTCAACATTTCAGTGCCAGGTAGTTAGAAAGTGTAAACAACCTTGTAACTTCTCGGTAATAGCCGAAGAATTAGCAATGTTAGCTCGATGACTAACAGTCCTTCAACAGTAACTGCGAGCCATTTATCTTCACTAACATGTTAGAAATACCGGAAATGACGCTGCATAACTTTTCTTGATGTAGTTTTTGGTTTTCAAGATCTAACACCCAGAGGAGTTCTGACTGTTGGGTCATACTAACCAGTCTAGGGGAGATGGTGTTAGCACCACTAACTCTTGCCTTGTCTCAGTGATAAGTGATTGATGTGCGATTATTTTTACGCGAATCTGCTGCAGTGAGGTGATTTAGAGCAGCCATCTCTTACACGAATTTGTATTAACTTTCTTTCAGGACGGCTTCCCAATCAGCCACGAAATCTGCTGTTGGAATTAACTAGAAGCTGCAGGAGGAACAAATAAATTACAGCAGAGCGTCAGATAAAGTCTAACTCATCCAACAGCCCGAAGGAAAACTATTTTTAGGTTTGTCAGTTCCTAAACCAAGTTTTAATGGGTTATAAAGCAAGACATCAAGATATGCGATCGTATATGCTGTTGGTGAATTCATTTCCGTTTTGCTATTCAGAAATAACCAAAATGGCGATTTGGAGGTCTGGGAAGAGGTAGGCTCCTCTCTAACACATTCTCAAAACCCCAACAGCCAACTACAGAACACCAAAATATGCGACTGCATACGGTTTGTGTTTCATTTCCGGTTTGAATTTCGCGAATGTCTGATTACATACTTTCGGCACACCCTTAAAACATTTTTCAAAATTCCTACAACGATCCACAGAACTCACCAAAGTTTTAACTAAGAGGACACAAAGATATGCGACCGTAAATGATTCAGAAACAACCAAAATGGCCATTTGGGGCAGACTCCACTCTTAACACTTCTCAAAACCCAACAGTTGACTACAGAACAGCAAGGTATACGAGTGTGTGTGCTCTTAGATTCACTTCCGGTTTGAATTTTTCTCGAATGTCTGATTATACTTTGGGATATCCTCAAAATTTCTAAGACAAAATTCGCCAGAGTTCTAGCTAGCCGGATACCAAGATATGCGACCGTATATGCTGTTGGTGAGTTCATTTCCGGTTTTAACGATTCAGAAATAACAAAAATGCCGATTAGGGGTTTTGAGAAGAGATAGACTCCTCTCTAGTATCTCTTAAAATCCCAACAGCCAACTACAGAACACCAAGATATGCGATTGTGTGCGGTCTGGGATTCATATCCGGTTTGAATTTCGCGATTAATGTCTGATTGTATACTTCCGGAACACCTTTCAAATTCGTTTAATGATTCACAGAATTCACCAAAGTTCTTACTAGCAGGAGACCAAGATATGCTACCGTGAATTCATGTCAGATTCAGAACTACCAAAATGGCGATTGGGGGGTCTGGGAAGATTTAGACTCCTCTCTAGTACCTCTCAAAATCCCAACAGCCAACTACAGAACATCAAAATACGCGACTGTACACGACTTTAACTTTGTGTTGGGGGTTTCCAGATACGTCGCATATGTTTTAGGGAAATCATCGATGAGAGACTTCCAGAAGGTTCAAAAATGGCTGAAAGTAGTAAAAATTTTTGGTTGGGTGATAGGAGTGTAAAGAAAGACAGGAGCGCGCTCTGGGGAAAAGTCTTTTACGGGAGTTCTAATTCCACGATAATCATCGAATCGGATGATATTTCGAACAAAGGTTGGGTGGGAAAGCGGAAATACGTCAGAGACGGTGGTGAACGGTAGTAGGCAAAGGGAAAAGACAACATCGACAGTCTTTTGTTGCCACTCACGCGTCACTCATCTGATAACGAGAACTCAATTTGGGATAATTTTCTGTATTTATTTATTTTTCTTCTATTCTTTTGTCAGTGTTGTTGTTGTTAAAAGCCAGAAACAGACTAAAGATATCTTTAGCTGAATCAACATTCAACTCCTTCGCTTCATATTTAGCTTTTCACATTTCAACACAATATTTAATTACGATGTATTCTTAGAATTCTTCTTCTTCTCTCTCTCTCTCTCTCCTCTTCTTCTCTTTCTTTCTTTCTTTTTTTCTCTTTGGGTACCCTTTATTATCATCATCATCGATATTTTGACTACTGTTTGGCTTCATATCATACTTGAAAGGATGATTTTCAAAAAGTGATTCATTTAATTTGGAGGATTTGAAAATTTCCAACTGAGTCCGCCATATTGGAAATGAAGTTCGTTAGTCCTTTGTTTCGTGGAAGGGGTTTACGCGAGGTGAGAAAATTGTTCGATTATCGATATCATCGATATCTCGAATCTTGCGTGACGTCATTTTTATTCCTTTAATTATGGTTTTTAGTTTTTGATTTGTTGGAATTCGAGTTGTTGAATTCTTTTGACAGACGTGGAACTAGACGATGAGTTTGTGTTTTTCTTTTTGATGGAATGAGGAAATTCTTTCTTCAGGTTTGGTTTTTGTGTGTGTGTGTGTTTTGTTGTTAATGGGAGATTGCCTGAGGATAGTTTCAACGATTCTCGACTTGAGTCAGAATTTTTGGTTTGTTGGGGGCTGAAAGATTCGTGGCGGAATGTAGGTGAATCAATTTTCTTCTTTTGTCTGCCTCCCACTTTTCCTTTTTATTCTACTAATTACACTCTTTTGTCTTGCCCCCCAGTTCATTTTCATTATTCTGATTCATTTGGTAGTAGTTACAGAACCTCCCAATAAGTGTGCATTACTTTTGAAAACACCCCATCCCGACCTACCGTGCATTGTTTATAACACTGTCCCTTTATTCAAGTGTGCACTACTTTTATAATGTTTCATTACAATAACTACATATAGTGTGCATTATTTTTGAAATGAATTAGTCCTACAAAGTGTGCAATAATTATGAAATGAATTTCTTCCCTCCGTTGCAAATCATTCACTCAATGAAACAGTGCAGGAATTTTGAAATGAATTGTCTATTATTAGCGGAATGAGTTGTTTATGAAATTGTACGGTATTCACGACTAAGTGTGCATTATTTTTGAAATGAACACTCTCTGAGCGTGTGCAGGATTTTTGAAATACATTTTTCCTCCAAACACAAAATTTTCCTCAAACTTGCAGTATTTACGAAATGCACCGTCCATACAACTGCATTATTCTTGAAATGAACTTTACACAAAAGTGTGTGCATTATTTATGAAATGAGTTGTTTGAAAAAGTGTGCAGTATTTTTGAAATTAAAACGTCGTTCAAGTGTGCATTATTTATGGAATTAACTATCAACAAAATTGTGCGGCATTCTTGGAATTAAAACACCTTCAACTGTCCATTATTTATGAAATGAATTATCCTCAGTAGTGTGCAGTATTTTTGAAATAAACATTCTCTGACCGTGTGCAGTATTTTTGAAATAAATTTTTTCTCCAACCACAAAAATTTCCTCGAACTTGCAATATATACGAAATGAGCCGTTCATGCAACCGTGCATTATTATTGAAATGAGCTTTACTCAAAAGTGTGCAGTATTTATGAAATTAAAACGTCGTTCAAGTGTGCATTGTTTATGGAATTAACTGTCGACAAAATGCTGTCGTATTTTTGGAATTGTAACACCGTCAACTGTGGATTATTTATGAAATGAATTATCCACAACAGTGTGCAGTATTTGTGAATTAAACTATCGACAAAAGTGTGCAATACTTTTGAAATTAAAACGACCTATAATTATAAAACAAACTGCACAAGGAAGTGTGCAGTATTTTTGGAATCAAAACACCTCCAAGTGTGCAATATTTATGAAACTGTGTAGTATTTTTAAGTGAAAACTTCCCCGAAGCTATGCCTTATTCATTGCATTTAATGTGCAAGAGTGTGCAGTATTTATGAAACGAACTATTTACCTAAGTGTCTCAAATTGAAACTAACACCACCTGACCGAAAATGGACGGAAGTCTTGTTCTCAAGTGCTCTTCAAGAGGAGGAGGAATTTCTTTCTTGTTTTGGGCTGATTGGGTTGTTGGTGAGGAAGAAGAAGAAGAAGACCAAGCGGTTAGTGGTAGGAGGTGGAGGGACGGCGGGGAAGGGGGAAGGGCAGAGCACAGAGGTGTAGAGGTCTCTTTTGGGCTAATTGAAAGAGCGGCCTTTGTTTTATTGGCAACGTCATGGCTTCGTGCCTGAAATCAAAAGTCGATTCTGGTTAACATCTTTGGTGAGAACCAGGCTCGAACCACTTTAAGGCCCTTGGCATTTTACATTTTGTTTTATTAATAATAATAAATAAATAAATAAATAAGGAAAATTTCTTTATTGATTCGTCTTGAGCGTTATTAGAAAAGAGTCTCTCGTGAGGTCTTCTTCCTCGACTTCCATTCTTTCGATACCCGGAAAGTTGGCAATACGAAAGTCTTTCGGTCGTTTTGAGACCGTATAGACATGAATACATAGGAAGGTAGTGGGAGGCGGGGTTGGAGATGATGGGTATAAGGGTAAGTGGGGGGGAGTCCTGACGTCAAAGCCTTTCAACTAAGACAGAAAAGCTGAATCAATTTTTCAAAATTTTCTTGCCTTCTGGAAGGAAATTGACAACCGAAACCTGAACTGACAGGAGTCACCTATCACGAACCTTTTCCATTTTCCCCAACTTTCCCTGACATTTTTTTCTAAAAGATTTTCTAGAAACTCCAACAGTTTTTCATTTTATAAATGACGCGAACTCAGGAACAGTTTTCATTTCAAAAATGCTATCCGCGATTTTGGATTGTTTGTGGATAATGCGGACTTGAAGGACGTTTTTATTTCAAAAATATTGCACACTATTGAGGATAATTCATTTCATAAATAATGCACAGTTGAAGGTGTTTTAATCTTAACAATGCTACCCAATTTTGTTGACTATTAATTTCATAAATAATGCACACAAGAACGACGTTTTAATTTCAAAAATATTGCACACACTGCACACTTTTGTGGACAGTTCATTTCATAAATACTGCACACTTGAACGACATTTTAATTTCAAAAATACTGCACACTGTTATAGATAATTCATTACATAAATAATGCACAGTTGTATGGGGAGTCTGTTTCAAAAATACTACACACTTTTGTGGACAGTTCATTTCATAAATACTGCACACTTGATGAAAAATGTGTTTCGAAAATAATGCCCACGCTCAGAGAGTAATCACTTCAAAAGTAATGCACACTTAATCGAAAACTCAAAGCACAAATAATGCGCACATGAAGGTAGAGCCAACTGAAGAATACTCTTAGCTGTTTAATGGTAAACTCATTTCATAAGTAATGCACACTAGTTCGATCGGAAAATAATGTTCTTTCTGTGCGTCACACCCAATTTATTTGTTACGGTAAAAGTGATAAATTGGACGATAGTATATATATAAGACCCGGTGATTATTCATAATCTCCGACTAAGCTGGTAAATGTGGCTAAATATTTATCACATTTACCGGCTAGTTTATAAAATATCCAATTCGTAAGAGTAAAAGTTTTCTGAGATCGTTTGCTTCTGTCGCTTCTCATGGGATTCGCCAGTTCCTGTTGGGAAGGTGGAGGTGAACAGTTTGGAAGGGACAGGAGGGGGTGGGGAGGGGATTCAGGAGATCGATGATCGCTGACGTCATGTTTTAGGTTATAACCATGCGGATTAGCCAACTTCTTTATTGATAACAAATTTCACGTCGGTTTCATTAATCGATTTTTGGAGATTTCGGCGGGGCCAACTGCTGGGCCCCAGACCTCTTTGTCCATTCCCGATTGTGTTGGTTTGACTTGACCAACGCCTTGGAATGTCAGTGCTGGGTCTATGCCTCCCCGGTAGAATGGAATTTACGGTTTTGCGAAATGAGTAGATAATAGATAAGAGGATCCGGCACCTGAGAAGAGGGAAAATGGAGTCGAGTTGGAACAATTTTGAGGTTTGCTGTACCTGAAACGGTCAACCCAAAAACCGTTTACGTCAAAGTTGCGACACATTTCCCCGTCGGCTCTTGCCCCCTAGAACAATGCCTCGCCTTTCTCTTTGTCTCTCCTTTCCGTTTGGATTTATTTTTAATGTTGCCAACTTGACATTGTTTCCTCCTTGTCTTCCGGTCGCCTGATTCTGGTGTCTATTACGCACTTTGTTTTCTTTATGCCGTGATCCATTCTTCGTGTTCTTCACTCTGTATTTCCGCCTTTTCCTCTCTCCTCCATTATGATCTCATCCAACTCCGAGAAATTGTCAAATCCAACTCGTGACGTCATCAACCGCAACCGGATTCTTGTCATCATTTCTAAATGAAAAATTAGGTTTGTAGGTATCGTTAGACTTTGTGATATGTTCTTTGACCTTGGAAATCGTTCAGTGGGCCATTTTGAAGTGTGTTGGAGTCTCTAGTTGCCAAAAATTGAGAGGTGCGTGGAAGAAGGGTTTTATTTGGGTTAACACTTTCGTGAAGGATTTTTTTCTTTCAAAAATAATGCACACTCGAATTGAAAACTCGCGACCTGTATTGTTAATTAAGAAATGAACTCTGAATAATGTTGTGCATTATTTATGAAATTAATTTTGTTCTCGGCTGTGCAACACTTTTGTAGTAAAATTTTCTCTCACATGAGATCACTTTTGAAACGAATTTTGTTCTCGACTGTCCATTATTTATGAAATGAAACTTTCTCTGGACTGTGCATTACTTTTGAAATTAAATTTTCTCTCAAATGTGAAATGAATATTGATCGTGACTGTGCATTACTTTTGGAATGAGTTTTTCTTTCGACTGTGCATTATTTATGAAATGAAATTTTCTCTCCAATGTACATCACTTTTGGAATGAATTTCGCTCTCGACTGTGCATTACTTTTGAAAGGAACTATTGATTGGAGTGTGCAGTATTTTTGAAAGGAATTCCTGCCCAAGTGTGCCTTAGCTTTGAAATAAATATTTTTGAAATTAATTGTTCTCTCATCTGTGTATTATTCATGAAACACATTTTTCTCTCTGCTTATTGCATTATTTTTAAAATGAACATTCAGTGACACTGTGCAATATTTTTGAAATGAGTATTTTCCTAAATCTTGCGGAATTTTTGAACTAAATTTGTCTAAGCTGATCATCTTTTTAGGATGAACACTGTGACACTGGTCAGTTAAACTTTTGTCATTAATTGTGCATTACTTTTGAAATGAATTTTGCTTTCAACTGTGCATTACTTTTGAAATGAGCATTCTGTGAAACTGTGCAGTATTTTTGAAATGCAATTTCCTCTCAGCTGTGCATTATGTATGAAACGATTATTCCCGCTAGGTGTGCATTACTTTTGAAACAAATTTTCCTTTCAGCTGTGCAGCATTTTTGAATTGAGTATAAGACCAAAGTTTGCCGAATTTATAAAATGAATACTTGTTAAAGGTGTGCATCACTTTTGGAATGACTTCTTCAGCGGTTTGAGGATGTGGTCGAAGTTGACATCACTACTCACCAACAAACCACGAACTCGCGACCTTTTGCGTTCCATCCACCGATCCACATGTGTCGATACTGTTCTTCAAACTTGTCTTTCTACCCGTCTCACTTCCTACCCCTAACATGAGGCACGTTGTCTTCTACCAAACCTCAAACCCAACCTGAATAGTTTGAATGACAGATTAAAAAACAATTTTTCTCTTTTGTATTGTATTTTTACGACCACTCGAACGCCATTTAGTACCTTCGAACGTAACGCCACAAACAGAATTGTCATTTCCGTTGATAATTATCGTCGAAACCGGAAGTCGTGTGAAAACATCACACCACAAATGACACGTCCATCTGGGTTTTTATTTATCGTGTCGAAACCAGTCTTCGAATAGGGGTGTCGTGGAAGGCGGTGGCGGTGGTGATGAGTCAGGGGATGCGGAAGGAAATTATCGATTTGTCGATTTAACAATTTGGGAGAGGAGTGCGGAGGTCGGGGGTGCAGTGATGAAATCTACAATGACCCACTTGCGTTCGTCGAAGAGCCGGCGATTGTTTCATTGATTCGAGAAGACGATAACAAAAGAGTGAGAGAGAGAGAGAGAGGATGGGTATATGACGAAAGGTGGTGTGTAATTTTTCATAAGAAGGTCGAATGTCGACTCGAGCTCGTTCCGTGCCTGAATACTGACAGTCATCCCACCTTCCTTAATGGAATTAAGACTTTATATCAACGATCGTCTTTAATTAACATCCATCTCCTCCTGGCTCGACAACTTCTCAAGCTAAGATATTAACACTGAAATATCATCGGATATCAAGGTTTCCCTTTCCTCTCCTCCTCCTCCGTCCATCCCTTCTCCTTCCCTCCCCGGTCTCTCTTCAGACGCGTTTAATCGTAACATTTCCACACAAAACTTCAAAATCTACCACCTCCTCCACTTCTTCCTCACCACACATCTCCAACATTCCCTGCCTCCCGAGGAGACCTTGAGCCTACCAACGATAACACAACGATCCCTCCTCCAGTTCACCACCTTCTTTGAATGTAAAATTTTCCTTTCGACTTGTACAATTTTGTGAAGAATTTGTTTCAAAAATAATGCACACTCATGACTTGTAATGTCATATTTGAAGTTACATGTGTTATGAAGCAAGCTCTCAATAACATTATGCAATACTTTTGAAATGAAAATTGATGTCAACTGTGCATTATTTATGAAATGAATTTTTCTTTCAACTGTGCATTACTTTTGAAATGAGATTTCCTCTCGGCTGTGCATTATTTTTGAAATGAATTTTGCTCTCTACTGTGCATTACTTATGAAATAAGACTTTCTCCCGACTGTGCATTACTTTTGAAATGAACTCTTGATTGAAGTGTGCAGTATTTTTGAAAGAAATTTCTACCCGAGGTGTGCATTCCCTTTGAAATGAGTTTTTATCTTGACTGTTGATTATTTATGAAATGAAATTTTCTCTTGACTGTGCATTACTTTTGAAATGAACTCTTCATTGAAGTGTGCAGTGTTTTTGAAACGAATTCTGGTCGGAGGTTTGCGTTAATTTTAAAATTATCTCTCCATTTACGTGTGCATTATTTTTGAAATAAAGTTTTCCTTCTGGCAAGTCCAGCATTCCGCATGAAGGCTGTAAACCTCATGATGTCTTCGTAAAAGTGTGCATCACTTCTGAAACGAACTGATTCTGAGAATTCATTAATGTTGAAATGGAGTTGATGCTAAAAGCGTGAATGACTTTCACAAATGAAATTTTCCATCGCAGAACTAGTCTGAAAGCCTTAATTATAGCAAACTTTCATCAGCGAAAATCTTGACTACAGCAAAAGATCACCTTCAAGATATGAAATTCCTTCAGAAACTGATCTGACTGTAGATAACAATCACCCGAGAGAAAAATCAGATAAATATTAACGGTAGCAAATCGTATCGGTAGCAAATAAAAGTAGTTCTGGGTTCATCATCGTGTTTAAGCTAAGGTCAGACCTGATTTCTGAATCTTCTTCATTACTGTCAGGTTTGTTTGTCTTCCCAGGCTGCTCTATCTACCTACTGACCATCCCGCCTACTTTTGGCTGGGGTGAGGGGGAGGGGGGAGGTTTTCCTCGAATCTGGTGCCGTTACACTCGCTAGCAAAATCCTTCCTCCGTCGTAATTTGAATAAGTTGCTCGAGTTGTTCCACTTTCAGCTAAACGTCAGTCTTTTCAAGTCGTTGCTTATGTTAATTACGACGACGACGATGTAATTACCCGCGAGACGGATTATCCATCGAATAAATTTTTTTTTCTCTATGAATAATGGATATTTCGAAAAGGCGGATTAACCATTTCGAGGAAGGACGAAGTGGCTGACTGGACTGAACTGGCTGACGAGCGAGGAGGGTGGGCGGACACATATTATTAAATCTAATTAGCTGAAGGAAACTATCCTCCCGAAGTGGAGTGGAGTCGAGTCGAGGTGCAAGGATCACGATGATGGATGTGGTTGCATACACACACGTGAAAGGAGATGGAATCTGTCAGAGTTGTGCACTCACGAAGAGTGAGCGTGTCGTGTGACGTATGGATAAGGGAAAAATGGCGTCCGGTGCCAAATTATTCCGTGACGTGTGAAATGGTTCTTTTGAGTTGTATCGATTAGAGGCTACCCTTCACCTCCCACCCCCGCCCTGCAGGGTAAATTTGAGTGGAGGTTGGGAGCCCTTAAGCCTAAAAAATGGGATTTGGTGGTTGTAAGCGTTTTTTTGTTCGGAACTAAACTCTGACGGCTTTGTGTTTTGTTTTCAGGTCTAGTAAAGTCGAAGAATCTGAAATTGGTCTCCTGAACTACAGCAAAACTTGTGTAGAAGGTTTATACCAAAATACCATACGATATAAAGAACCATGACCGTAGCAAAAAGGTCCTCAATCAAATTTTTACCAACCTGAGTAAGTTTTGACAATACACAATAACATCCTCCTTCGACAGGATTACTTATAGCAAAAAACCAAACACTTGAGCCAGTTTGAACTTATTTCACTATCTTGACCTCAGCAAATGATTATTTTATCCAACATTGCTTACTTGGAAATTCATCCTACAGCAAAAAACTGTAACAAAATTCAAACAAACTTATACACCACAAAAGATCAGTTTAACAAATTTTAACCCCAGCAAAAAGTCGTTAAAAATTCCAACTACTCCAGAAAATTAGTCTGAGTAAGCACTGAGCTTAGTAAGCGATTGTATTGTTCAAATCCTCGTCACAGCAAAAATCTAAACCAAAGCAAACCTTTCAATCAGAAAATATCAGTGATACGAAGGAACCGATTTAAGCAAAGTTTGACTACAGTTAGGTACCAAAAAAATCTTTACTTCAGCAAATATTTATTTTATGTAGTATTGGACTTAGCAAAAAGTAACATTTGAGGTAAATGGGTCCAGCAGGAATTCAGTTAACCAGTGTTTTAAAAAATGAAAAATCGAATGCGGCAAATATTAACCACAGCAAAATCGTGAGGTTAGAATGGATTGATCCCCTAACTTTGACTCATGAACTTAACGACAGCAAAACCTAAACGTAAGTCAATATGGCCTTTATTGTCAGACCTAAGGCCGCAAATATAATAATTTGGGCTGTCGTCGTGTTGAAAACACTGTCCGACAGCGAGAGGGAATAAATAATCCCGAAAGCAGCACCATAAAAGGATGTAGTATGGTTTGGATTAGTGTGCATTATTTATGAAATGGGTGTATTGGTTTTTGTTAAAGTGTGCAATAATTATGAAATGAAGTAAGTTAAACGTTAGATTGGAGTAGTTTGTACTGAACTACAGGAGAGCTTAAAGTGGGTCAAATTTCCTAGTTGTGACCGTTGGAGCAGAGGTGTAGGTGTTTAGGCTACCATTTGAGTAGCCAGTGAGTAGTAGTCTGTCGGTGGGTTTGTGTAGTAAAGTCTACCCAAAGACAACAGTAGATGAGGAAGGAGGAAAATGTTTTCTTCAAATCACCGCCTTCTCTTCCGATTCCAACGCTTTCGTACGTGCGTGCGTTTGCCTTCTCCTCCTCCTCTTCTCCTGTTCTCGAGGTCTTATTAACAGAAGGCGATAACAATGTCGGGAATTGTTGAAAATCGTTTTGCAATGGCGGTGAAGAAGACTTGAGAAATCCTTGACTTGGATATAAAAGCAATTTTTCTTTCTTTTTCTTTCCTTCTCTCTCTCTCCTTTCCTTCCTTTCTTTCTTTCTTGTGTACGTGGGACCTCTACGATAGATCTTATTATTAGTTTTCCAGCGTACATTTGGTTCAAACTCCTCTGCATGATTCGCCACAATATCGAGAAGGACAAAAACAAAAGAAACTCGAAGCGATGATAATAATGATAATAATAATCAATCACGAAACGTCAATAAGGACAAATCTTGTGGGCAGTCTCCTCCATCTGTACCAACTTCCAGAGCCCCCCGTCCTGCTCCCCCTCCTCTGTCTACAAGAAAAGGAGATTTCTTCTGTCTTTTCATTCAGGTACTTGAAATCTAAATTGATTTTTTAGGCGCGGTTTATAATGAGGTTACTCAAGATTTAATTGAGAATGGTGCTCTTAAGCGGAAGAGGGATCTTCTGTGTCCGATTCAGCTTCAACTTAGCTCGAGGATTGTCCTTTGTCCTGTTGCGTCTCATCCTAGCTTCTGGTCATTGCATTCACCTGATTTTGGTGAGTAGACTTTGGAGACAGCAAGTGTTTCTGATGGTTCGCTGACAAACCTGGTTGCTTCTGTTCATAATCACGTGACTACGGTTAAGGTTTGTCGAGAATCCTCTTTTGCTACTACCAACATTTCAGCATTTTGCTATGGTTAAGACTATTTTCACCAACTCATCGTACTCAACAACATTTGCTTCCCTCAATTGAGTCAGCTAGTCTGGATGGAAGGGAAGAAGAGAAGGAAGGTGAACACACACCGGCGCCATCTTCCTCTCTCCTGAAGACATCAAAACAGACATCAACTCAAAGACGTCAACGATAATGATTCAGTTACGGTTCGTTGTATCTTTCTATTAGGGGTTGGGGGTGGGTGTGAAAGTGGCAGAAGAACAGTTCGCCATTAGTATGACAGTTAATTTCCTGTAATTAGGGAGTGTATACCTCCGTCGACGATGAAGCAGAAGACGAGGAAATGGATTGATGGAGCGGAGCGGGGGGGAGGTTCACGTAGAACTATTTTTTGATTCATCTCATCTGGCCCAAAGAGAGAGAGAGAAGAGAAATTGACAGGTTCAAAAGTTTAAAACATCCTTCTCCGAGGGTTGACAGTATTTTGATTGGTTTGACGTGTCTCGAGAAACAAGGAGTCGTGGCAGCTATTTTTACAACCGTTTTTAACGTCTGAAACTTGTGACAGTTACATTTCAAGAGCTTTTTTTTGTTTAACTGTTTTTTTTATCCTCTCTCTCTCTCTCTCCTTTTTTTCGTTCTCTTCTTCATCCTCTTTTATCTTCTTAATTGCTAATAACTGTTGTTGTTGTTGTTTCAGTTTTTTTCTTTTCCTTTTCTTCTTGCTAGCTCTCGCTCTTTCGAGGGGAGGAATCAAAAAACGCAAAGGTGGCTTCCAAACGCCAACAGAAATCTTTTAGATTTATCTGTCTGTTTGTCTTAACAGTTTGATTTATATTTACACCAATATGACTCATTTGAAATATTATTTTCGTACCGTTTGTGTCAAACTGACTCATTTCTGACTCGACTGACTCATATTTTGTCTAAAATCATTTTATTAAGTAAAATCACCTCCTTCTTTTACCAGACACTGGATTTATTATTATATATTTATATATATCATTATATTATCTATATATTCTCAATATAGAGCTACAAATCTTCCTTCATAATCTCTTAAAATATAAGTAGAGGATTAGGGAGGAGAGATCTTCTCCTTCTTCTTCTTCTTTGGCGTGTTCTTGTTCTTTTTTCTTCTTTGAATCCTATTTTCTTCCTTTGGTCTCTACTTCTTTGGTCCCTTTTCCTTTCACTTCTTTGAGACCTTGTGACATTGACCGTTGGTCACTGATTTTGAAATAATTCTTTATGAAAGTGTGCAGTATTTTGAAACGAGATGTGGAGAGTGTGTATTGAATGATTTATGGAATGAGATGTGGATAGTGTGCAGTATTTATGAAATGAGATCCCAAACGAGTACGATAGTTGGAAATGTACATAAACAAGATGATAGACAAAACCTATCCACCAAAAGCGATGGAAATGCTGGTCAGAACGCCGTGGAGAACGTCAACACACGCACTACGCACAAATTAAAATAGAAACGTCCAAAAGGAGGACAATCAAAATGGAGAAGGAGGATGAAAACCTCAAACAAGGACAACAATAATAATAGTAACGAGAACAAAAAGAGGAAAACCTTCGGCAAATCTCACAAAGAGTCCAAAAAACCCGATCACCCCCAAAAACAGGCGCGAACGGTCCAAAAATGGAAAAGCGAAGGAAACGACCAAAACCATTTCCAAAACCAACGGCGGCGGCACCATAAAACAATCAAAATCCAATCAGGAGAACATGTTCGAACATGAAACCAATTATCGGTGCCCTCCACCTCCATCTCCCTCCTTCGAGAGGACATCAAGGTGGAGTCCACCGTTCTGTGCGAAACCTTAGTCCTCTGATCCGTTCTATTCGAAGCAGATATTTTCGGGCAGGAGGGGAGGGGACGGGAGATAGGCGGGTCTCGTAGTCGACTGGAAACGTGCTGGAACCACATTAATTTTCATCAGAGATCGCTCGATCACAAATTGCAATTTTCTCGTGCCCACTTTGATCTCTTATTTAATTAGCATTCGCCTAATCGCTAAATCAAATCGAAATTGTTGTTATTATCATTATCATCATCATCATCATCATCATCATCATTATTATTATTATTATTATCACCGACTTATTAAATTGGTTTGGTTCGGGTTAGGTTTCTTTAGGTACCTTGAACGTAATTTGGATCGATCGTTTTGTGATTGTTGTCCGTCCGCTTGACCGTCTCCTTCATTTTGTTTTGGTGTATATCGAACAACCGGAAATGGAGACCTAAAATGATCTCGCTCAACTTTATCTGTTCAGAAGATGTGTTGTTCTCCGCAGAAATCTGTTATAGTTATCCCTTCACAGAACGAAAGGGTCCTCCTTGGATCAGTTCGAGGAACACAGTGCAAAGAGTAACGCATGATTAACACGCAGAGAGGCTTTGTCTGGGATATAGAAAGCGAGGGAAGGGGAGGGGAGGACTAAAGAAGGAACGAAACAAACAAAACCTGAAATGAAAACGTCACACGATCGATGGTAATTACCGATAAATCGAATGAATGAGTGGGCAGCGGAAATAAAAGACAGTGCATCAGAGTGCTTAATGATATAATCCGCGGGAGAGGAGGAGGAGGAGGATGGCAGATGAAGGACAGGGTGGTAGGGTCGGGGGTCGGTCTTCGATCAGGTATCGATCAACACCAATATCTCAATCTACGAAAGGGGGTCTTAATTACTCGTTTTTTTGTTGAAACGACAATCACAACATCGATTGGGAGGATTAAAGGAACTCGATGCGCTTAGGAGGAGTCGTCGCGGGGGGGTAGACAAAGCCGGACGGGGGGCAAGAGGTGGGCATATTAAGTTACACCAGACGATTTGATTAATCTTTTTTCAAGTTCAACGTTCTAAAGACGTAATAAATAAATTTTGGTTTTGTCTCATTAAGGATTTAATTAGGAGAGGGAAAAGGAGTTCGTGTGGGAAAGAAGCTTTCGAAGACACTGACTTTTGGGTCCTTTTGGTGTCACACATGCCGAATCGGACGAATGGAACACCGGGACTGAGATTTCGGGGTGGCTGGAAGTGGGTTAGAGCTCCCAATGACTGTTGAAATGGTTTAGAATTCAAGCAACCTACCACAGCCAAGGGTGGATGGGTTTGCTGTCATTTATAGTTGAAGCAGAAACTGAAAGGTTGTTGAGGAAAAGGAAAGACTTTGGGAAAAGAAATGGAATTTGGGGGAGGAGGAAGGAGAAGAGAATTTGAAGGAAAAGGAAACCTACAGGAAGAATGATGAAAAGAACAGAAAGGAAGCTAGAGGAATAGGATAGTAACAGACAGAGTTAGAGGGGAGGAAGAAAAACAGGAATGAAATTAAAGGATTAGGAAACAGACCTGAAGGAAGTTGAAGGAGAAGAGGAACAGAGAGAGAGTTGGAGAGGATAGACAACAGAAAAGAATTTGAAGGAAAAGGAGACCTACAGGAAGAAAGTTGCTGCAGAAACTAAGCTGGAGGAATAGGATAGAAACAGGCAGTAAGTCGGAAGGACGGAAAGGAATTGATAGAAAGAAGAGAAGATCAGAAAGACAGAAGGAAATGAACGCAAACCCCAAAACCAAAATTTGTTAGAAGACAGAAGAGCGGTCCAGATAGGAAATACAAAACAACAACCCAAGAGATCAGAGATACAACAACCCAATCCATGGGTTACCATGGTACCCAAATCAACACTTAGATCGCACTCATGAATCCAGCTCAAAGTCCAAAGTGTCAGAAGAACAAAACCTCAACCCTGACTCGAGTCTGAAATTCATCTCATCCAAAGTGTCCTAATATGGCAGCCATTCTGACCGCAAAATCATCTCGTCTCAGACTCTTAATCTCGTAGTTTTTGTCATTTCGTCGTCGTCGTCCAGACTTTTGGGAGAACAGGGCGCAGTTTATTGATATGTATCCGAAGATGACTTCTGTCACGCGTCATGTTCCGATGACCGCTGTCAACGACCTTCTTATTTCGTAATTTTGGAACGTTCCAAGTGTCGCTTGATTCATTTGCCTGAATTTGGGAAACACAGTCCTGGCTGTGAACTGTACTCTTCTCTATAGAGATTCAGGGCTTTGGTCTGTTATCAGACCTCGAATCACCACTGTTGGTGCTCTTCTTACTTTCGTTTTGACTGGACCCATGTTTGTACTACCTACTAGGATGGGTTTGAAGCTCTTCCTGACCGTTGGGATGGGTTAGATTTGTTGGTATCACAGTCTCTTAATTCAACTTCTTGTTTCCAGAATTCTACCATTCCGTCATTACCTTCTCCACCAGTCTGACCAAAGTCTTCACCTCGTTCCAAGGTCTCAAAAATCGGACTTTACTCTGAGAGATGAATAACAGCCACCACATAGCGATTAAGGTGAGTGACTCAACACGAAGACTCAAGAGACCAATGTCAGGCCAATTCTTCCTCATTTCCCTCCTCTCTTTCCTTCATCAAGGTAAAACCGCCGATGACTTGAATTCGCCATTCCGGCAAACCGATCTCTTCTACCTGTCACTTCGGTCACCTCCTCACACATCTCCAACAACAGCACCACCCAGAAATCGTACATTTCCGTGACTTTTTAAGGTCGTTCAAACCCAACAACCCCTCCCAGTGGTTTCGACCATCAAACAAACTTCAATAACCGTTACGCCAAGGGCTCTACTACCTCCTGTCGAAGTGCCACCACATCCGTCAACCGGTTGCCAACCGCAAATTCCCAACCTCCTCCTTCCTCCACCTTGAAGAAACAATTAATTATCTCTTTCATTTGTCGAAAAAAAAACAAGAAAACCGACCGCAGAAAACAAAAAAACCATAAATAATGGCAGCCGGAGGGCTCTAGGGGTTGAGGGGGTAGGGGGTTGGTGGCAAAAATGGAAAGGGCGACAGTTTTTCGGTTCACCCAAAAAAAACGCAAGACACGGAAAACGTTCATTAAGGAATTATTTAATTTTTACTTAATCAGATTAATTTTCGTCCGTCAAAAAGGCCGGCTGTTTTCATCCCTCTACCCCCTACTTCACACCCCCGTCATCCACCCTCCCGAATGGAATTGATTAATGACATCCCAAGCGGACTCATCTTCAAATAATTTCTTCGTTGTATCTCTCTCTCCCAGGAACTAGTCGTCGGTAATGACGTGGAAATAAAGAAATTAACGGTTTTCCTCGTTCCTGCCACGACTTTTCGTCATTTTTCTTGACGTTTGTGTGTCTCACTGTCTGTTTCTACCTCAACTTCCGGTCGGAATGGATTTGCCTCGAAGGTTTTTGTTTTTTGTTGTTGTTGTTTTGCAGAAGTTATTGTAAGTTATCGGTTGTGACATTAATAACTTTTCGGGGTGAGGAGGAGGAGAAGGGGTGGAAGGTCTCTGTGTCCTTTTTTTGTTTTTTGCAAGGTTCCGAAAGGAAATTGAGTCATTTGGAACCTAATTCAGGTTCGGATGTGTGTTAAAAATTTCGATTTCATGCTCCCAATCCGTTTTTCTTTCAAATTTTTCATTTTTCCCGCGTAATTTCCGTTTCCGTTTCCGGTCGGGTTTGATGAGCTACCATATGGACGGTGTGAATTTGTATGAAGAGATTCGGGGCTGGTAGGGGAGATGGGGGTGAGAGAGAAACTGCCGGAAAAGTATGCCGTTCAGTGGAATCTGTTCCCGTCATCTAGATGCCACATCCCCCGCCCCACCCCCAAAGAAGACATCCCGTTCCTCCGTGGTCCTCATCACCTTCCTCGCTATAATTAGTCGAAACCTAATTAATTAGAGGAAAATGATAAACTCATGTGAGGCTGTCATGGTCTCGGCTATCAGACAGCAAAATCGTGAATCTTGAACGTGGTGGTTCGGTCTCTGAGTCTTTGTGACTATCGATCACGTCGCTTGTCGGCTTGTTTTTTGCTGACTTAAGTTTTGCTACGGTCAATATTTTGCTGCGGTTAGTGTTTCCTTTAAACTAAAATCATGATTTTGGTGGTTTTGATGCTTCAATTCTAAAAGTGTGAATTAGGATTTGGTTTGATGAATTTTTGCTGTAGTTCGGATTTTCTAAAATTTTGTTTTGTTTTGCTGTGGTTAAGGTTTTTTTGCTTAAACTACAATCATGATTTTGGTAGTTTTGGCACTTCATTTCTGGGAGTTAGAGTTAGGATTTGTATTGATAGATTGATTTTTGCTGTAGTTCACTGACGTAATTACTAAAATTTTATTTGTTTTGCTGTGACGAAAATTTTTTGTTATGGTTAATGTGTTTTAAGTATTGTTGGTAGTGCTGCTTTCGAAGTCTGGTTTTTGCTACAATCACTAGCTGTTAAAGTTGGTATGACATTTGCTGTAGTGTATACTTTGCTGGTCATTTCGATCGTTATCCGATTGGTTTTGTGTTAGCCCACGTTCGCTGTTGTTAAGGTCAACCGCTGTTTTCTTAACCTCCTCATAGAGTTGGATGAGTTTGAAGGAAAGGCAACGAGGTGACTCCATAGACTGACCAGAGGTAAGGAAGACAGATCACGGAGTCTCGGTATACAGGTCACAGGCAGGAAAAAGCAGAGAAAAGGAGAAGAACGTGAGGGTAGAAAGGAGGAAGTAGAAGAGGTGTGGTGGGGTAGCGTTGAGGTTTTGGCGCCATTTCGACAAGACACGAAAACGATGAGCTAGCCCGAGGGCAGAGACTAGAATCCGAGGATGAGGAGGAGAGGCTGGGAGCAAAAAAGAGCAAGGAAGGATGACTGGTTCGATGGTGCTGACACTGTAAAAAGAAAATGATTTTCGTCTGCTAATTCTCCGAAATTGAATTACGAGATAAACACGGATCTAAACAAACAAGAAACAATGACCGAGTAGGAGAGAGGTAGGGTGAGGGGGTAGGAAGGAGGTGAGGAGGCCTCCGATGGATAGGCTATTTAATAGAACGTTTCAATGATAGCTCAGATTAAGTTGTATTTGTATCGAATAGTTTTCATTTTAAATCAAGATACGATATTATGAAATGTAAATTAGGATGATTAGCCGCATTCCGAGCTGGTTATGTTTTAACCATGGGGATTTTGACAGGAGACGTGGGCTCGTGTTGGCACAGTCTGCCTCCCGACGTATACCCTCCTCTCACCTACCCACCCACCCCTCCTCTGGCTCTCTGTAAATACCTCCAGTCGTAGGACTCTTCATCGTCTCCTATCACTGGGAGGTGCCAGCTGGAACTCACAAGACCATTCACGTCTGGAAAGCCTTTGCTGAAGTGTCTAGCCTATCGGTTGGATACACATATTAGCTAAACCTTTAACACATCAAGAACCTTAAAAATAACCCAAACTAAGTTATAATCTCCAGCTAGGCTATCTAGTCTATCGTTTATTTTGGTATAACCATTAGAGATGTTGGAAGAGTGGCAAAACACTCACTCATGCTATTGTGTGTCTATTTCCCTATTCAAAAACCTCGTCTAAATAGAAGTTAGACCAGAAATCTAGACTAAAAACAATGACGGTGATTCTGAAATGTTGATTATTAAGATTTGTGTGATTTCTCTTTAATTTGGGAAAAAATTTTTCTATAAGGAAGCAAATTTAGGCTAGCACATTTTAGAACTTATAATTTCTGGGCTATCAGATGAGTTTGAAAATCCTGTTTTCGAATCGCTCACTGTAATATGAAGACATGAAACTAGTAAAACATTTTTCAGAACATCTGTCCAAGGTATTGTAAGCATCAAATCGTTAACTAACTGACCTGATAGCCCATAAATCTAGTCTCTTAACACTTCTTTTGAAAATGAATTCTGAGTGTTTGTTTTACTTTCTAGGCTATCACTCTAATTTTAAGCTGTAGTTCAAAACTTTTGACGATGTCTGGAAGTCGTAAATTTGTCAAAATCTGATGAAGGAAAAGTCCGAATAGACTAACCGGTTCAGTAATTTCTTTTAGTCAGTGTTTTCTTTCTCGTTCACTTTTAAGTCTTCAGCTAGCTAGCCTAATAGCTCAGAAATCTGGTTTACCAACTATCCCGTAAATTCGGATTCTGGTTTCTTTCCTCACAATTTCGAGCTGTGATTTTGGGCTGACACACTGTTGGAATTTTGGTTTCTGGGCTATCATTTAAACACAGAATTGTGTTTCGAGCACTGACTATAGGATTTGAATTTGTCAAATCGTTTACTATATCGTCCTAATAGTCTAGAATTCTAGTCTAAGGTTCGAATGTCGTGGGGAAATGAACTCGAAGACACTCACAGTCTATGCAAAAGACACGGCATGAAGGAGAAAGGGGTTGGAGTGACGTCATCATCAGCACACAAGCACGTCAGAACATAGGCTAGGGAAGGGGGTGTAAAGGGGGTGCGGTGCGGTGGAGAGTATCTTTCCAATTTGTGCTCTCTCATTTTGAAGGTAAAAAGTGTCCAATCATCCGGAATATGAAGGCAGAGATTGAAGATGTTTCCAAACCTCACGACCCTCTGGTTTTAGGCGCCATCTTGTCATTCTCGAACACGTTTCAAACGTGATATTTCAATTTGGACTCGAGTCAGGCAGGCCTTTGCTCCACCACGGCCCTTCTTCCTCCTTCATCCGTCTCTTCCCTCTTCAGTCTTTCTTTCTTCCCTTCTTTGTCTGTATCTCCCCGAAAAAACTTTCATTCTCCTGGATTATCTATGTTTTATCTATTGCGGTTTCGGTCTTTCTCCCATTTTTATTGGTGATTTTCATCTTCTTCTTCTTCCAGGACCTGATTTCTGCTTTTTATCTTCTGTGGCGCTCTTTTGACTTTGTCTCGAGATCTTCTTCTACTTTACTCATTTCTATCTCTCCTCTTCTTTCCCTCAATCTCTCTTTATCTGTCTCTTTTGCCTCTCTGCCTTCTTTCTTCCGTTTTTGGGGAAATTTATTCGATGATTATGGATTATCTACTCTTGGTCTATTGTTTTTGTTCTCTTTGGTTTTCTCTGAGTTTCTCAACACTTTCTTTCTATCTACCTCCTCTTTTCTTTGAGTTGGTGTTTGGTTGTCGATTATCTAACTTCCACTTTGCTTTGATATCTTCTCTAAGGTGATGTCTACATCATTCGTCTCTATTTCTATATCTTCTACATCTATTCTTACATCTTCTTTCTTCTGTAGTAGTAGATAAAGAGAGAGTAAGAGAGATTAGTAAACCAAATATGGTAGATATGTTAGAAATCATGCTGGGAGTGTATAAGGTTGGCCAGAATGTTCAACAACGGGTAGATGGGTTTTGTGTTTGGGAAGATAGATCAGGAGATCGTGAGAAGAAGCCAGGGGATAGATGGATAAGCCAAAAGGGAAGTAAATAACGGTTAATTTGTATGAGAGAGACCCTGTTCAAACAAAACAACAAGGAGGTTGTAATAGGAGAGGAAAGGGATGCTGGCAAAAAAAAGGCAGCAGCAGGAAGGGATGAGTAGACAGAGAGGAGATAACAAGAGTCGTATTAATTGAAAAGATGTTTCTTCAATTGACTCCCTGCGGATTTGTACGGTCCGTCACCCTCGGGTTTTTTAACCGAAAGTGAAAATATTATTGGAAGCCATCATCGCGATCATTGATGCTTTCAACAGAGTCCACAGAGCGTAATGGAACTCCAACTCAAAATCCAAATCCCCGGAGGCTCCTTTCGAGAGCCTCCATCCATCCATCCATCCTTTCATACGTTCGTCATTACCATCAACAAATCCCTCGCCCCCCCCCCTCTCTCAGCCTCTCCATCTATTCCATTCGGGTTGTTTTCTTTGTAGGCGCGATTTTGTCTTTCTTCTTTCAAACCGTCACGCCACCGCTTCTGTATCCCGAATTCTGTGTAGGAAGGAACGCACATCTCTCGGTGATCTATTCTCTGATGTCATCTCTAGTCATTGACATAGTTTGGTTTTGGGATGCGTGAAGCAAGTTCTTCCATATATGTCACCTCTGAATCATTTTGGTTCTTTCATCTTCTTCTTCTTCATCCTGATTGTTGGAATCGTCTTCTTCAATCTTCCGGTTTGATTGTTAGCTCTATCCTCCCCCACCCCAGTGTGAATATATCCGAAATCAATTTTTAAAGTGCTTTGAGGAAACTTTTATTTCAAAAGTAATGCACACTTAATTGAAAAACTCAATTTCTTAAGTAATGCACCCTTCCCACGGAAAACTCTTTAATAATTAACATACGGTCTTAATTTCTTCTTTTTCAAAAATAATGCACACCACCCTATTAGGTGCACCAGAAAATAATGATAAAATTTAACGGTAAAAGTGATAAATCGGCCAAACATTTATTGTAATCTCCGGCGATCATTCATAATCAACAATTAAGTTTGGGTAAGGTGACGAGTAACTGAATATTTATCACATTTACCGGGTAATTTATAAAATCTCCATCTTGTAATGGGGAGTATAATAAATATTTCTTCATATTACGGATTAGGATTTTATAAACTAACCGGTAAATGTGATAAATATTGAATAATTGGTCACATGTACCAAACTTACCTGGTGATTATGAATAATTCCCGGGAATTATAAATGTTTAATGTTAACTGGAAAGTGATATCGTAAATATATCACAGTGAACATGATAAACCGAGGGAAATTACTTATAAAATATATAAGAATATATTTGCCCGATTTATCACTTTTACCGTGATATATTTACGATATTACTTTCTTTCAATTTATTTATATGATATTCCGGGATTATTAATATAATAATCAACTAACCTCGGTGAATGTGACAAATTGTTGAATATTTATCACATTCGCCGGTTAATTTTATAAAATCTCCATCTTTTCATGGAAAATTGAATAAAAGTTTCCTCGAGTCCTTGGCTTCTGTCACTTCTCATGTATTCGGATGTTTGTAGACTGTTAGACAAGCACAACTGCTTAGTTTCGTCAAGTTTTTTGTTGAATTTGTCAAATTTTGAATTCTCCATTACGAATTCGATATTTTATAAACTGTCTGGTAAATGTGATAAATATTGAGTAAATTGTTATATTACCCAAACTCAGTTGGTGATTATGAATAATCCCCGGGAATCAATAATTAATGATGACCGAAACGTGATTACCGTTAAATTTTATCGTTATTTTCTGGTGCATCTAATAGGGTGGTGTGCATTATTTTGGAAAAAAATAAATAAAACTCTATGTTGATTATAAAAGAGTTTTCCGTGAGAAGGGTGCATTACTTCTGAAATGAGTTTTTCAATTAAGTGTGCGTTACTTTTGAAATAAAAGGAGATTTTGATAAATAAATGCCGATTTATCACTTTTACCGTTGCATATATGTTCTATATTACTTTCAGATGTGCAAAATACTTCTCTTGGGAACTAAACCTTGTTGGTGGTGACTTTAAGAAGGTAGAGGAATGAAAGGTTGAAGAATAGGCAAGCTAACCTATGGAGTCAACGATGCCAAAATGTCAAAACATTGAAGATCTACTTCTAAGTCAGCCATTTTGTTTTTAAAACGTCTAAAAACGACGAAGATGTCATTTCTAAAAGACAAAATCAGTCAAAAAACAAATTCGTCACCTCAAAAGATCCGTTATACGAGGAAATCACCATTATCACACCTCTTGTCTGATAGTCAAACTCACTCATCAGGTACCAGCAGGTAGGCCAAACAGTAGTAACAACTTCCAAGAAGGTCTACCCAACCACCCTCTTTCTCTCCTCATCCATCAAACCCCTCACTACCCTAAGGGGATGATGAAAACATTTTAAACAATCGGAAAAGATGATTGTATACATCATTCAAAACGGATAGATGCTGGAGAAGAAGAAGAAGATTCGGAGGCGTCGATCGATAGGGGTTTTCACGCTGAAGGGATGAAAGAGGAGGAGGAGGGAGCGGGAGAAAGTCTTGGTAGGAATAACAGTGAAAGTTAAGCTCCCTGGAGAAGGTTTCGGAGATTATGGATTCTGACTCCATGTTTTCTTTCCATAATCCTCCCCGGATTTAACAATGAAATGGATCTGAAAGCCCTCGGAATATGATCAACCCTGAGAATTTATGCGCGTGAGGAGAAGGCGGTGGATCGGGAGGGGGTTGCTTGTTTGCCTAACTTTCCATTCGAAGGAGGAGTCTGAGAGAGATAGAAGCTTTCGACTCACTCTCTTCCTCCCTCTGGAGAATAATTTATTAGAAAGCACCTAACGGAGGAGGAAAAGAAATTTCTTTTTTCTCCGGGGGCTGTTGCTGTTGCTGTCGTCTGGTTTTGTTAAATGAAAATTTCCAAACGACAGAATTTTCTTATTCCGGAGAAAGCCATAAATCGAGTTCCTCCAAACCCAGAAATCGATGAAAACACACCACCCCCCGAAGACAAAAAAACAAACCGGAAGTTAGGAAACGATTGGCTGGGCTGGAAACAGCAGTGATTGGCAGTTTGCGGTGCAATGACCGGATACGGAGATCAATATCAAAAAACGCCGCCCCTTTGCCGGGTGAGCCGAGCTTTAACCCAGGGAAAAGGCGAAAGCTCGTCTTCTTCTTCTTCTTCCTATTCTCCCTTTTGCACGGATCCGAGTTGAAGGGGTTGATTGGGGTTGTAGGGAGGGGGTGGTTCGGAGTTTCGTCTCCTGTCGCCTTCCTTCTGTTATTTTTTTGTTGGACGGTTGGTAGAATGATGCAATAATAAACCTTTTCGAAGGGATTCGAGAGTGGCCACTTAAACATTTCACACCCCGTGTGTGTTGTGCAAGTATTCGGGGTTAGGAGGGGGTTGGGGGTTGTTTTTTCAGTTGGCCCCTGGATGAAAAGTCTGAGAGAATGTGTGAGTGCGTGTTTCCGCCCCTTCTGGTAAACATTGTTTGCGACACAAATTCTACAGTTTGAATTTTACGCTTCATTTAACCCTTTTCTGTTGTTTGCGCCTTCATCCCTCTCCTCTCGACTCTTTCCAAATGTTACGCGAGCAAGAGGTTCCACTGAATACCTTCAGAAGTATGATAGTCATGATCGTATCTATCCTTTCTGGAAGGTGCCAACTATAAACCTCAACAACATTCTACATTCTCTCCCTCTTTAGCTCTCTACTTCAACTAAAATTAGTCTAAGTCGGTCTAATTTGATTAGAAATCCTTTCTCTCCTCTCCTCTAGGCTATTCCCAAATTTTACACGAACAGGAGGATCCAGTAAATATCTCCAAAACTATTACTGTAGTGATGACTGGAAGGTGCCAGCTATAACCCTCAAGAACGCCATTCCACCAACCTTTCTGCTTCATCTCTACCTCTTAGATTCTCACAACCAAAATTAGTCCAAGTCGATGACGCTGGAATACCTTAACTCTAACTCTCTAAAAGGCTGTAGTGTACAAATATTGTAAAGAAAAATCTAGAACAAGTCAAATAGACAAGAAAGAAGACAACAGAAGTCAGGAAAGCACACAACTGAACAAACAGCTGCAAGAAGGAGAAGGAACGTGCGCGAACCGACAGATTTTTCAGGTTCGGGCATGAAAGCATACCCACAACCGGAAGTAACGTCTAAAGACTAATACTTTCCGAGAGGCCTGTGGTGTAGTGTTTGTAGTGGTCAAAGTACCCTGACTACAGAAGTTATAGTTGTGAGTTTGGGATCCTCCTCCTGTATCCTGTTACAGCCAAAGCTGAAAAACGGGACTAAAATCCAAAACAACCCAAACTAGCCAAGCTTTTAGTGATTAGAAGCTCAAATAGACTAGGAAGAAAGACTGAAATCAAGCATCAAACTTCTGACCTAACAGAAATTGTTGGATCAATTTTATCTAGGCTATCTTACATTTTATTATTATTATTATCTGTAAACCATTTTTAGGGCTAAGACACAGGGTTGTTTCCTAGATATACAGCCAGGCCAACTATTTAATGTTTCATGTTTAAACATGCAGTTAACCAGGTGAGAATATAGGCTATCTAGTCTATAATTACTGTTTTCACTTCTATTGTGTTAGAATTAGAGGTGTTAGAGACTGTTAAAACACATTACGCTATCTCAGCTAAGCTAAACCTTCTCAAAATCCTTGTCTAAGTATAAATTAGACCAGAAATTTAGACTAAGGACAAAATCAAATATTCTGAATGTTTTTTGTGTCTCTTAGAATCTCTTTTAAGCTCTCCGGAAATGAACTCAAAGTGTTTGGTAAGCGTGATGGACGTGAAGTTTTCTTTCCTGGGCTATCACACCAAAATGACTCAAATTGTGTTATGATTTCCACCTGGGCTATCTATTATATTTTTTTAGTTGTTTTAGTCTAAGTACTGGAGATTTTAGAAGACTGGCAAACACATGAAGCTTTAACAGCTTCTCAAAATCCTTGTCTATGTTGAAATTAGACCAGAAATTTAGACTATAAACAAAATCAAATATTCTGAATGTTTTTTGGGTCTTTTAGGATCTCTCTCTTCTAGGCTCTCTCAAAACGAACCCAAAGTGTTTGGTAAGCGCTAAGGTAAACTTGAAGATTTCTTTACTGGGCTATCACTCCCAAATGACCCAAATTGTGTTATAATTTTCACCTGGGCTATCAGTTATTTGATTTATATTTTCAGTTGTTTTAGGCTAAGTATTGAGGGTGATACAAGATTGGCAAAATATTCTTGAGAATCCTCATTTAAACATAAATTAGACCAAAAATCTAGGCTAAGAACAATATCAAAAGTTCCAAATGTTTTTCTTTGTCTGTTAGAATGAAGGTTCTCTCACTCTTTTGTTGGGGTGATGATTGCCCAAATCGCTTTTGTTCTTTTTCGGAAGCCTCACGATTCTCTCTTCTTCTATTTACAACAAATCCGTTACCAATACGACCTTGAGAAAGTGAGATTCCTCCGCGGGAACCTGCCCATCAATGAAAGGTTCGCTACCTAAATAGAACAAAAGCAAAAATGATTAACGCAGACGATGATGGAAGAGGTAAAAGTTCTCTTTCCCTCTAGGAGCTGGCATAAAAGTGTTGGTACCATTCAAGTTAGGCTCTCGAGGACACAGAACAACGGTTAGAAAAGGTTCGAATGAAACCTGAGGACTGGTAATTACACCTTTTGGCGGGGATTCCAAGGAAATGAAAGAAGTCAAACAGACCTAATTTTGGTTTGTTGTTCAGTTTCTAGTAATAGAGGGATGACGTCAACACAATTCTGCTGCCACGGTCTTGATTAGGGTTTTTCAGTTTTAGGATTTGTGAAGTTTTTGTGTTTAAGTGCTGACACCGTTTTTGGGTTAATATTGGGGTTCGGGTTGGGTTTGGTGAACCAAGACGTCATTGAAGTTGTCAGGGAGATGAAAACGCGTTGCACAGGTGATAGAGAAGAAAGAAGACAGCGAAGAAAAACAAAATCGAGTGGTAGTCTCACTAACAGCTTTTGAAGCAGTAGGAGAAACCAAAACAAATAACGAAAGCTCAGGAAGAATCCTAAAGAAATATCGACCAAGCTAGAAAAATCTAGAACCACTCAAATAGACAAGAAAGAAGACAACAGAAGAAGTCAGGAAGGCACACAACTGAGCAAGCAGCTGCAAGAAGAAGAAGGAACATGGCGAGCTAACAACAACATAGTCTGGACGAAGAAACGTTTCAATTTAGAGCTTGAAAGCACACAACAGGACTAACACCAACAACAGGAACAGATACCTGACACATCCAGTACAGAACCTAGAGAGGTGGGTTGGGAGGGTCGGCGGGGAATAGGTGTCGAGGAAACGAGATCTCGAAACATCATAATCGATATAAAACGGTGGGAGAGACGACCGCAGCGAATCGCAATTATCTCGAAAATTGGTGAATTGAATGAGTCAATTAATCGTGGGATTAGAAACGTCCATGAAGGATGCTTTCAGGCGAACGTGCTCTCTCTAAAAATGAAACCTGAAACTCGTCTGTTCCTCCCCTCCCGTCCTTCCATCGGGATTTCCTCATTATGCCTCCTATTATTTGGTCTATGTCGACTCATAAATGAAAGACTCAGTGGTGTCCAAACTTTTGACTGGTCTCGTACCTGGTTTGTTCTGCTGGCGTCTTATTTCCCCTCCTGTCGTCCATTTTAAACATTTATCTGGGTGATTATATTCATTATCTACTTGTTATTCGCTCTGTTGGTGGTTTTCTGTTGGTTTCACAAACTTGGCAGCCATCTTGGATTCACTTTCTGTCGTTCCGTTTTATCCTTCTTTCATCTTTTATTTGGTTGTCATAATTTGGAACTTTGGGGATCTGTTCTGTTCTCTGTCTCCTCCTTTTTTTTGTTTCTTTCTTCTTTGTATCTTTTCTATTTTTATTTGCATTTCTATCTCTTTGTTTCCTGTTATCCTCTTTCTCTTTGTCTGACTCATGGTTTCATCTTTCTTCCTCTTCTTTGTTTCTTTAGTTCCAAAAACCGACTCTGTTCCACTATACTTTGCGTATTCTGTTCCTTCGTCTTTCTTTTTCGAATTTTAAGTTTCATTTGCGCCTTAGAATATCCTGTTGACAATTAACTATAGTCTCCCTCATCTTCTTTGGCTTTATTTAATTGACTGTCGATGATCTACCTTGCTGTCTGTTCTTCTTCGACGATTTCTGTTGTTCTTGAGGATGCGTCCAAACTTTATCTAAGTGATTACAATCCTTATCTACCTTTTACCTACTGTTAACGGTTTCAAACTATTTCGTCGTCGACATCATATCGAAAATGGCTACTTGACATTCACTTTCCTTTTGTCTTTATGGGGGTTCCCATCAATTGACGAAAACATTCGTTTCAGGTTTTTTTAGGCGCGTTTTAATGGCTTCCAAGAATTCGCCAAGATTCTAAGAAATCACTTGGAAGAGACACCCAAAGACGGTTATCAGAGGTACTTAAGTCCGTCCCTGAAAACGATTATGGAACCCAAAATAAAAAAGACAAAAACCATGACCTTTGAACGCCTCCACCCCCACCCTCTCTTCACTTTTCCTGACCAATCCTTTTGACAAAGAAGAAGAAAAGCAGAAAACGATCTCGAGGGTTAATTATTCTCCGGTAAAACGGTAAAAATAAAAATTTTGGTCTCCTCTTTCATTGTCAAAGGTTTAAAAAGGTGACGAGGATCTTGGATTGATGTCTTTATTGTGATGGATGGACGAGGGGTGAGGTGGTTGACCAGCGGGGGTTGGTGGTTGTAAGAAAGCCGTTTTGACATACTCATGTGGCCATGAAAACAGTGTCAAACCGATTACACGAAAGATCCTTTAATACGGTTCTTGCCCATCTGGAAAAACAACGCACAAAAACCACCCTCCGTCAACCCCCTACCCTCCATCCCTCCAGTTCCATTCATGCTACTTATCGGGTCTTAGCTTCCCTCTTCCATCCTCCACTCTTCTTCGGTAGTAATCACCTTGAAACTGGATTTTATTTTCGCAATAGTCTTGCCGTCTTCTCCAGTGCTCCTTCCTCGTTTTGGGGGTTTTTGTCGTTTCCGGTTTTCTCTTGCTTGAGTTGAGTTCACCCCCCCATTCATTCTCTTACATGTTTGGGGATGATCGTTGAGATTTGGACATTGTTGCTGTTGTTGATTGTTGTTCTTGCTAAAACTTAAGTTTGGGTTGTGTCGCTTTGGTTGTTTTAGTGTTTCATCATCGTTTCCGGTTTGCTGTTGGAGGTTTTGGTTTACTTCCTTTGTGCTTTGTTCTCTTCTTTGAATTTACTTTGTTTGATAGTCTCTGCACTGGTTTGTATGGGTCAGGATCTTGAGTACAAACCCATTTTACAGTTCCTGTTGGGTTGTAATGTGTACAGGAAGCAGAATCCCCGACCGGAAGTTAAAAGAAAGCTTACAGAAGCGTCGCCGAATGAAATCCAGTCGCAAAACTAAATCTAATAGCCTGAGAGTTGCGACAGTTACCGTTACCTCTTAGGTTACAAAATTTGAGTGTCTATCAAAACACTGCGACTACAGGACTACAAAAAAACTTAAAAGGTCGGAGGAAGGCTTAAAACGAAATCAAAGTCTTTGTTACAGGTTCAGACTCGTACAGTAACACAAAACCAGGTGGCTGATGGGAGATGATAGAATGGTAGCAGGTATGAAGGGCTGTGGTCGTTTCGCATGCATCGCTCGCATTGAAACTTCAGATGGTGTGTTGTGTTGTGTGTACGAGTGCAAAAAGGAGGAAAAATCAGATAAACCCATCAGCGCAGGCGTGAAAGTTAGCACTACATTTACAAGTTCATTTGGTGGCGATTATTGAAAGGTGCGTGTGACAGGGGATCAAAAGGTGTTTCCATAATGTGACAAAATATCCATTGAAAAATCAGGGACCGGAAGAATTAACAAGACGGATTGACACCTTATCGATTCTAAAAAGGTGTTCGACGACAATGGCATCGAGGTATTTCACCAGGTTAATGGTCTCTCTCTCTCTCTCTCTCATTTGCTTTTCAAAAGCATTTGCATCGAGATTAACGTCTCTCTACCTTTACCATTCCTCAACTTCTCGGAACTTTACAACCCTCCCGCCTCCTACCCCACCATCCCCTTCCCCTGTCTCAATCAATCATCCCTCCATAGAGTCCTACCTTTGTATTTGACTCCTGAAACCACTCCAAATGGTAGAAGACAAATTGCACAAGTTTCAAAGACATCCTGAGACAAACTCAAAAGACAGTGGCATCCGGAAAACCGGAAACAACTAGTATAACCGGAAGTGATAAAAGTAACCCAAGACCTGGAACATGGAGAAGGAATAATCAAATTCTCAACAGCGTACCTGAAACCTAGGTCACGATTACTGTTATACACAGGAAGCAGAAGTTAGGAAAGGAGATGGTGTAAGCATACGGAAAACCGGAAACTACAAAGAAAATCATCTTCCAACACAAACGGAAGTGATAAAGTAACAACCTGGAACACGGAGAAGGAATAATTAAATACCCAACAGCGTACCTGAAACCTATTTTACGATTACTATCCATAGACAAACTCATAAGAACGAGGGAGAAAATGAAACAGTGTAGGCATCCAGAAAACCGGAAACAACAATAAAATCTTCTCCCAACAGAAATGGAAGTAATGAAAGTGACACAGAACCTACAGCTCGAAGAAGGAATAATCTAATTCTCAAAACCATACCTGAAACCTGTCATGATTACTATTGTACCTAGAAATATACAGAAAAGCAAAAGTTAGGAAACAAGACGGTATAGGTATACGGAAAACCGAAAGCAACAATAACACAGAACTTGGAGCTTGAAGAAGGAAGAACCAAACTTCCAAAGCGTACCTGAAACCTACGTGACGATACTAGAAATAAGTTTTGAAGCAGGAATAAGGAAATGAGACGACGCATCAGGTAAACCGGAAACTACAAATCAAATCATCTCCGAACACAAACGGAAGAAACACAGAACCTAGATCGCGGAGAAGGAGGAATAAAATACCCAACAGCGTCCCTGAAACCTATGTCACGATTACTGTTGCACCCAAGTTTTCAAGCAGAAGTTCTTCTTCTTCTTCTTCCCTTTCACATCCATCCGATGTATTTCTCAGGAAGTAGCACTCGCAGTCATTTATAGATTTGTTCTAATTTATTCGACTGCTCTGAGGTAGTTCACCAAATCTGTCACAACCACCTTCTGTTCTGAATCATCCGACAGCAATTTTAAAATAATCAAATCGACAACGACAAACATTCCTTTGTGACCCGTGAACCAGACACTAACCCAAAATCGCTTTTAAGTCAAAAGAAATTTCATCAAATAATCCCATAAGAAAAGTGTGCAAGACTTTTGAAACAAAAACTCTCTCATAATCCGTGTATTATTTAAAAATGAGCTCTGTATCAGTGTGCATTATTTTTGAGAAAAATTTGTAACAGTGTGCAATACTTGTGAAATGGTTTTGTCATAAAAATAGTTTTGGAACCAGATATGTTTTGTCAAAGTGTGCAATATTTATGAAGTGATTTCCTCATAAAAGTGTGCAGTATTTTTGAGAAAAAAAATTTTAAAGTGTGCAAAACTTTTGAAATGAACTCTCACGAAGGCGTGTATTAGTTTAAAGTGAGCTTTCCGTCGAAATGTGCAGTCTTTTCGAGAAAAAATTTTTTTTGTGAAAGTGTGCAATATTTATGAAATAATTTCCTCACAAAAGTGTGCAATATTTTTGAGAAAAAAAAATTTATAAAAATATGCAATACTTGTGAGATGGTTTTTGTTATAAAAGCGTTTAATGTTTTTGAAACCGGAAACGTTTTGTGAAGGTGTGCAATACTTATGAAATGATTTGCTCAAAGAAGTGTGCAATATTTTTGAGAAAAAAATTTTTAAGTGTGCAAAACTTTTGAAATGAACTCTCAGGAAGGCGTGTATGAGTGTACAGTGAGCTTTCCATCAAAGTGTGCATTATTTTCGGGAAGAAAAATTTTTGAAAGTGTGCAGTACTTATGAAACGATTCATTCTGAGAATTGTGCATTAAAGAAGTCGTCAAACAAAAATCCACACAACGAATGAATGAACTGTTGACTTGAGGAGGCCACTTTCAAGTCAAAACACACCAGAAAGTTCCCAGTACGTGTGCAGTACTTTTGAAACCTACCACATCAGTCCAGACGCCCTAAACATTCGCCGTCATTCTTAATCCAAACCTTTCTCTCACTCTCCTTCAAACCCGAAACAATCAAAATCCAAAATCTCTTTCTATTTCACTTAAAGGACAAAAAATCTCCTTTCTCTCCTTAATACGGTCCTGTAACGCTCATCACTCAAACAACAAAAACTGAAACTCGAAACGTAATTGTATTTTAATGTCGTCAAATTTGTTGTCACTCAATTAGGCGACCAGTTTTAAAGATGATTGACACTTGTGGTAGATAGACCGTTGTCGCGCATGCGCTCAACAACCCCAATCCATCAGTACATAGGAAACAGGATACGACAGGATTTACTGTTGGCTTGTCCAAATAAAAACAAAAATCATTGAAAGAAATTAATTTAATGTCGATCTGATTTTTATTTACAATGCAGCAGACGAAATAATAATTATTATAATATAATTTACATAACATTTACTTTATATACTGTATATACTAAGTTTTCTTTTATACTAAAAATGTTTTCTTTTTCAAAAGGCAAACAAAAATCTTTTTTTTTGGTTTAAAACTTTTTTTTGAGCTTTTTTTGATTTTTATTACATTTTTGTCGATGGAAATGAAATTGGGATCTTGTTTGGTTTCCCGCCTTTTTTTTTGGTTTACTTATGACGTAATTTCCGGTTTGTAAAAACGTTCATCCAACATCCTAAATCGAATTTTTCTAATTTTTGTTTCACATTTTATTCAGTTTCATGGGTTTGGGTTTGCGTTCCCGCTTTTTCTGATACCCATTTCCGGTTGTTCGATTTTGATGTATTGGATTAGTACCGGAGGTTGCCGCTTGAGAGCGCTTTAATTGTTTTGTTTTTGAGGTGCGTTCTATTGTAACGGTTTTTTGAATATTTTTTTGACTCGTTTTGACGGTTGAAACTGGTTGTTACGTGTTTGTTTTTTGGATAGTAGATGAGAGGAAAGAAGTTTAAAGAGTAGATGAGGTTAGGAAGAGATGAAATAGTGGGAAAAAGATGAGAGGGAAGAGAAAGGAGACTTGTTCAAAATCGCTGTAACAGAAACAACTTTTTGTCAATCTCTCTCCCTCTCTCTTTGGTTTCTTTCAGGTTTATCTATCCTCTTTTATTGTTTATCTATCTTTTGTTACAGATAGTAGAAGACTTGAAAATAGATTCAAACGGAATTTTCACAAGTGGATTACCTACCAAAGACACAACCTAAAGGTGAGTTTGTCATAACCCACATATAAGCCGGAAATGGGTTTCGACCTTTTTGAATATTTTTGTGGTGGGAAGGACACCAAACAAGATTTCCAAAAACAAAATCTAACCTCTCAGGTTTCTGTAAGGTTTCTTTCATTTTCAAAAATTTTTCTTTTAATAATCATAATTTAAAATTTAAATTAAAAAAAGCGACGGAAGGAAGCTCACCACACTCGATAGAAAAGATGTTTTGTTTAATTTTATTTTTATCTACTAGATAATTATGTAATTTTCTATTTTTGTCTGGTTTTCAAAAGACAACAAACAAAAAGAAGAAACACAAAGACAAAACTTCACCATTTCACGCGTCTTTTTTTGTTACCTTTCAGTTCCTGATTAATAAGATGAGAGAAAGAACAAAAATTTCACGGCCCTGTTACAAATGTCACGGAACGTTTTCCTTCCTCCCTCTGCCCCGACCACCACCGCCTTCTCCTACTGGCTGGAGAAGATGATGGTGTTGGGACAGGTTCTGCTGTCAGAAATTTGTTCCTGGTGTAAACTCTTCTAAAAAGCATGAAATCGGAAATAAAACAAAAAAGAAATTAGGATCCTTGGCGCAGAATCTCTCTCTCTCTCCTCCTCCTCCTCCCCGCCTCTCTCTCTCTTTGCCTTGGTAACGAAGCGCCAAAAAGCCAAATCACGTCTGTACCAAGTACCAAAGAGGAGGTGGAGGATGGTGGAGGTGTCTCTATTAACCAGATTTCTGATTTTTCTTTTAGTTTTTGTCTTTCCTCCAAAGAGTGTATTTGAATATATCAGAACCGGATTCAGGATTCCAGATTTTTTGTTTGTTTTGTCTTTAATGTTTTGACTCGAATTACTCCTGAGAAATTTAAACCGGAAATGGTTTGATGGAGGAGGGCGTTGATTTGAGTCGATTTTTAAGTGAACAGTTCGTCTGTGTATTCGGTATGAACTGGAGGACTGTCGAAAGATAGCTGAACACAAAGAAAGCAGCAGAAGTAGTAGAAAGTAAAGCTAAAAGCTTAAACGAAAAACTACCCCCCTTACCTCAAAAGTAATTATTGAAAAACTAAGCAAATTCAAATAAAACAGTGCCGTAGGTAGGGAATAAGATGAACCTGAATACGTCAACTCAAAATTGACTTTCTTCCCGGATTCCTTATAACTTTGAGTTCAAAACCGAGAAGAAACACGACACCCCCCCTCCAAAAAAAAATTAAATAATAATAATAATAGAGCAAAAAATTTAAATCAAACAGTGCCGTAAGCAGGAACAAAATGCACCTAATTTCAAAATTGACTTCCTTCCAACTTTAGAAATCAAAACCCAGGAAGATTTACGACAGCCCTCCCCTCCCAAAAATTTTTAAAGATCAAATCAAATTCATAACCAACAGTACCGTAGCTAGGTACTAAAATGAACATCAATACCTCAAATCGAAATTGATTTCCTTTCCAAAATTCTTCCAGCTTTGGAAATCACAGAAAGAAACACCACACCACCCTTCCCCCTGCCCCAAAAACTCAAAGATAATTAATAATAAGACAAAAAATTTAAATCGAACAGTACCGTAACTAGAAACAAAATATGCCTCACTTCAAATTCGACTTTCTTCCAACTTTTTAGAAATCAAAACCGGGAAGAAATACGATTCCTTCCTCCCAAAAAAATTTCTTTCAGACCAAAAATTAAATCAAACAGTGTCGTAGCTAGGAATAAAACAAACCATAACACCACAACTCTCCATCCCCAAATTAACATTCGTTCTTCTCTAACTCTAAGAACCAAAGCTACAAGCAAACCGGAGACTACAAACTCTGAACAAAAAAATTCGTCAAACACGAACCTAATTCGAATCCAACAGTACCGTAGGTGAGTTTAACGTAAACTCTAATCCTACCCACAAAATTGACTTCATAACGTTTCCCGTTTTAGGAAAAATCCACGAAAGTGTGCAATATATATGAAATTAAATTTTTGTCAAAGTCGAACAATCAACACACTATTTCATTATTAAAAAAATCTAGCAATCCTGAATCCGGTTCTGAGTACATAGATAAATAAATTTCCTTACTGTTGGTATTAAAAACGAAAAAGTCCGTCACCGGAAAACAAAATTTGAATTCGAATTTGAGGTAAGGAAACCAGGGAAGAAGGATGAAGGAGATGAAAGCCAGAAGGTGTGATAGGGGCTGGAGGGGTGTATGGGGGGGGTTTGGGGAGAACCTGAATTCAAAGCAAAATTTTTCGACAGTTTTATTCTCCTTGGCTGTTGCTGTTGTTGTTGTCGTTAAAAATTTGTTTTCTAAGATTTTTAAGACAGACAAAGAACCCGCCCGAAAAAGTTTTTTCAGGTTCGATGAGAACAATCGGTTAGGAAACACAGAATGGAGTTGAGAACCTGAAGAGAAAACCTGAAACACGTTCTTGTGAAATGTTGTGTGTGAATAGGTTCTCCTTGTCTACCTTCTTTTTCTTCTTCCAAGTCGTGAGTCGTGGTCTCTCTCTCTCTCTCTCTCTTGGTCTATGAATCACAAATCCATTTAGTCTTATTATTGGTATTTCTTTTTAAATATTTGAACCTTGTTTTTCCAGGTACAGCTCCCTGTATTAAGTGTTAACCCGATAAACAGTAGCGAAACTAAGAGGATTACCTTTTGATTGATTTTATCGCTCATTCTTTGTGAAAATGGTTTCGGGGGAGGAGAGAGGATTTGATTTGATTTTCATTTCCGGTTTTGTTTAAACCTTAAAATTCAGGTTTTGGTATTGTTAACTCTTTAAAAAGATTTTTTGGGGGGTGAGAGGGGGTGTGACTAAAGCTCTTCCATCGAATTTGCTGAGAATCCTGACTGAGGAACCATTTTAGGCTACTTGGGGCTTTTACTACTCCTAATTTCTGGGCTAATGCTTTAGTTACTGTAACGTTTGGAGGGTTGGCAGTACCTTTGACTACTATTTTGACCTTCCTGGTTGAAATGGGTACCTAAACCCAACCGATGTTGAGGTGGTTGGTTGGGCTAACATCTTTTGCCAGATGTGTTCTTCAGGTTACTAGCTTAACGGTAGAGAAATTTGGGTTGTTAGCAGTTCCAGGACCTCTGGGTTTGGGTTAACTGTTTCTGTCTGTGGTTTGTGTAAGTTTTCTTTGGGTTTGATTTAGTGTATATGTCAGCAAAATTCCGACATCCACCTATTTGGGTTAAGGTTCTGCTGGGATTCCAATTGTCTGATCTGTTACGCTAACTCTTTACCCAGCTACAGGTTCAGGAGATGTCAGGTATCTTAAAATTGATACAAATTCACCCCAGAAGGTGTAGCTGAGGACGATGACTAGACCAGGAAGCCAGAAGCTAGGATGTCAACGACCCTCATCTTCAAGCCCTCTACTCCCTTCACCCATAAACCTAATCCCAGGTTCAGGACAAAACCACCTATCCAAGCCGATATTTTTGAGATGGAATCTTGGCCATAGTGTGCAGTATTTTGAAAGAGGAACCCGATCACGGTGTGCAATATTTTTGAAAGAAAACCTGTTCAGAGTGTGCAATATTTTTGAAATAGAAACCCAATCACAGTGTGCAATATTTTCGAAACCAGCCCCTAAAAGGTATAGTTAAAGATGGAAACCACCCCAGGGCTACCAACAACCCAAATCATCCTCAAATCTTCTCCCAACCCAGAAGAAAACATAAACAAACCACAGAACCAAGTCAAAAACTATTCAAACCGCAATCACAAAACGAACCTGTGTCCTCACCTACCACAAATCAGGTTTTCTGATCTACAAACAAACCAACAACAACAACAACAACGGCAACAAACCGTTTCTAAGTTTTATAAACAAAAAAAGAAAATGACGTCACTGTCGCCATTTAATAAAATACATATTAATACATAAACGTGACAACTATAACACGATATACTGTATAAGTTATGTGTTTTCATTTATTTATTAATAAAAGTTACTTTCATTTCGGTTTTTGGTGTCGTTTTGTCATTTCCCGGTCACGATTTGACTCAATCTGGAGCAGACGAGATAGTTTTTTACCTTTTGTAGGCGCGGTTCGGTTTTTGAGACGCGACGTTCGGATTTAACGGTTTTTGTCGTTTATAATCGAGAGATTGCGTAAGAAACTCACAGCAACATCTTCTTCTTCTTCTTCTTCTTCGCTTTTTGGTCACCTTGTCTTTAGTCATACATAAAGAAGTTCTTTCGAAATCTCTTGAAAGGAAAACGAAATTTCGCCAACAATCCTTTCATGTTCAAACATGTTTTTCACATCGTGATGACGTAAATTTGTTGTGACAAATTCATTAATTCTTCCGCCATTTTGGTTTTTTGTTTTCTTTCAGGTTTTCGTTCATTAGTCTTCGATATTTATCTCGTCAGAAGGAAGTTGATATCACGTGAGCCTCGGAGGTGAGAAGGGCCTATGTAACGTTAGAGGTAATGGTTGTGTGATGGTGTGGGAAGAGCCCGAAGGAGGCGAATGCGCCGATAATCCCATGCTAATAGGCCTTGGAGGCGAGTGAGGTCCTAACGTGATGGTATGTGTCCTCGGGATCGGAGGCCCGATCGTCAGACCGATGGGGGCGAATGAGAATTTAATAGTCCTAAATGTGCTGCTCCTCTCGTCGGAGAATTGGCTCTCAAGCCCATGAAATGTCCTTTCGGAGGAGATTGACTTCTCGATATGGGCGTCGGAGAGTGCGGGCTCAGGGCTAATGAATTCCCTCGCGGAGGTGAGTTTCCTAATCCTAATATCCCTCGCCTGGGCGGCGAGTGTCCACCTAAACTAAGCGAATTCGATCTGCTTGGAGGCGGAGAGTGGGCACCTAAACTTATGCTAGAATCCGATGTGGTTGATGCTGTCGGACTTGGAGGCGGTTCGTTTCTCCTTGATGATCCGTGGTGGTTAGCTAGTTGGGCAGCGAGCTGTTGCTGTTGCATCCTGAAATCAGAAACAAAACGTCCACATTAATAATATTATACAACACAACTTTTTTCCTAGTCAATGTGTGCAATATTTATGAAACAGAATCATGGTCAGAGTGTGCAGTAATTTTGAAATAGAGTCCTGGTCAGAGTTTGCTTTGAAATGGATTCCTACTCAATGTGTGCAATATTTTTGAAATAAAATCCTGACCAATGTGTACAACATTTTAAAATAAATTCCTGGTCAGAGTGTGCAATATTTTTGAAAAATAATCCTGGCCATTGTGTGCGGCATTTTTGATATAAAACCCTGGTCAGAGTGTGCAATAATTATGAAATAAAATCCGAGTCAGCGTGGGCAATATTTATGAAATGGAATCGTCGCCCATGTGTGCAATATTTATGAAGTAGAACCATGGTAAATGTGTGCAATATTTTTGAAATAGAGTCCTGGCCAGAATGCTCAAAATTTGAAAGATAAACCTGGCCAATGTGTGCGGTATTTTTTAAATAAAACCCTGGTCAGAGTGTGCAATAATTATGAAATGAAATCCTCACCAATGTGTGCAATATTTTTGAAATAGAATCCTGGTGAGAGAATGCAATATATTTTTAACAGATTCCTGTACCATATTTATAAAAATCAAGTACTTCTATCCCAACTTTTATCGAAATAAACCCAAAAATATGAACTAATTTCAAATTACAAAATCTAATACCCACTTGAATATATAAATAAACTTAATATATTAAAAATTATACTAAAATCATAAGATTACACCAAACGAAATTAGGCACCCACTCCAAAGAAACAAAATCAAAATCAAAATCAAAGGCATAATGTCCACTCATCCAATTGGTCCATCAAATAGGTTGATGAGTGTTAGTCACCACTCGAGTGCAAAGGGTTAAAACTCGAAAATACTACAACCGCAAAAGAAATAAAATTAAAAAAAAAAAGTTTCACAAAACCAACAGGTCGATTCGGCGGCGCCTAAACGATCGTGCTTAAAGTCATAGATAAAGAAAAACGATATATCGCTTCGACATATCGAAACAATAAAAGATGGCGGATTGCGTGAGTCAAGGGAAAGGGTTTGCGTGTTGTTAAGTCGCTTATGTATTCTATTAATTTCAGATATTTTCATTATTAATCCGCCGTGTTGGTATTTCTAATGGATTTATCATTAGTTTGATTGAAACTTATTTTAATGAAGTTGTTGCTCCTTCGGACCCGGTTAGAGAGAGAGAAAAAAATAAAAAGGAAAAAAACGTTTTACTCCGACGTGGATGTTTGTTCACGAAGTTTTTCTTTCTTTATCTACGACTCGGAATCGTGACAGAAACGTATAAAGAATTATCGCAGTAGCGAATCGAGGTTAACCCCACGATGCTGACCGCCTTTTTAATTTCTCTGCCCGAGTGGAGAAATGGAAAATGTCGGAAATGGTTTTAGGTTATGTAATTGTGGATTCGTGGTCTTTGTGTTTTTGTGATTTATTTTGTGGATTTTGTTCTTTTTAAGTTATGTGGAGATTGAGGATTCAGAGGATTACTACAATCACTACCCAGGATGGTTTTAGTTCAATTGCTGACAAATTGGAACCGTTCAAACTACAAATCAGGTTTGTTGGGTTGGTTCGACAGAATCGCCATACTTTGTTCTTTGGTTTAAATTCAAATTGCGAAAATGGGAGAAGGAGGAGTGGTTCATGTAATGACTAACTCATGATTGTTATTAACTATCAATTATGTTATCATATTTGTTGGGTTTAGTTTTTAATTTATCTTGTAGTGTGGGTATCCAAAACAGAGAGGTCCAATAACCAATCCTGGAATATTATCTACAGTTTGCTATAAGATTATCTAGTAATCTAGTATCTAGTAAGTCAGGTAATTGATATTTTAGACACTATTCTCACTATACAAGGGATATTAAAATAGGAGAAGGAATCAAAATCAATATGGAAACACTCCAAGATTGAGGGTTAACACTAAAATGATTTGGAGTAACAGACAAAGGAGTTAGTTGAATGTGGAGTAACCTGGAGTGTTGATTCAATCACAGGTGACCTTATAAAGCCAGTGGCAATTCCTCATGGCTGTGTCTTAGAATTCAAACAGGAGGTTGGGAAGGAAGTTGGGAATCAAAACTCATTCGGGTTGATGTTGATTCCAGATTTCAAACCAAATCCAGGCTGAGTTGAAATGGGAAGACATAACTCACAGGAGTGGTGTAACAAACATAACCTAACCAACAGAAGCATGATTAACCTATTTTAACACCCAGAAGTGGTTGTGATGGTTTACATTTCAACACAAATTGTAATCACATACAAGGAGGTATGACTATTGTACTGTAGGTGGATCCTAAATTTTTGTTTCTGGAAACAGGAAGTACCAAACTGACTAAAATTAGTGGCTGTAGTAGTATCAAAGTTCAAGAACCATAACTCATCCCAAATCAGATTTTAAATCTGTGTGTCCAAACAAAATGGTGTAACATCAAAGTTTGTAGGAATAACAAGATGGAGGTGTGGGGGAGCACCAAACAAAACTGACATTTGGAAATGTTGACAGCAAAAACCAGAATTAAAATCAGAAGCAAGTTTGGGTGAATCAGAATCCTTTATAGTCATAAGATGGAGGGCTGTTCTAAATACCATCAAATCCTTAAAAGAAGATCAGCAAAACCAAAAGAAGGTAAGCAAGAGTTAGTTGAGTGAGAACAAAATCTAAACAAGAAGAGAAATAGACAAACACTACCAACAGCAACACATCAATCCCAAAAGAAGACAATCAATCAACCAGAGGATGATTCAAAACCTCTGTAAGACGTTGGAACAAACAAAAGGACAGCGTTATGTCAGTGCTACCAACAGTAAACACTTCAACAGGTTTATCACCTGGCTGTCTTTCTGTCTCGGTGAAGGTTTTCGTTCGAACGCAGATGTGTTGTAAAAGATTTCTCGAGGAGGAAGGTCATCAACGTCAACATTATCAGCGACGATAATCATCATCAAAAATTTTTGTCTGTTTGTGATGTTTACATTATCCAAAAGAGTGAGGAAAGAAAGACGGACAGACGGACGGACAATGTGAGGCCTTTTTGTGGTGAACGCTTCCCCTGACATTTGCACTTTAGACAAAGTATCAAGATAAACATTTTGTTAACTTTATAGCAATGTGTAACGTATAGCCAACCGAGGAACCTGCCCAGTCAGCCAACCAGCCTGCCAGCCAGCCTGCCTGAATACCTGACAGCCTGCCCTTCCATCTCCCCACAAAAATATTGAATCATCATATTAAATTAATAGGTTTTTATACTTAATTGCATAATTATTTAAAGAGATAAAAACCCTTCGAAACGAAAATAAAAATGTAGAAATTGAAAAGAGAGAGAAGGAAAAAGAAAGATGGCTACCGGAAACGAGGGAGACATGGCGCCATACGCTCACTGACCTGCGCACTCAACAAGTTTGTTTTGGTTGTGTTTAAGTTTACGTTTCTTTTCTCAAGTAGGGTTTGGGTCTCATCTTCTCTCACGTCAAATTTCGGGGCGCCACACAGGGTGAGGAGTCTGTGGGCGTCTGAGGGGTTGGAGCGTGGGAGGGGTGAATAAAAATAAAAATAGGCGGACGCTGAAAAAGTATCATATCTCTTAGAGCCCCCGCCCCCCCCTTGGAGCTCCCTTGGAAAAGTTTTGTGTCGTGTCGTGTTGACGCAATGCTTGGAAATGTCGTCTGCTACTGTAAACATTGACATAAATCCTTGTTTTTGTTTGTGGGAGTGGTGGTGCCGGGGGAGGAAGTTGAGGTGAAACGTCCTGTTTTTGGTTTTTGTTTTGGTTGTTTTTGTGGAGGATGAGAGATTTGGACCGAGATGGTTTGTTTGTGGATGCTGGTTTCGCGGAGGTGGTTGTGTTCCGTTGAGGGATCTTTACATCACTACCTTGAAGGTGGTTGTTGACTGTATTTCCGTTTTTGGTGGCTTCCTGATTGTTCTTCCACCTTCTTGACTAACCGAAAGTCTGGCGATAATGACTACAACTCCTGTTAAATGGGTTAGTTAGGTTAGTAAGTTGGGTTTATGTACTTCCGGTTGATTTTTAGCTTCTTTAAGAATCATTGCAGTGAAGAAGTGTGCAGTATTTTTGAAATGAAATGTCGTTGGGAGTGTGCAGTATTTTTGAAATAAATTGTCGTTGGGAGTGTGCAGTATTTTTGAAATGAGATATCGTTAGGAGTGTGCAGTATTTTTGAACTGAGATATCGTTGGGAGTGTGCAGTATTTTTGAAATCAGTTATGTTGGGAGTGTGCAATTTTGAAATAAATTGTCGTTGGGAGTGTGCAGTATTTTTGAAATGAATTTTTTAGAAAGTCATTCATTATGTATGAAATTAGTCCTTTATTATGCACAACAACAAATGGTGTATTTTCAGTGATGCCAACCTAACTCTTTCTGTTGGAACTATAGAAACACATCACAAGTGTGCATCACTTTTGGAATGATTTTTATGGTTTTTCGGGGCTTTGATTTTTAGTTTCTTTAAGAAGGTTTAACGTCTCTCCTGAGTTATTTGTAGCCTCTGTGACTGATATACTAACTGTTACCAAGTCCTAATACAAAATCGCTTTGTTTCCAGGGCGTCAGGAGTGCTCACCGCGTTGAATGGAAGGACTTAACAATGCAGTGTGACGGCAGAAACCACGCCTACTCACCACTGGTTAGGTAAATAAAAGTGACGTGTCAAAAATAATTTATTGCGGAGGATCATAAACATAAACAACCCCCAAAAATGGCGGACTCGTGAAAAGACACCCCTAATGGTCACGGTCGACTCGCTCCCGAACGGTTTTTGTGTGTCGAACGTCTCTCTCGTTCCCTCTCAGTTACGCGTATCAACGTCTTGTCGTCGTTAGTGACGGAGGTCGACGTTCCTGGGAATTTTTTTTTATTTTAATTAATTATGATCAGGTATCGAACCTGAGAGAGAGAGAAAAGGGATAAAGAGGAAGTTCGGTTAGGTCAATTAGGTGGATGATGTGTTTTTCCAGAACTGTTTTTTGTGTCGTTTGTTGGTTGTTTAAACACAACACAAAAACGTGGCGCCTGGAGGATTTTTCTCACGGATCTCGGGGGTGGGAGGAGGGAAGGACAGGTAAAAAGAAAAGAGGAACCAATTAAAAACCTTTTAAAAAAATGTCTTCCCTCCCTCTCTCCCTCCCTCCCCTCGGATTCATCTTCCTCCGTCGCCTCTCCCAGGCGCTCGGATGCTGCGCGAATCCCGTTGACATTCGTTTGTCATTCATTTCAATCATTCCCTCCCGTTTGGCTAATTGACAACATTCATTAGTTAACTCAGTCGCTGAATTAATTTTTAATTTTTGATTTTGATCTTCGTGGGAGGGTGAGGAGATGAGGAGAGGGGGAAAGGGGGGACGGTGGATGCTGGATGGAGAGAAGATTGTTCCGTCTTGTTGTCGGTTGTTCCCGGTTCCCTTTTCTCTATTTTGCCTTCTTTTCCTTTCAAAATGTTTGTTGTTTGTGAAATGAGCTCTACATATAAGTGTGCAGGATTTATGAAATGAAATCTTAGTTAAGGGAACGAATCATTGTTATTGGACAGTGTGCATTATTTTTGAAATAAGATCTTTTTTCCTAAAATCGTGTGTTAATTTGCAAAACGAGGTCTCTGCGAAACTGTGCATTATTTATGGAATGAATGATCGTTGGGAGTGCAATATTTTTGAAATGAATTTTGGTTAGAAGTATGCAGTATTTTTGAAATGGATTATCGTTGGGAGTGTGCAATACTTTTGAAATGAATTTCGTTGGGAGTGTGCAGTATTTTTGAAATATATCGTTGTGTGCATATTTTGAAATGAATAATATTTTGGAGAGTGTGCAATTTTTGAAATGAATTTTTTAGATATTTTGAAATGAATTATCGTTGGGAGTGTGCAATATTTTTGAAATGAATTATAGGAGTGTGCAATATTTTGAAATGAATTTTGGTTAGAAGTGTGCAGTATTTTGAATATGAAGCTTTGGTTTTTTGAAATGAACTAATTTTCTTTAGAAGTGTGCAATATTTTTGAAATAAATTTATTAGAAAGTCATCCAAAATTTATGAAATCAGTCCTTGATTATGATTTTTATTATGCACTATAACGGTTGATTTATTTTCAGTGGTGCCAACTGAACTCTTTCTGTTGGGACTATGGTGATACATTTTAAAAAATGTGCATCACTTTTGAAATGAGTTTCGCGGTTTTCGGGGAGGTTGTCTTTTGTTGTATGATGCGTTTCTTATTTGAGCTATGTTTCTGTTTCCTGTTTCTTTTGGTTTGGTTTGGTTCGTTTTTGTTTCTGCTGTGTTTTGACTTCTCCTTCGTTGATTGTCTCCTGTCGTGTCTCTGTTCTTATACCAATTGGCTTTGTTTCTCTTGTTTGATTTGGTTTTTTTTGGTTGTTGGTGTTCGGGTTTGGTGTTTTATTTGATTCTTTCTTGTGTTTCTTATTCTTTCATATTTTTTGTTGGTCTTGCTACTGTCTGGTGTTTTCTGTATCGTATTTTATTCTTCCTGACGGTTTTGTTTGATTTGGTTTCATTCGATTCTTCTGTTTATCTCCTTTCATTTTGTTTCTATCTTCTTACGTTTCCTGTGTTTAGTCTCTTTCCGTGGGCAGTTTTGGTGTTTTCCTTTTCCGAAGTTTGTTTTTTAGTTGTTTTTCTGTTGTCTGTTGGTTCTGCGAGTCTTTTGGTTTTTTTACTTCCTGAATTATTTTTGGTTTTTTGTTTTCCTCCTCTGTTTTGTATTTTGTCTGTTTCTCATCTTTTCTTTGTCTGTAGTTGGTTTTAACTGTTTAAAATTTCGTTGCTTTTAAAAATTATTCTTCGCTTTTTAAATTCAAGAGAAGGTTGAAAGAGAATGAATCCGTTGAAAGGAATCAGTCATTCGATCATTCATCTCGTTGAAGCAGAAAACAAACGAAGAGAAATGATTACCCCTCGCCGGGGTCGCGAGAGAGACAAAGGATGGAAACATGAAACCGAGACGAATCGCATGCTGGGTCTCAATCAAACGATCTATAGAGTCGTCAGGTACCGTAGAAAGGAATCTGTTGGATCGGGATGAGTTCCAGGACAATATGCCACGGTCATGGGAGTCAAGGATGTCATGCAAAGACCCGGTGTCAGGTTACGACTGGCCTCGCATGAATACGTATCTGGGTTTTGTGTTTATAAGTGGGCTCGATATCCGGGGAAATGAATTTTGTTTCCTTTGTTTTGTTTGCCTGTCGACAGCACAATAGCTGACTAATAATGGGTCAAGCTTCTCTCTCTCTCTCGATGGCTTGCTGTCTCTCTCTCTCTTTGGTAAGAATGTTTTCCTAAGCTTTCCGCTAATGTTTTGATTCCTTTTGTGTCTGTGTAATGTATAGTTTGAGACGGATTGCTTTCTTTCTCACACTTTCCGATCGAAAGAAGGTTTTCTGTTTGCTTCTTTCTTTCTTTTGTACTTTTTATTTGTCCTGGGTTTGAGTCTGGTCCGTCAGGCGGCACGTCTATTCGACTCTTTCCCAGTTTTACTGCTTTTCTCGAAAGCTTTAGTCTGTTTTTATGGCTGACTGAATACTAACCACCTTTGTGTACGAGCTGTATTTTGATTCCAGTGACCCAAACTATTTTATCATTTCCATTTAGGCTATCTAGTCTATCGTTTATGTTTTAAATTCTAGAGATATTAGGAAATTGGCTAAACACTCGCACAAGTTACTGTGTATATAAACATTCACACCTTTCAAAGTCCTCTTCTAAACAGAAATTAGACCACATCTAGACTCCTAGATTATTTTGACTTTGTCTATTAGAATAAAATTTTGTGTAACCTCTCCTTACCTCTAGAAAATGTTTTGTTAAGGAAACACACCTCAAAGTTGTAATTTCTGGGATATCTACTCAACGACCCTAATAGCCTATAAATGTAGTCTCCTAACAGTTTTTAAGATGAACTCGAAGAGTGATATACAGAAAATTGTTCGACACCTAATTCTTAGAGTTAAAATGTCTAGAAAAGGCTTTGAATTCTTTAAACCTTCAACTAACTAGCCTAATAGGCCAGAAATCTGCTGACTTTCGTGTAAGTTCTAATTTTCGTTTCTTTATAAACACAACGAACACACAACAGCTGTGATATTGGGCTAACACACTGCTGGAATTTTGATTATGTTCTGAGCTGTTAAAAGCATGTTCTGTTGTGATTTCTGGACTATCGAATTGCAATTCCGGCTATTAATCGCTCACTATGAGGGCATAAAACTGTTGAAACATTTTTCAAAATGTCTGTATGAGGTATTGAAAGCTTCAATTCTTTAACTAACGGACCTAATAGCTCATAAATCTAGTCTTTTAACAGTTCTTTCAAATAGAACTCTAAGATTTTGTTTTATTTTCTGGGCTATCACTCTAATTTTAAGCTGTAGTTCAAAACTTTTGACGATGTCTGGAAGTCGTAAATGTGTCAAAATCTGCTGAAGAAAATGTCCAAATAGACCAACCGGTTCGATAATTTCTTTCAGTCAGTGTCTTCTCTCCAGTTCATTCTTTAAATCTTCAACTGGCTAGCCTAATAGCCCAGAAATCTGGTTTACCGACTATCCGTAAACTCTAATTCTCGTTTCTTTCGTCACAAACACAATTTCGAGCTATGGTTTTGGGCTAATGCACTGTTGGAATTTTGATTTCTGGGCTATCACTTAAACCCAGATTTATGTTTCGAGCACTGACTATAGGATTTGAATTTGTCAAATCGTCTACTATGCCGTCCTAATAGTCTAGAATTCTAATCTAAGGTTCGAATGTTGTGGGAAAGTGGACTCGAAGACAGTCACAGTCTATATAACCTATACAACAGGAGAACTTTTCGAAGGAAGTGGAAACAGTTAGACCAAAGAGTCCTGAAATTAGGATGACGAACAGATTCGGAGAGCGGATGCGAGTGCCTAAAACTCGCGGAAGTTTCACGAGAGTGTTGACCGGCGCGTAGTTGGAGGAGCAATTTTTTCGGTCGTTTTCGAGTTAACCGGTTGGATTAATTAAAGTTAATTTTTGAGATAATTCCGTAATGAGCGGACGATGATAATGTCAGGGCTGCCAACATTCGGAACCGGAGCTAGAGACGATTAGGAAAAAAATTTTTTTTTTGTTATTTCGATACATAAAAGAAACCGTTCGGTTGGGGGAGATCGTTTGACGTGAGCACAAAAAGAGGAAAACCTTTCAGCTTCAGTCTATCTGTCTATCTTCTTCTCATCTGTGATTTGAAATAATAGTCTTCGCTCTCTCTCTCTCTCTCTCTCTTTGTTGTGAACTGAGTCCTGAATGTATTTCGGATCAAATTACAAGAACTAATCCATCGAAGCCCTTTTGCTCCATTTTTTCCTTTTCTATTGTTCTCGAAATCGAAACCTTAGCCTCTCTCTCGGGGTTTTTCAGTTTTGTCTGTTTCTGTTAGTACTCGCTGTTATCCTCTGATTTCTGCTTTTTATACTTCCGTCTTTCTTGTTTTGTTGCTCGTTTTCTGTGTGTTTATTCGCCTCTCGCTTGCTGTTTTCCTGTCGAACAGTTTGTTTTGTTGTCTGTTGATCAAGGTTATTGTCTTTTCTGTTAGTACTCGCTGTTCTCTTCTGGTTTCTTCTTTTTGTACTTCCGTCCTTGTTATATTGCTTCCTTTTGTTTTTACTTCTTCCATCTGTCTTATCTTCTGTGGTTTTTTTCGCGGTTTGCTTGCTGTTTTCTGGTGGGACAGTTTTCTTCTTGCTTCCGTTTTGTTGTCTTTTTCTGGCTTCTTCTTTTTATATCTCTGTCTTGTTATATTGTTTTTGGTTTTACTGTTGCCTTCTGTGTTTTATTTCTGTTTTCCTCCTAAATTTTCTATTTGTCTGTTGTTTTATTTCTTCCTTGTAGTTTTCTGTCGGTCAGGTTATTGTCTCCCCTTCTAGTTTTGGTTTTTCGTGCCTTCTGTTATGAAGTGATGGTCACATAGAAATTGTTACACTGCTTACTTGTTGGTTTTGATTTTGCCTTCCCTTGTTTTCTGTGGTTTTATTCCTCTCTCACTTGCTGTTGCCCTCTTTGGCAGTTTTTCTCCTACTTGATCAGCCGGTTGGTCTCCCTTTCGATTCTTCTGGTTTTTGTTTTATTAGCATCCTCTTATTCGACACCAGTTTTTGCTTGTGTTGGCCGGTTTTTCTTCTTCCTTTGGTGTCTTTGTTGTCGTTTTACTTTTGTACTTTATTCTTTCTTTTGGGTTTTTCTTCTTTTGTTTCTTAGTGTATCAAGTTTTTCTAGTCTAATATTAGTTTATTGATTGCTTTGTGTGTTTCTCTTTCATTTTCCTTGGTTTCTTGTCTCATTTTATATTCCTTCCTCTTTTTTTGAGTACCCACTAGTACTATCTACTATTATACGAACTGTTCTACTATCGACTGTCTGCCTACTATTAGAGTATGGGTATGGTGAGACTAAATCACTTTTGATGTAGATAATCATCAAGATCAACCTTCGTCTCTCTAAGAATTATAGTTTTCGTGATCTTGACTGTTTGAATACTCTGGCTAACATGTTCTTCACGAAGATATAGCTGATGGTCTATAAGAATGTGTTGTTTGGACATGTCTAAATAGAACTTTAGGGTGAGCTGTAGGTTTTTGGGGACGTTCTGTCCCTGTGGTCTTAAGCTTCCAGTTTATTTGTGTCACTGTCAGTCTGTCATTTTGTTTTAATTTTGTGTCTTTCACTCTTCTGTATTTTAAGTTCTTCCACGTCCTCTTATACGTTCCTTTCCCTCTCTCCTCTCTCAATTCAATTTGACTCATCATTAAATCCCTCTTTCTGCATCATTAACAATTAAACTAATTCTCGTGCATTTGGGGGTCACATGACGGTGTCACGGTCAACCATGATTGTAAATAAATAAATAAATACAAAAGGTAATTGAGAATAAAAAGAAAAATTTTTGTCGTTATTTATTTATATGCATATAATAATCGTGGAAATCATTTGGTTTTAAATCGAATGACTTATGTATGCATGCATATTAATAAGCGATTATTGGTAGAGACAGGAATGTCGTGTTATTAACGCGTCCGGATCCGATCAATAATTATGTGAATTTATTTATTTGTGATTTAATGAGGTGTTTGGGTTCTGATTGGTGTTGAACTTGGGATGGGATTTGGATCGAAGGTGTGTGAATACGAGACTGGGAGTCTGAGATTTTTATTTTCTAATTGCTACGTCACTGAGTCCAGCCGTTCGGATTATCCTAATCCCGGGGATTAGCTTCGGATTAGTTTGTGTCGTTGTGGTTGTTTGGGTTTTGAACGGTTCCATGTCGGGGGTTCTAGATTCTCTTCCATGTCCTGTTGTGGTGAGTTGCCCACTCTTCTTTGTTTATTGTTGTTTTGGTTTGTTGGTCTTTGGTGTTCTTATCTCTATTTCTTTCTCCAACAGTCTCAAATGGATGTCTAGAACATGGAACTGGGGATTTGTTTCAAACTTTCTCTCCTATATCTCTTTGATTAGAATCTATCATGTATCTAGCGTCTTCTTGAAAACGTTTCGGGTGGGCCAGGTGTCGTCTTTCTTTCTTTGAGGGAGAAAAATTTGCTGAAAGATCATAAATGTCTTCTGGTAGTAGATTATAACAAAATTCCCACAATAGAGGAAGAGAAGACAAATTGAAAACAGGAAAGAAAGGAAATGATAGAAACATCCAACCGGAAGATGAATCCTCATGTCTTGGAATCATTAACAGAAGAAGAATTCCAACCCAAAATCTATCCGAAGTCATTGTTCTATTGATAGATATAGATAATCGATCTGTTATTGACTAATGGTTTCGTATTTATCTTTTTATTGTTAGCAGATAATGTTGATGAAGGGATGGAAAGAGGGAGAGATGAGGAAATGGGTGTCAGTTAGCAGCGATTTGAAGGAGGATTCCAGCAGAAGATGGCGTGAAGTGGGAGCGAAAAACACCGGGTATCGATGGCTCCGGGTCAGAAATGTCACCCTGACATTGAGAGAGTGAGAGATGAGCGTGTAAGTGAGAGCCAGGGCTGAGAACTGTGTGCGGTGCCTTCGCGAGGGAGATTCAATTGCCTCTTGAGACTCCACTCGAGTGAACTCGAGGCTCCCGTTGTACTCATATGCACAACCTGATGCAAGGTAAGTTTGTATGTGGTTCCCCCAAGGCCGCTGCGCCTTTTCTCTCTCTGTATTAATTAGTCGCGCATCACGTGAATAATTTGAATTTGTTTCACAGCTTTGACATGTGTCTTCACGATAAAAACGATGACAGTTGACGCCAGGTTGATATTCCAATCCATCCATCCATCCACATCCAGGAGGGAATTCACCCATGTTCATCCTTCCTGCGAACCTCTTCACAGGAGATCCACGATGACGTTTTAAGGTGTGTTCCGTGTCTAATTTGAATTTTCGTCTTGCGACGTTCCCACAATCTTCCTCTTATTCCGCCACTGGATTTGTTTGTCCTTGCCTTTCACTTCTTTATCTCTCACTTTTGCGCGTCTAACTTTTTTTGTCTGTTTCTTCCATCTATCTCTCAACCGAAACCACATTCTTCTCTCAAAATCCTTTCCAACTACCAAATTCCTTGATGATGATTGTGTTACCTTGGTCTCGTTTCCTTAAAATCGGTGTAATTTGATAGGTCAATCGATCTGGGGATGGTTTAGTGACCTTTTTGTCGGTTTTTGTCATTTGATATGAAGGAGGAAGGGGTGGAACACAAAAACGTTTGTGTGATCGCTCACCAAAGTCCGTGGAATTGGTCTCTTCGTCGTTGAATCTTTCGATAAATTCAGAACTCACAGGAAAAATGGGAAGAAGAACCGATCAGACAAAAGATAGGAGTGAACAAGAGGTAGAAACAACAATAGAAAGAGTGGTTGAGTCTGTTAAGACAGTAGTCACAGAAGACATGAGAAACATAGCGAGACCAAAGAGGATACCAATAGAACACCAGGACGAATGATGAGGTAGAATAGATTCTTCCGACGTCTAAACACCGCTTTAATCAAAGCTTAACGAGTTACAGGAGATGAAGAAAGATTAAGACATAAGGGAGGAAGATGAGAACCATGTTACGGTGTATTTTTAACGAGTTCCTCGAAGTAACGGTGTCAGGTGACCCGCTCCCTCCTCCACTCTCCTAGCAACAAGAAGAGATTCAACACCATCATCATCCACTAATAGCTCGTTAAATTAAGGGTAATGAGGTGAACAAAACATGAGGGCGAGGTCTTAGGATAGGAAAGAAGGGTGAAATCCTCGTTAGGTAATAAAGAATCAACGTTCTATTGACCCAGAAGATCGGTCACCTGATTGTCGGATGCTCACAGCAACCTCGGAAGAAAAGGAGCCTCGTCGAAAGCTTCAAAAGCTCTCATCCCCGAACAAATCGAATCTTCTAATTCGCGTTTAGAGGGAAGAACTCCCCTGGTGGAGGGGTTTTTGAAAATTCGATAACTCGGAGAGAAGATGAGAAAGGCGGAGGATAAGAGAAGATGAGTTGGGTCCCTCGAGGATTCCGAACTAAGATAAACAGAAAACTCCTGAAGAGATTTACAGGACGATGAAGTTAATGAGATCATAACAGAAGGGTTTACGGAGTCAGCACACATGCAGACAGCACTCGCACACACACGCAGCATCCTTTGTCCTTTGTCCCTTCTCAGTTTTCTGCTCTGATAAATTCATCGAATCCTTTGTTCTCCCACTCAGTGCATGCATGAGAGCGGGCGAACTCATTCTCATCGAAATTCTCCTTTTGTCTGGGTTAATTAGTCATGAAATAGTAGATGATTCCCGACCCCCTTAACCTTCTTTCGAAAGTCAAAAGACCGGAAGAAATCTAAATCGAATTTTTGGTTGCGGGTGTCTCACTGTCTTTTGAGAAGATGAGATGAAGCAGGATGGGCTTAGAAGACGAATTCGTTTTGCAACTCAAAAATAGTGTCTACCGTAGATAGAAGATCAGGGAAACAACACAGAAGATAACCCATAATATATGGAAAGATGGGTTACTGTCTGAAAGTCAAGTAGAATGGCGGAATATACAGATTTACAACAGGAAAGAAGTTACAACTGTTAGACGCGAAGAGAAGAAGTAATCAGTGATTACAAGGCAGAGTATCACAACATCCACTACAGAACAAGGAATCGTTAAAAGTGTACCAAACACAAGGAGGATGGAATGAGGAATATCTACCATAGATAGAGAGTCAGGGAAAGAAGATCAAGACACAAACTTTGAGAGGAGGAGAGGATAACCCAGAATACATGGAAAGATGGGTTGCTGTCTTCTTAACGTCGAGTAGAATGGCGGAATATACAGATTAACAACGCTTACAAGAAGGAAGTTACAACTGTTAGAAGGTAAAAGAAGAAGTAAGCAGTAGATAGGCCTATACAAGATAAAACATCCACTGCAGAACAAGGTAGGAATCCTTAAAAGTCTACCAAACAAGAGAATGAGGAATGGCTACCGTAGATAGGGAGTCAGGGAAAGAAGATCAAGACAAAAACTTTGAGAGAAGCACAGGGGATAACCCATAAAACACGGAAAGATGGGTTACTGTCTGCTTAAACTCGAGTAGAATGAGAAGAGCAAAGCAAAGAGAAGAAGTAAGCAGTAGATAGGTGTACACAATCCAGAATATCAAAACAACCACCGAAGAAGTAGGAAGGAATCGTTAAAAGTGTACCAACCAAGAGAGGAAGGATGAAGCTATGGTACCAGAAATTTGAGCCCAAAACTTGGAAACCATAATCGGATGACCTTTTGGGTTGCTCAAAACGGAATATTCACTTTTGGTATAAAACAAATTTTGGAAAAGAAAACAGAAAACGAAGAAGAAGAAGAAGAAAGGAAAGAGAAAAAGATTTTTGAATTGATTTTGTGACCCCTTCGATGCAGATCGGATAGAATCCCTGATCCCTTGTAACAACAAAGCTGCAAACACCCTTCATCCCTTATTCAAACTCTCTTTCCTCCAATCATCCCCAACCCTCTCCCTCGATCAATCGAATTCGAAAAAGAAGGAAAAGAATTTCTTTTTTGTCGTGACAAAGTAAAGAAGCCAACTGTTTAACTCTCGGGGTGTTCATTAGCGTACAATGCTTAAAGAGAAAGGAGGAAGGGATGGGAGACGGGGGCGGGGGATGAAAATCGTCCTTTTTTTAACTTCATCCCCTGTAAGACAGGTCAAAGTAAACTGACTACGAATTGCTGTCGTTGGGATGAAGTTTTTTTTCTTGTGGAGTTTGGGTTAACAAAAGAGCGGTGAGGGATGAAAAGATTTTGCGCTAGACGTCGGTGTTTCAGTGTAGCCAACCTCAAACTCAACCTGGGTTGTGTTACAAAAGTTGGAAAGATCGTCCGTAGGTGTGGTCACCACTCCACTCATCTCAAAAATTTTTATTTAACACTTCATCCTCGATTTGAAATCCTCCTCGAGAAAAGTTCAAGGTACGAGGCGACCTACTTTTTACCCGAAAACAAGACCAGTAGCCTCCTCGTTAATTGGTGGAAGGAAGGAGAGAAGAGTGGAGACGAAGGAGAGAGAGAGAGAATAGAAATCAAAAACCCGCCCAGTTGATGGAACCACATCAACACTCACAGAAGCTGACATAAATGTTTCAAACAAACAACAACAGCAAACCTAAACCGCAGCAAATTCCTCCGCGGGAGTACAAAAAAAGGAAGGAAAATGAGTTGCGATGTTGTCTTTATTATTCAAATCCGATAATCCGAAAATCGACAAAAAATTTTCTGTTGGTTACATTTTGAATCCGGGACTTTTTCTGTTTGGATATTTCCCACCACTTCTCCAACCTCCCTCCCCCTCTCTCCTCGTTCTCCAGCCCCGAAGAGGAGGAAAATTTTCGTGGTGTTTTAGAAGGATGAGCTGGAAAAACAAAATAAAAACGATGGAAGGAGGAGGTGGGAGAGAAATCTGTCAAAGATTTTTAGAAAGCAGAAGCGGGTAGGGATTGAGAGAAGAGGAAGACGGAGGAGGAAGGGGGGGATAAATCCTGGGTCCGATGCTGGAGATTTAGTGAAAGTGTGCTTTCTAAATCTGGGAGAAAGCGGAAACAAAAAGGGCCTTTTGATCCGAAAATCTGTTTTATTTTTATTTTTTTCTCCCCGAAATTTATTTTCTTCCTCCTCCTCCTCCTTCCTCCTCCTTCACCTCCTCTTCAACTCTCTCTCTCTTCCATTTTATGCTAAAAATTTTTTCCTTTTAGTCGACAAGAAGAAGAGGAGGAGAGGATGATGGAAAATGGTTCCCATCTCGAAACCGAAAACGTTTTAAACAAGTGACTGTAGCGCTTTGGAAACTTCTATTTCCGGTTTGACAACCCCCTAAAAATCCTGATCATCCATTCGCTGGGTGGTTCGTACCTTAATTTCTTTGATCTATGATGTGACTTGTCATCTTTCCTCATCTAGGTAGATTGGGTTCGTGTTATTTCCGGTTATTTTGGGAAGTTTGGAACTTTTGAAAGCTCGTTTCCGGTTGTTGAGAAACACTTCTGAAAATTTTGTTTTGTGTCAGGTTTGTAACTTACGAAAAAAGGTTTCTGTGTAGTGAGGGGTGGACAGGGGTTAATGGGTTTCGTCCGGAAGTAAGAAAGTCGTTTGTGGGTTTTGAAACCGACCAAATATCTATTTCCGGTTTGAAATGACCCCTGAAAACTCTGATTATCGATTTGTACCTTGATGTCTTGGGTTTATGGTGTTGGTTGTCAGGTTTTGCGTTTTTCGAGTAAGCGGGTTGGAGTCACTTCCGGTTGTTTTGGAAAATTTGAAGTTTTGAAAGCTCGTTTCCGGTTTTTTGAGTCAATACCTTTGAAAATTTTTTAAATTTTGCTTGTTTTCAGGTTCTTGAATACCGATGGAGGGTTCGTCTGTGCGGAGGAAAAGACAGGATGTTATGGGTTTCATCCGGAAGTCGAAATTCCGTTTGTTGGGCTGCCAGACCTGGAAGAGAACAGGTATGCTGGGGTTTGATTGATTTAAGTGGGAGGCTGAGAAGATGTGGAAGAATACTTAAAAGAGTGAAGAAGGGAAATTAGGTCCTCGGTTGAAACTACCTGAAGTGTGAGTGATGCCCACCAACCGATCTTGAAAAGTCTCAGACGGAAAGGGAAAGGAAGACAATGGGGTCTGTGGACTAATTGAGGCTCTGACCGGTAGCATGGAGATTGTGATGATGATGATGGTGATGGCATTCGTCGACAAAAGAGAAATGGTTTAATCAAGGAGACGACAGCTTCAAAAATCGGCCGCGAGGTCCGAGAGAGAAATCCGCGCGGCAGGAAGTCTCCAAACGAGGCGAACGGAGATGATCATCAACCGCGTTTCGCCTTTGTCTAGAAAAGAAATGTTTGTGGTGCCCCCCGCGGGGTCATCCCCAACACACAATTAGCCCGAAAATCCGAATGGATGTCTCACCGAAAGATTTTTGGATTCCCCAGCCCAGCTGCCGGTCGCCTTGATAATTGAGGTCCGCCTGTTTGTTTCGCGTTCCAACAAAACAATTTCCGGCTGCCGGGGATGAGAGACAGACGGACGGACGGATTTTTGTGATTTTTTTCTTTTATTTTGTTAATCCTCCCCCCCTCCTACCCCTCTCGTTTCTGCTCGTCTATCCGGAATCATCCTTCTGTGTCCTCATCACAAACCTAACCAACTTGGTTTGGTTGTTAGCTTACAGACACCTTAGTCTTTTTTAGCCGACTATAGATCTTCAATTTTCGGTAACTTCTTCCGGCTTTGTGTCTGCAACTCGCTTAACAACCTCAAGAACCTCGAGTTGAAGTAAAAATTCCCGTATCATGTTGGTTTTTAAGATAAATGGCGAAGATATCAGAAGAGGATGAGGAGGAGAGGATTGGAGGAAGAGAGGGACAAGATAAAAGGAGGAGTAAAAGACTAAGGAAATTATGCGAAACGTCGATGATTCATTTTGCACGAATGAGGAGGCAGAAAGAGTTTTTTAGGTGTAGGTTACCATGTGTAATCTCAGCTTCCCTCCCATCTGGACCATCTCGAGGTTTTTTCGTCTTTTTGGAAAAGGGATTTTTTCTTACGTCAGGTTCACACCGAGTCAAGGTCAAACATTTTTAAATTTTTTGATGAAAGTCGAGAACGAAGGACTTCGGACGATTTAAGGAGTCCGTTCGGTGAGGGGTGTGTCTGAGGGAGCGTCGGAAATGTTTTCTGAGTTATCTTCCTCAAGGTCGTTGACTTTTCTAGAAAAATGGAAAGAAAACAAGGATGACGGATATTGTTTGGCTTCGTTTTATTTAGTTTCTTAGTTTTTGTTAGCAGGAGTTTGTTGCTGTAGTTTTTGTGATGATTATTAGTCTCTCTAGTCTTTTATTTTAGACTAATTTGGTGGGATGTCTCTGGTGTAGTGGTTCAAGTGCTAGACTAAGAAGTTGTAGTCGCATGTTCAAACACTCCTCCCGTATCAAGTAAAACTTAATCTTCTTAGACGTAGGGGTCGACCAGACGCTTCTGCCCTGCGTCTTAGTTAGTATTTAGTCTTTTTTTAGTTTCTTTAGTTTATTTATTGTTAGTACTCGACTCGCGCCTAAAAAATTGAAAAACGAGGACAGTAATAATAAGCCAATACAAAAGAATTTAGTAACAGCACCGTCCTGAAGATCACATGACAAGGCGAGTGCTCAACATTCAAACAGGCCCAAGAAGGAGAGGAAGACCCCCGCAACCTGGTTGTCCGACGTCAAAGAAGACCTGAAGCTGGCAAATTTAAACACGACGACTACACAGGACAGAAACGCCTGGAGAAGGATGACCCCAAGTAAATAGGACAAGGCTCCGGAAGAGAAAGAGAGACAGTCAAACTGTAACTGTTACCGTTTAAAAATGAAACAGTTTAGGTCCACCTAACTGCTAACTGTTGTGTTTGTGTCTGTACAGAGTTCTTCAAAACGGCTTTGCATTATGACACTCAAACCCATTCCGGAGGAAAGGACACAAACCTGACTTGAGAGAATCGCCAAAAAACAAATCAAAAGCGTTCAAGAGGCGAAATTCTCATTTTTGGCGGGTAATTCAAAATTGTGTTTAATGACAACTTGACACACCTGCCGTTGTGCGGTGCCACCTGGATTGTAGGAAAAACGGCAAAGGATTTGGCGCCAATTTCAAAATTAAGGTTTTTCTCTTTAAGAAGAGTTTTCCGGGTAGAGGTAGCATGATTTTGAAACTGGTTGTGGAAAATGTTTTTTTTTTATTTTGGAGTTTTTTCCTTTTTCCCTTTTTTCCTTTTCTTTCCTTTGAAATGCGAAAATTGAAATTTAACCGAGGCTTCAAAAGGATTTTGTATTTCCCTTAAATTATTAAACTTGAAAAGATTTTTCTTGCCTGTTGCGACTAAATTGAGTTTTTTCAATGATCGTTTCCCTTTCTTTATCCATCCTCTCTCTCTCTCTCTCTCCTTCTTTTTTTAGGCGCGATGTCAAGTCTCCAACCCCGTATTTTGGTTTGTTTTTGTTTTGTGTTATTTCAACCATCTTCTCCTCCGGTTTGTTGTTGTTCCTATTTAATTTGAGTTTTAGTAAAGGAAGTCAGGTTCCAGGTACTGAAGATGAATGATTTGGTAAGGTTGCTAGGATATGTCGTTTCTTCGGTTTTTGATCGAGTTTCTTTGTATAGCTTTGGGTGGTTGAAGGTGTTTAGCTGACGTTTGGTTTGTCCAAGTTAGGTTAGATTGGTTGTTCGCTTGGGCTTAGGTGGGTTTGGTTTGATTTTTTTTTTGTTTGGGGTATTTGCGTTCTACCTGAAAATCTGTTTTGCGTTTTGATCTCTGTAGGTTTTGGTTTGATGCTTAGTTTGTAATCTCATCGTTTTGTCTGAATTTCTATACACCAACAGCTTCTTCCGTTCTACAGTTTCGTTGATGCTGTTTCTCTCCTCCCCGTCTCTGGTTTCTTTGTCTTCTTTTTAACAACCTTTAGGGCTTTGTCACAATATACAAATATTTGCTTATCGCTTATACTCAGAGAGTCAACCAACCAAAAACAAACAAAAAAACTTTTCGCCAGTTTATTTCTCAAGCGACTTTCACCCGCAAACCTGATGAAAACCTTAATTCTTCCATCTATCGACAATCAGCGTCATCTTTCTGAGCCTTGTCATCCATCCGTCGTATCTTTCTCACTCTCTTCAATCCTGATAATCCGGTTTCCATGATTTTTATGTTTTTGTTGTCCAACTCTTTGTTACAAACTGTAAATATAATTTTCTTTCTTTCTTTTTTTGTTTGCACGTTCACAGGAAACTTTCTCTCTCTGTCTCCTCTCTTTCACCCAATCTACTCATCTAAAGTGACAATGCCCTCCATTCAATAACCAAAATTCTTAGACTAATCTCAGTAGATTTGGAGATTATTTGAGAAATTAATTTTCATTAAATGTTTTATTTATTTATTTAGTTATGTGTGAATCATTTAATTATTTATGTAATTTATTAAACCAATTTTGAAGGCGATTTATTGATTCATACTAGATTCCGAAATTCGGGTAGGAAAGCAGTTGGGTCTGCTATATATTCAATGTCTTCTTACATTTCTTAATTAGTTTTGATTAGTTTTTATAAAATGACTGACGTACTTATTTAATTATTGTGTGGAAGTTGGGTTTTATAACGGTTTTATTGTAATTGGTTAATGAAAACATAAGATGAAATATCTTTTTGGGCTGGTGATGATAAGTCAAAAAAAATTTTTTGAGCTCCAAATAAAATTTTTTTTCTGCATGGAATTGAAAGAGATCATATCGCACATCTTCAAAATCGCGTAAAAAAATTAATCACTCATAAAGTTGAAGAAATAAAAGGAGGAAAAAGATTCGAAGACATCCGCTCCATTTTTCTAGACATCTTCATCTGGTGGGGTGAGAGGTTTACGATGGAAAATATGAAACGTGTCATTAGATAATAATAAGAGAATCCACCGCCTGTGAAATGGGCCTCCAGCGACGTTTTTTTTGAAATGATTAACGGCCGGAGAAACTGATCTCGACCGAAGCCAGACCGATTTTTTTTTATTTCCTCGTCTCTCTTTTGTTTTTTGTTTTTCCTTCCGCGAAAAAAGAATTAAAAATTGGATTTGAGTCCCTGAGTATAGTGTAAAAGGAAAGGAAACCGATAAATAATAAATAAGACGTTAATAAAAGGTGTTTTAATAACCGACGGATGTTCTCCTTCTCCGAGGCTTCTAATAAATGTTTTTTTTATTTTTTATTTATCTTCATTAAGACGCTGGCGGCTTTTAGTTTCGATTTTGATTTACGGTTTATTAACACGTTAGTGCTACACACACACACACACTCACTCTAACCCATCACGCAGTCGTGCTGAGGGGAGGTGTTAGTGGTGTGTGGTGCAATGCGTGTGTTTGTGTTGCTTTTTTTTGTTCTGTTTTGAGTTGCTGCGAATTTAAATCAAAACCTTCTTATGTTGTGTTATCATAACGACTTACATTAGTTTCTTTTGGTTTTCAGGTTGTCATGGTGTCTTATGCTCCTTTTCTGAAGACTATAGACCGCCAGAATCAGGAATGACGGCTGTTTGGAGTTGTGGGTTCGGGATTAAGCCGGAAAATTTGTGAGTTTAACGGTTATTTTTTAGATGTGTGGTTATGTATATATTCCCAGGTCTTGTTTTATGCGTTAGAAAAATTTTTCTGCTTAAACAAACCGCATAAAATGAGTCCGCGAATTTTTTTTATTATTCACCGTCTTCTTAAATTTTGTAAAGTATTCGAAATGTTTGTTAGATGACTGACGTACTTATTTTAATTATGTGTGGAAATGTATCTTTTAAGTTTCTTAAAATTAGTCAGTTGAGGTTTAAGATGACATATTGTTTTTTGAATGCGACTGACTACTTTTTGACTAGTTTGGAAAAATTTTTGCTGTATGAAATAGAAACAGCACAACTTCAAAACCGCATAAAAACGAGTTCAAAGTTATAACTTAAAGGCTGGAAGCTTTGGAAGTTGAGTGATTTACGATAGAACTTAGGTCAGAGTCCAAGTGATGATCTTGTTTGGCTGTCGTGGTCTTGGAATAAAGCTGTAGGATGGGTTAGATGGGTTAGAATCATACTGTTTCAGCAATTTAGAAGGCAGTGTGGCTTTGGAAAAAGGTTTCTTCGTTCTCAGTTTTTGATTAAATCATCACACAACATGCTAACCCATATTGTCAGCACTGCCAACACCAAAAAGTTGGGTTGGTATGGTTTTGTTTAACCTATCGGAGATGATTTATTAGAAGGATGAGGTTGCTTTAAATCTCTAAAAGCAAAACATGAAAACCAGTCTTTAGAACCAGTGGTGGTGGAGATGTCGGAGAAACGACAGAAAAACGTGGGAGCAGAGCAAAGAACGGATTCCCTGTTCGATGGAAAAGCCTTAATTCCAATCCAAAAGGCGATAATAAATAAATAAAGAGAGAGAGAGAGAGAGGATCTCAAATTGTCGTTCACTTGGAAAATTTTTAAATTAAATAATATTTTGAATGAGAAAATGAAACTAAAACTGCTGTCGAGTTTCCCTCTGTTAAGGAAGAAGGAGGAAGGATTAAGCCGTTCGGGGTTTTGTTGAATCTTTCTCGATGGTCCTCGACTCCGAATTTTATACTGTTCCTTTGTTTCCCTTCGTCTCTCACCGACCGATTTGTCTTTTGTTTCTATTATTATCGTCATCATTATTATTAGCGAACGTTGGAAGTGTGGGAACGTAGGCTCTTGACTTATTACTTGTTGGCAACAATGAAACTGTGACTTTCGCATGTTACTACTAACTTTATTATGTGAATAAGTCTAAAATGGTTCCTTCTCGTAATTAATTAACAAAAAAAAGGTTTTTGAAGTGTTTAAGTGTTGTGCAGGAAAGGAGGGTGAGTCAAAGTGGTGCTAGAGAGTCGCTGGAAAGTCGAGAGGTCGCTGTTGCATGCACCACGCGAGGGTCGGTGGGAAGTTTTCTCTACAAAATCTGCCGATTGAGTCTTTGATACCGAGTTCGATTGTGCGTTTTGGGTCGTTGGGGTTGTAAAAAATTAAAACACTCGAGACACCGGAAACAGCAACCCAACCCAAACCTTTGGAGTATTTTTAACCCAAGTCTTCGTTGGAGAGGTTGTTACAAAAGTCTCCGGAATGATTTCCTGTTGCTGTCGAGACTTAATCAAAACAGAGTGCCTTGAAAAGCTCCTGAGTAAACTGTAAACTGACGTCGGATAATTGTAAAATTTATTCCGGGGAATTTTGGGACAGAACCTGTTAAGGGCTACTACTCAGAGGGCTGAGGTGACGTAATGGTTGCTACAGAGGGTGAGGGTTAGGTTCACTTAACCGCAGACAGACGAAACCGCCGGGACTTTCCATCAGCTCTGCCAATTGTGCGACAGCTTAAAATAAAAACTAGAAGATGGCAGTCAGGTTTGGTAGTAAGGTGGAGGAGGATGGAAGAAGCTTTGGGAGTCAAAACTCGAATCGAAGAAAAGAAAAACAGAGTGAATAGGAGCTGAAAAGAAATCCGGGGGGGTTCGATGAAGATGATGATGATGATCGACTAAGAAGATTTTTCTTTATCTTCTTTCGTCTTCTGCTTCTTCTTGTTCGTCTTTTGAGTAAATAATTTGGGGTAAATTCCATTAGACAGACAAAATATGGAGAGCTGTTAAACAAAGTGGTTCTTACTGTAATAAATGGATGTAATTCGATCATTTCTTTTACTTGATTCCTTTTCCATTGTTTAAAAAGTTTATTTTATTTTTCTTTTCTTCTTCTTCTTCTACCTCCTCCTCCTTCTTCTGATCTGAACTCGTTCATTTATTTAAAAGCGAAGGGATGGGAGACGAGAGGGGGTGAGAAAGTAGCAGCGTTCTGTTGTGTCGTTAATTCCTTTCGTTTAGTAGATTTGGGATGAAGATGAGTTTGGGGGAGGAAATCGTCCTCTTTGTCTACTAGTTGAGTGGTCAATATGGTCAGGAAGATGGTGATTAAGGTGAATCCAAGATCGGAAGGAAGTAGATAAAAGAAGAGAGACCTAGGGAAACCGGTTAGATTTCTGGTTGTTTCAAGCTGTCGTCTCAAAGGTGAGAAAGACTACAGGATTAGTGTCTCAAATCAAGGATGATGTAGAACAGAATGGTGTTTAAGCACAAAGGAAGCAAAACCGAAACCACGTTTCCATTTTTGAGGTCTACCAAAAGAAGTTCTGAAGAGGAGAGAAGAGTGAGGGGTAGTTCAACTGTTGATGCCCCTTCCGATTCAATTTTTCATTTTGTCAGTGTTAAGCGATTAACTTCCGACCCACAGCCGCAGGAGTGGGGGATAGGATATTATAACTGTATGAGCCTCCTCAACTACCAATCCTGACCACCATTCCGGCAACGAAAAGAAAATAAACTTCTCACGATTTCATTCACGTGGACACACCCACTCAGGCAACAATTTCAGGTTCCAACACACACAAACCACTTTTACGTGGCAGCTGGCACGACAAATTAATCCGGTAATTAAGACAGAAATCATTTTTCGGAAGGAAACCTAAAACAAGAAAGAAGACAAAAGGTATCCCCCGACAGATCTTCAAATCGAGATGGAAACAGAAGACATCGGCGGAGGAAGGGGGATGATGTGTAATCGAAACCTTCAAACCACCCCATCGCCCTGAAAGAACCTTTCCAACCTTCTGTAACCCGATACCCAGATCCTGTATTGTATGTATAATAATAGGGTCATGTGACCCGAGACCTGGCAAAAGATTGATTCTCTCATCCGCAAATCGTTCCAAAACGAACATGATGAAGCGGAAGGAAGGTAGCGGGTACCTGAAAGGGAGAGAGGGTGGTGGTGAAGAAACTAGGTCCTTCTGCTTGGATTGGTTTGATGGGGGTTGTTGAAATCATTATCCTGTCAAAAGGTTGCGTTTTCAACAAGTTTTAGCTTGATTTACTGCTCTCCGGCTCCTTTTTTTTGTTTTGTTTTGTTTCTTACCCTCCTCCAGTACACCCTGTTGTTATTGTTGTCGAAAACAAACATTTTTGTTAGCTATTAATCAATTCGTAACTCTTTCGAAAGGGCGGTGAGGTTTTAAAGTCGCTTCCGAACACCTTTTCCCCAAGTCCAAACTCGGTTTATAGGATTTCGAGAGAGTTTATACTCAAAAGTCTTCGTATATAATTATAATATGATATTAATACTGTTGTGGGTCGACTCCCATCGTTGTTTCTTCCCTGGAAGAAACTCAAAAACCGGAAAAAAGGATTTCGATTCGAGTTTAACAAGCGAGAAAGGGATTTTCGGAAAAGGGCCGAAAAGTCACTCCAAAAGCCGGGGAAATTAGCGAGATCACGTGACCATGGAGGAACAAAAAAAAGGAAAAACGAACCGAGTCAACTTGATCCTTATTAGAAGGATGATAATGACGGTGGTGGTGATGATGATGATGCTCATTTGTGAAAGAGGAGACAGAAAGAAAGACAAAAGAAAAAGAACAAAATTAAGGGATGAAATTGGAAGAGGGAAATCCGGTGACTGTATACCGTTAAAAGTAATCGCGCCTAAAATATCGATTCCACCGATATCAATTTGCGTTCCTCCTTCTACCATCTCTCTCTCTCTCTCTCTCACCTTGGAAGTAAAAATCGAGACAAAGAAAAGGAAGAGAAGTAGAAGGGATGAGGATTGGGAAATGGGGATGTTAACCACCCTCTCTTCCCGTTCATCCCCTCCGAGACCAAAGTTGCCTTTTGAAGACTCATTAAGGCTGATAAACATGTGTCTTTTGTTCCGGCTGATAACACCTTGGAATAATTATTATAATGAAAGTAACCCCTTGAAGACTGGGGGTGTGTTAATGCTAAAGAACCCTTCTTGCTAACTTTCTTAACATCTCTTCATCTATCTCTCTTCCTCCCTTCCGCCTCCTCCTCCTCCTCCGCCTCTCCTTCTTCTTCTTCCTTTATTCGCACGCATTTCCCGTCTCTTTTGTTCCCGTTAAAAACGGTAAATTCGAAAACGCCTTTTAATCGACTTTAATGGATCAATAAACATTTCCCTCGGGGTAGAGGAGGAGAGGTAGAGGATGGAGGGGAGGGGATGAAGGAAATCGCTGGAAAAGATCTCCAAAATCGGTGACACACTGTCGGTTTCCAGTTCCAAAAGGATTCGCAGGAACTGTCACCGACCTCTCCTCCCCGACAGTCATCCAGTTGTTATTACTGTTACTACCCATAGTTGGAAGATGTTTATTAAGGGTCACGTGGCACTCCTCTCGCACTCTCTAATCAGACATAATCCGAGAAATGTGTTTAGGTCAGATGGGATAACAATAGACGAGGAGGGAAGAGCAGGCGTGTCTGGGCCCGGGATGGGGGCTCGGGGAAATTCCGAAATGAGAAACAGCAGGAGAGGGGAGGAGGAGGTAGTGGTGGAGGTAGAGGAGAGGAAGTATTAAAAAAAAATTAGAGTCAGAGCTTTTGATTGATTAAAAAACATATTTGAGCGCGTTTCCGACACGTTTTCCTTGTAAAATGATACAGACAACAAACAGACGCGATGGGAGGGAATAGAAAAGAGGCTGAAGAGAAGGCGGTGGTGGTGGGAGGACAGGGAAGGACAACAGTTTGTTTTACAGGGTGGGCTGTCTAATCGCTTTGTCCCGATTTTTTTATTTACTTGCTTCGGGGATGATGACCTTAGGATGGGGGTGAGATGTGTTTGTTTGATTTTTAGGGTGGAGGGGGTTGCCCATCTCCAGACTCCCAAATTTTTGGGGAAGGATTGGTGATATCAAAAACCGTAAAACATTCAGGTACTGTCAGGTCTCATGGTGTGCTGTCGAGTTTTGTGTTTCTATTTAGAAGTCAAGTTTCGTTAACAAATAAAATTTCATTTCATAAATAATGCACACACAAACTGAGCTCTCACTCTATAAGTTGTGCGGATTTGAATGATTCTGACCTTCAGCAAATAGTCATTTCGTTAGTATTTTACCACTTTCGTGTGGAGTTCATTTCATAAATACTGCACACTAAACAGAAGAGATTATTGTATTAATTGTACACCCTATGAAGAAATAATAAATATTTACGCCTCCGGCAAATTTTTTTCCCATAAATAGTGCACACTTTTATTTACCAAAAAAATTCGGTACACTTTTATCAATAATCATTTCAAAAATAATGCACACTTTTGTGAAAAATTCCTTTGTCATAAATACTGCACACTCAAATAAACAATTCGTTGTGCATATGGGTAGTGATGATTCATTTCATGCTTTATGAGTCCCTTTCATATTTGTTGCACACCCTGACACAAATATCGTTTCATAAATATTGAACACTCAAGAGAAGAGTTTATTTTATCAATTGTGCACATTTTGAAGGACTCATTTCATAAATAGTGCACACTCAGGTAAAGAATTTGTTGCATAAATCGTAAGTTGTGATAATGCACACTTTCGTGGGGAATCTCTTTCATAAATACTGCACACCCTATCAAGAAGCTCATTTCATAAATATTGCACACTCAGGTGAAATGTGTATTTTATCAGTTTTTCACTCTTTGAAGGACTCAGACTCATTTCATAAATAATGCACACTCGAATAAAGAATTCACATAACACATATTGACACGATGATTCATATTTTCGGGGGAAGTCTTTTTCATAAATATTGCCTACTGACAAAGAGATCATTTCATAAATACTGCACACTCAAATGAAGAGTTTATATCGATAGCTATGAACACTGTGAAGAAATAATGAATAGTTCACGCCTCCGGAAATTTTTCATAAATATTGCACACTCAGGTGAAATGTTTATTATATCAGTTGTGAACATTTTGAAGAACTCATTTCATAAATAATGCACACTCAAAGAGAGACCTCGTCGTGTGTATGCTGTAAGCTATGATGATCCACACTTTGGTAGCGGATCTCGTTCTTAAATAATGTCGCAGTTTTGTGAGTGATTCGTTTCATAAATATTGCACACTTTCATGTAGAATACATCGGCCATTTTGGATTTATATCTTAGTATACTAAGGTTACAATTTGGGGAGTGGTGTTCTAAAGGATTAGGATATACAGTGAAGAGATTGCTGTAGTCAGAAGCTGTCCTGTGTTGTGTTGGTAGCCTATCATCAAAGGAAACCAAAACTGTGACTTCCCGGTCCTCATCTTCTTCTATCTTCTCCTCCTCTTCAGCACTAGAGAGGTGTTAAAAGAATCAAAAATGGCGTCTTCAAAGTCAAGTCGTGTGGATAAACAGAACAAATGACGTGTCTAAATAAATAAAATGTTTCCAAGTGAAGATGTTCATCTTCTGCTTCATCTTCTCCTGTTGCTGTTAGTGTTGGTGATGTTTCTTCCACGCTTGTTGTCACTTCCCTTCTTTTCTTACCCTTCGATTTAAAGGCGGGAAAATGTCACACAAACGCTCCTGCTGTTTCCCTTTTCTTTTCTCTCTCTCTCTCTGTCTTTCTCTTTTTGAACTTTTTCCCCTTTTCTGGAGAAGACAATTAGCAACAGCTTTTGATTTGTTTCGATTTCCTTCTTTCGACTATCTACTCGATTTTGGCGTTGGAATAACTCTTCTTCTTTCTTTCCTTCAAGATTTGAATTTGTGTTGTACGTCATTCTACAGGTACCACTACTGTCGAGTGAAGATTCTCATCTTTTCCTTCTTCTGTTTGTGTGGAATTCTGCTGGTGTTTGTTTCGTTTTGTAATTTTTCTACCGTCGATTTGGAGGTGTGAATATGTCACAAACTCATCTCCTGTTTGTAGTCTCTTGCTTTCTCTCTTATCCGTTCTTAGAGGGACTCCTATCGATGATGCCATCCTTCTTTAGAAGCTGTTCTTTTCTTAACTGCTGTTGGTGTGATTTTAATCTGAGTTTCTATTCATGGTTGTTGAAACCCTGCTGCCGTCTTTTTCTTTCATTTTTTGTTCTCCATCGTAATCCGATGTTTCTTGGTTGTCAGCAAACCGACACCGTTTTGTTGGGTTTCCTGGTTGTTGATGTTCGTTAAGAGAACTTTAAAAAGTCGAAAGTTTTTGTAGTTTCTAGTCGTGGAGTCGAAATCTTTGTCAAGTCATTCCTTTGATCATAGAGTAGAGGGAAGGATGTGGCAGAAAGAAAGCTTTTCCAACCGGAAGTGGAAAAGTTTTCAGTGAGTAATTAAAAGCGGGCTCCAAAAGATTTTTGTTTTAATTGTTTCGCCTGACAAACACTCGCGCGCCTAAATAACAATAAAATCCCGCCCCGTGGAAATTACTTAATTAGTCGAAGCCATTAATTAACATTTAGAGGAGAATTTCCCCTCGAGGGGGGGCTCAGGCATCGGAGCCTGAAGTCACGAGACCGACTGACAACAAATGCGGTCGTTCGGGGTTTCGGGTGACGTCGCGTCAAGGTTTCCACCACCGCCACCTGGGACTTTGCCAGGTCGGCATCTTGTGTGACTGTGGACGTGTGTCGGGTTCCCTTAAGCATAGGCCTTGAACGCGTTTCTGTGTCTCGTTATAGACTTGACGGTTATGCTTTGGGGGCTGCGTTCTGTTTTGTCGAATCTCATCAACGAAAACAAAGACGGGAATGACGTGAAAAGCGGAAAGAGAAACAGCACCAAACCAATGTGAGTTTCTCTGAAAGCTCATAAAAAGCTCTTCACCGTGGGCATTTCATAAACTTCGAAACCAATTTGCCGGAGACACTGCCGCCAACTCCTTTTAATCCACTTCAACCCTAATCATCCGCGGGGGAGGAATATGACAAAAATAAAAATTTTTTTCTTCTCATTTTCCATCCTGTCGTCCTCTTTCCCGGAATCGAGGTGACAGAAAGAGGAGAAGGAGATCCTTGTAGGAAGAAGGGAATTTTCCCGGGAAAGACATTTTGGGTTTGTCAGTTGAAAAAGGAAGAAATTGATTGAAATTGACGTATAATGTTTGTGAATACAAAGAGTGACCTTCAGGAGGACTCAACAAGTCATGGCCATTCTCTCCTCCCTGTCCTCTCTCTCTCCCCGGGATCTATCACGGTGAGGGATCAAAAATTGAGGGAAATAGATTTTCTTCTTCTTCTTTCTTCGGAGGAAAAGCTCTTGGCCCACAATCTGAAGTTGATTGAGTTTGAACGATTTTCAAGAAGGAAGGGAGGAGAGGAGAGGGCTGTTGGTGGAAAAGCTCTCGAGATTTCCTTTTCTGAATTAAAAAAACTTTTTCTTCTGTGTGTGTCTCCATCTTGACTCTCATCCTCCTACAATTTCACCTCGAGAGGCATACAGTTGTGGTGAAAAACCACCAACATAGTCATTTCATAAATATTGCACACATTTTGAAGGAGAGACACACAAATTAATTAATAAACAGGTTGGTTGAAAATTCATTTCAAAAGTATTGCACACTCATTTCATATTTAGAAACAAAATATAATTTACCTTACAGTGTGCCTTACTTATGAAATGAGTTTCTACCAAAGGTATGCATTGTCTTGTACTACTACTATTCCTACTGCTCACAGCAGCATTTTTATCTCTACCGCACTATGGTGCTTTTCATCGCCTTCCTGTCTTAGAACACTTCTCTTTATCCCAGACAGACCGGACTAGTAAGATACCCCACCGGCTAATAGTCATGGTGACTAAGTCCAACGGAGGCTTCCACCTGGTAGATGCTACTTCTTCTATCTTTCTTCGTCTTCTAAGAAAAGGAAAACACAAAGTCGAACAACCGATCTATTCTCATAAAGTTAATTATTCGAAAGCTCGAGAAACAGAAACAAAGTGTGCATTATTTATGAAATGGGTCTTTCTGTAAGTACACAATGATGTTAGTACAAATGTATTTCATGGTTTCAGGTTTATACAGTTCGCAGTAAGTAGGAGAAGTCTAAGTAAGAAAGTTTGAAGCCTCCAAGATGAAAGCAGAAGAGAGGGAGGCAGAGAGAGATTAAAGTCACCAGAAGTAGTAAAGGTAAGTTAGCTTCGGAAGAAGAAAAGTAATTTACTTGAGATTGAAACCCAGTAATGGAGTGTTAACTTTTACAAAGGAACCGGAAACTGGGAGAGAAAGAGAGAGAGCGAGAGAGAGAGAGGAATCGCGTTGGGAAAGCGTGGGAAGTGTAAACGGCGTCGCTCTGGAGTTGACGCACTTACGTCATTGTTTTCAGCTCCGGAGGGGGGACGACAGGAAATTTCTTAAAGAAATATGAATTTTCTTTTCCTTGTCTTCACCTCCCTTGGTGTGAGTGAGAGAGAAGCGTGTTCTTGGTGGGAAAGCGTTTTTCCAGGTTTTTGTCGTCGAGAGTCTGCGGCGCTGTCGTCGTGCCATCTTCCCAAGTTTCCCCCGTTTTTGCAAACGTATCGATTTGTTCAGCAATATCCTTTTCATCTGTTGTTTAAATTTAAACCTAAACACGTCCCTCGCATAAACCTATCGTGCCTGTCTCAACCTTAAAATGTAAAATCGCCTTCGTGTTGTCGTTTTCTCTCAAATTCCTGGGCGGGTAGATTTGGGAGATTAAACCTGAACCTGAGGTGCAAATAGACCGAGTGACATGATATCAATCATTTATACTTGTCACTGGTTTTAAACAAGTGAGAAATCATAATGGCTACCTACATGACTCCACTCGAGGGCGGGGAGTGTGTGAGCTTTTTACCAAACCTGATTGATGCCTGGTTTTTGAGAACGACCCTGAAAGAACATGTGGGAGACTAGAATCAAAGTCTGACACTCATGGGAATGGTTTTGAACACTCCTACGGAGCTACCAACTAGAGAAGTTCACACAACCGCAGCAACATAACCCGGTGGTCACGTGACCTATTCCTCTCAGGTTTGGAAAACTTTCTAGAAGACGGCGGGTAATCAGGAAATGAGATAATTCGTCAAAAGATGGGAAAAGAAAAATGGGAATAGAAGACGGTTGATGGAAGGAGCTGACAAAGTGTTTAAGTAGAAGGATAAAGAGATGGAGTAGAAGAAGGAGAAGAAGAAGAAACGAGTCATTCATTCGTTTTCTTTCTTTCTTTCTTCTTCTAGGATTTCATTCATAGAACTTTGATGGGGGCTGATTATAACAATGAGTATATCTAAACAATGATTCCCATAAGTCGTGCTGAAAACGAAGATAATTGTTCCAGAGGAGCTACTTTCATTTAACTTTTCATTCATTTTAATCCGAGAGCTAGAAGAACCCACTTGTACAACTTCTTCAGATGAAAATTATTCTGCAATCATACAACTTTTGGTCCTCAATGGTAGGAGCAACCGTTCTTTCTTTAACTCTTTTTTTTTGTTTTTGCTCTTTTGACTCTCTTGTGGTACTTCTCTCTCGTCTTTGTAAATGCTATTATCACCATTTCGACTATTGTACAAATTATTGCACTTTACTGTTGCACGTTTGGAGTTTTAACGGTTTGTTCCTCGCCGATATCTGCTTTCCGCTGGTTTTGACTTGTTTCACTCACCACCCGACTGTCTTAGATCTGCTAAACATTTCCTGTTGATTAATTGAAGCAGAAAAAAGACCTTAAAACGAGTCATACAACTCTCTGTCTGTCTGGGCGTCTTCCTTTAATTGCTGTTATGACCAGTTTAGGTTATGTTGAAGTATTTCTGTGTTCAGTATGAATGCTTGAAGGGTGATGGCTCGTTTCCGTTTCCCTGTTACCATGTGAGTTGATTTCGATTTTTGTTGTTTGGCTTTTTAATGGGTGCAAACGGGTTTCAACTTGTTTTCTCTTCGTGTGAAGTTGTGATGTTTCCTTTTTCTTTGAAATTGTTGGTGCCTTGATATGATATTACTGCCCTGAGGTGGATTTTGTCGTCTGGCACCAACCTGTCGTCTGGCTCTGGTTGAAGAGGAAAGTTTGAGAGATTTATCTCTGTGTCTTGTCTTTTCTCTCTTTCTATCCATCCATGGGATACTGTTTCCGTTTTTCTTTCTTATTCTGACACTACTCCCTCTCTCTTCTAATACCTTTTCATTGTTTACTCTGAGACCTCTCTTTCTCACTCTCACACGCTTCCTTTCTATCTCTTTGTTATCCTTTCCTTCTCTCCAGTCAATGTTATTACTTTTTCTGCCTTTTTGCATCCTCTTCTCTTTCTGTTCTTTCTTTCTGTTCATTCTTCCTTATTTGTTTCTGTTCTTTCTTGGTTTTTCTTTCCCTCCTCTCTTTTTCTGTTGTTCTATTATTTCTTTTCTTCCTCACATACTCTTTCTACATGTCTTTTTCCAACGACTTATTCCTAACGTTCCAGTTGTGCTGTTCAAAACTTTAAATTTATCCCTCAACCGAAGTATATTTTCCACCAATTACTCCACAGCTTAGATCATCTCCTTTCACGTCAAGACCTCAAACCTGTTCCTTTCTCCCTCAAAATGGTTTCCCAACCCTTAAATACATTACCACTAACATAACACCAACAAACCCTGACTAGCCACATTAATTTTCTACGGAAACAAACCTCAAAACCCCATCCAGGAACTATTACTCAACACTTTTTAGGCTCACTGATTCTCTTAAAACACAACACAACCACCTTCCTCTCGCCAAACCAGCTCGCACTCACACACATCCGGAACCTCCATACAATCAAAACGACAAGACTCCGAAGATTTATTTCAAAAATTTGACGGGAAAAAAATGAAAATCACGCTTAATACCAGTTATTTACTGAAAAGTAGATTATAACTTTAAAAAGTAGACGAAATTCAACTCAAAATATAAAAACTTGTATTAGCACTTATAATAAAAAGAAAAACCGGAAGTGAATAAAAAAAATCGCAGGTTCTCAAGTGTCACGACAACTAACACAACAACAACAATTAATAATCCTACGTAAATTAATAATTAAGCCTTAAAAAGCCGTTGAATAATTATTTTTTAGAAGAAATGAAAAGATGAGTTTCGATTTACGCGTTTTATAAAATCTTATATAACCCACCGCCTTCCTCATCCAAATCCCACCTCCGAAAAACGAGGAAGAAGACTTAAAATTGAGTTTCGACTCGCCCACTATGAACTCTCTTAATTATGGAATCGAGATTTTTTGCTAATAATTTTGTTTTCGTATTTTAGGTTTTAAAATATCCTTACTACGTCACTGAATAATAATATAAAATCAAGGAGAGAAGGCAGGGTTTAAAAAGGCGAGGATATCGATTTTGGCTCACGCATGAGTTTCGAAGCCATCAACTTCACGCCTCCAAGTTTCCGGATATCGCTTTTGGAGAAAAAAAACGAATTTCCGAACACGTGGTTACTGCTAGCAGGCTGTGAGTTTTTTTTCTCTTTAGTAACGGAAAAAGATTTGGTTTTTGGATTTCTGCTTCATTTCTTTTGTCTTTTTTATGTTTGATGATTGTTTTCGAATTTGGGTTGTAATTGTGGGGTAGGAAAGGTTAAATAAGAAAAAGTTTCGCCGGAAAAGCAAAAAAAATTTTTTTGTCTTGTTTACGAAAATTAATTCGTTTTTCGTCCGCCAGACTGCGTCTTGAGTTATGGCGTTTTAAATGATTTTTATTTTATTTTTCTTTTGGTTTTAAAAATGATGATAGCCGGCGTACTGTTGTACAGAGAAAAGGCGATAATTAACCCAAAATGGAATATTATTTAATGCGTTCACTAATTGAGAGCCGGAGGTGTCGTCTTTTCCGAAATATTAGAGAAAAATAAATCAACGACCGCAAACATGGCGACCGAATTACCAGAAGCCAAACCGCCGCCATTGTTACCATCCCATTAACCGGTACGTTTGTGACAAATATTGTTTTCCTCATTTTATAGTTTTGTTTTCACCTTTTTTATTTATTTAGGAGATAGAGGATGTGCTCAAATGACTAAGAAATTATATAATTATTATAGTTATAGTTATAGTCGAGTTTTAATCCCGTTTTGCACCCTTTTTGGGGTACGGGAGGTGGATTTGAAGGAACTTGCGACTATAACTTCTTAGTCTGGCACTTAACCACCACACCTTCCGCTTATTAGAAAATTATAAATAAAATATGAGCCGTTTATTTTGAAAGTGGTCTAACTCCAGTTTTTTTCCGGTTACTATTATGGTATTCACTAGTAAACCATTTTAGGTTGGGTATATTCCGGACAAAGACAACAAATCTTGACCCATATTCCTTCGCAATTAGTTCGATAATGGAACTGTGTAGTTTGAAAGTGGCTTAAATCCATATTTACTTGATTCAAGATATTTGATATAGATAGATAGATGTGATGTGTGTGGGTAGATAGATAGATAGGTATGTGTATTGTGTGTTACAATATTATCATTATAGTGTGTAATTTGGTTGTGTATTGTAAAGCCCAAGGAGGACACACAATTTTTCAGTATATTTCTATTACTATAATACAGTTATTACCCTATTGATAATGTCGGAAATATTAGTATTTATAAGTTAACCTCAGTTTTTGGACAATTTTGGAAAAATTGCGTTAGTTGAATAACCCGTAGGTTTAATTATAATAATATAAACCGTAAAATGTGATATTATAATAAGTTTTAGAAATCATTTCACCCATGGGGAAGAAGAGATAAGATCATTGTTTTGAAGATATGTAAATTACTATGTTAAATAGTCTTGGGCACCTTCAAATTTTATAATTAATCTGGTTGCTAATTTTGGAAGTGGCCTAACTTCATTCTAAATAAGAAAACGCGTATAATCGCCACCATTTTAATATGAGCCATAAATTTAACACCCTTAGATACACTTAAGCAGTAAGACTCATTAGTATCAGCCCACAGAGCAAGAGCCAGAGAATTAGAATTAGGCTAGAAATACGTGCAATAAGAAGAATCTCTCAAAGAAAACTAAAATCAAACACTACAGCGCAGTAATCAAACCAGAGAGTCTTTACACCACAGTAGGCATATTCTCGATGAAAACCGGCGAAGAAGAAGGAAAGTCTGGGGACCTTTGAAAGTGGATGAAGGAAAGGTTATAGATCTGTACAAAGACAAACACAGTGAGGATGGATAACAGTAGACTTACATAACAAGTGTTCAGTTATAAGTAGAATGGCAACCAGGGGATTCAAAGAGTACAAGAAGATGGTAGAGATTGGAATAACCGAAGATATGGTACAAGACAGGACGACTTGTCCAGAATTTTAAGGGTTTCCGGAAGAAGGAGGAAGGAACTAACATCTGGACACAGGAAAGGAGGAATCAGCAAAGTGAAAGGAATGCAGGGTTACTTTCCGTGGTCCTAAGGTACCCAAAACTTGAAGTTGTATCACACAGACAAATGGACTTAAGCCAGTTTCAAAATAAACGGCTCGTATGTGAAATTAATTTTTTGGGAGGTGGGGTGTGCAGCCTTAAAACCTTAATTTTCAGGTTCTTCTGTTTAACTAGGTTTCCGTCTTTGTTACTCTAACACCTTTGCTTTGGTTTCTTTTATTTATAAAAACTTTTCCGGTTGGGTTTTGAGTTGATCGATTCGAATCAGGTCGTAATTAATCAAGTCTCGCACCTTTTGCAGGTTTTGATTAGGTTCGTTTGATTGATATGTTGGGCGGCGGCAAAGTTTTTTTTTTGTTTGTTCCTTCTGGTTTTGGTTTTGTTTATTCCCGTACGAGTTTGAGACTCTTCTCGGTGTTGAAACGTCGAAGATAAAAGCCGATGGGAGGATGTGCTTAAACAAAGCGTCAAGAGTCCATGAACGGAAACCTGAGCGAAAAATCAGTTTTGTGTTTGTTTATTTGACTTGTTTGTCTGCGTTCGGGAAAGGAAGTGATACGTAAGTACGATTTAAATAAGTGAAGATTTGGGTTCGGGGGCTAAACAGCCGGAGGGAGTTACGAACGAATGCAAAGTCGGCGGTCCGCCGAATAATGGGCCCTCATTAGTCTCGGGTTTAGTTCCTTATAAAAATGTATAAATATCGAAACAGGTTCATTAAATTTTGTGTGAGGGGCTGTCAAAGAGTTCTCGGAGGTCGCCTCCATCGTAAATGGATCAATCAGAACGGGGACGGGGGTGAAGAAAAGGAATCGCGGCGCCGGGGCCAGGTTCCGCCAGATGCCTGACTTTTTTTCCTTTTACTCCTCGACAGGGAGTACCGGTTGTTATAGTTCAGGTTTTCTTGTCAGTCTGAGTTTCTCTCGTGGAAGAGCTTCACTGTCGTATTTCTAAAACAGATTCAAAGTAGACAAACAACAACAAACCGGAAGTGTCCTCTAATGACCTATAGCTTTCATCCAAGCGTATAGAACGTAACTACAACAGTAGGAATGTGTACAATTCGTGGTAGAAGTGATGAATATTGGGCTCAACAAGCTAGGTCTTGTCGAAGGTGTGCGACATACCAGAAACACAATCCGGATAGATGTTGGGTTGGAATTTTGGGGTGTCCAATGGTCAGGGACAAATTGTTGACCCAGAAACATCGAATTGGTAAATGATTTTCGCGGTAGTTTTCGTTCCATTAAGAAATAAAGACAAAACAGAAGCAGTGTAGGACAGGGAGGAAGAAAGAGGTAGAGAGAGGGTTGGGAGGAAGTTGGAAGGATAGAAAACATTTGAAACACTCTTGAATTTCAAGAGAGTTACCATAACCGAGTGGTTAGTCAACAAAAAAAATACATAAACACCTGCTTTGTTTGCTTCTTTTGTTCCATTTGAGAAGAGAGAGAGAGAGAGAGGTGTATGTGCTCTTATTCCTCCTCCCTCAACCTCCCTTCCTTCTTGTTGGAGGGTAAATTTATTTTCTAGACGAATTTTCCTGGTCCCCCGACTGGTTGTATTGATCGTCAATACGAAGAAGCACTTCCGACATGATCTGAATTACTTCTGTCACCAGACTTAGTCAAAGCCTAGGTTATGTTAGTCACTCCTTCTTCCTTAGAAGTGGTAAGGATTTCAGGGTTGCGTTGTAAGATCTCTGATAAAAGTTTCCCAAAGATTCCGAGAACGATGAACAAAGATGAAGTGGAGGGAAAGAGGAGAAACAGGGTGGTTGTTGTTGTTGTTGCGGTGGTGGTGGTGGTAGTGGTAGTGGCGGAGGGGGTGCAGCGGGGAAAACCTAAAATCTTGATATATACAAAAATGCTTAAAGAGTGTTAAAAGTGTTCAGCGTTCTTTCACGCCTAAGAAAACACCTTCAAGTGATCAATGATAAATCTTTTTAAAATTCTTTCTTCTCTCTCTCTCTCTCTCTCTATTCCTCTACTTCGAGCTCTTCAGAGATCATGCCTGACAAAAAAAAAGACGATTTAAAAGATCGTGATAAGATCTTGATAAGCCATCTTCCAAAATAAAATATAAGAAAGAGAGGGAGAGATGAAGATGAAGAAGATGGTGGTGGTGGCGGTGGTGGTAGTGATGATGATGAGGAGGAGAAGAAGAAACAAAAATCCTGGAACTACTGTTTCGTGTTGTAATTAATGGGCATTGAAAAAGGAGGTCATCAAACTGGTTTCTTGATTTATTTCTCACAAGGTCATTTTAAAAGTGCGGATTTTTTTCTTTGCTGTAGGGGTTGGATTGCGGAAGGGATGTTCTCTCATTTCCGGTGAAACGAACGCGATTCGATTTACCCAAATCTCCGGACTGATTCTATTTTACACGTTTTTAGATTCGAATTTTTGCATTTTGATCATCGGGGAATTTCTTATTTTTGGTTTTATGGGGTGGGTATGCGCGGGGGGTGTTACTCCATTTTGTAGTGTGTTCGTGGTTTCGCTCCTGTTCATACCTGAAGGAGTTCTTGGTGAAATGAAGTTGGGTGTCGATGAAATCGTGCGATTTTTGATGAAACGAAATCTTGGTGAAGTGTGCAATATTTATGAAACGAGAGTAGTGGAGAATTATGCATGTAATTTTTGAAACGAAATGTTGCTAAGTGTGCATATTTTGAAATAAGATGTTGCTGAGTGTGCAATATTTTTGAAATGAGATGGCGGTAAAATTGCATGTAGCATTTATGGAACGACACGCTGATAGAGTCTTGAGTATGTATGAAGCAAGACTTTGGTAAAGTGTGCAATACTTTTGAAACGAGATATACTGAAGTTAGTACAGTATTTTGTAACACAATTTTGATATGTGCAATATTTATGAAACGAGATGTTAGTACAGTGAACAAAATTAGTAAATCGAGATGCTGATGAAGTGTGCAATATTTTTGAGACGAGATGTTAGTGAAGCCTGCAGTATTTATAGAATGAGATATTCGTGAAGGGTGCAATATTTTTGAAACGAGATGGTGATAGCAGGGTGTAGTATTTATGGAACAAGATTGCGATAAAGTGTGCAGTATTTATGAAATGAGGTGTTAGTACAGTGTACAAAATTAATGACACGAGCTGCTGCAATATTTATGAGACGAGTTGCTAGTGCACTGTGTAGTATTTATAAAACAAAATGTTGGTAAAGTGTGCAATATTTATGAAATCTAATGCTGGTGAAGTGTGCAGTATTTATGAAATAAACCCCATGAAAGTGTGCGATATTCCCATCCAACTCGGATTTGTTTTTAATTTCGTCCGGAGGCCATTTTTAAATTGATATTCAACTTCCGTTTAGTATCAAACTTTTAAAAAAATGTTGGAAGGACCCAATTTGTATAAACTAATGACCTTGAGAGCATCATGATACCAAAATGTCGGAATATTGATAGTAAAAGAGATAGACACACACGCCTTTGTAGTCGGCCACCGGTTCCAAAAGCGTCCAGTAATAACGGAAAATTTTGTTTTTTGTATGTATGTGTGTTGTTGTCATGATATTTTTATCTTAATGAGTTTCTCATTATCGCAGAACAGAATGTGAGAGGGAAAAGAAGAAAAGTGAAGTTAAAAAGAAAGAAAAGTTATTGAAAACGATTTCACGCAATTACGAACGGTTACGAAACACATTCGTGGGAGTCGTTTCCGTGGAAACGGCCATTAAATCGCTTTTCCAAAAATTTTTTTTTGTTTTCCCCACTCTCTCCAGAACGTTCTCCAGAAATCCTCTCTGTTCTACTCTGTTCTGTTCCTCAAACTTATATTTTTCTTAGGATGAAGGAGGATACATTGAAGAGAGAGAGAGAGGGAAGATGACTATAAACGACTGTATAGTCTATTTCCTTGCTAGAAAAACGTAGCAAATTTGGCCGGAAACTACGCACCCACCTTTTTTATTTAGCTTATATTATTATATTATGCTGACCGGAAATTAATATGATACATAGATTACGATAAAAGTGATGATTTAATGAATTTTTATCACATTTACCGGGTAGTTTACAAAATCTCCAACTGGTGACGGGGAATTTAATCAAAATTCGCTCAAATCCTTCTGTCAGTTATTCATCTCTTGTGGGAGGTTCGTTCACTGTTACTGTCATGCACAGTTGCTTGGACTGCTTACCTTTTGTCGGAAGCCAAGGACGTGAGGAAACTTTATTGAATTCCCCACCACCAGTTGGAGATTTTGTAAACTAGCCGGTGAATGTGATAAATATTGATGAATTTGTCACTTCTACCGGGGTTAGTTGGTGGTTTTGAATGATAACAATCCAACTTCCTGTTATTAATGTTAATTGAGAGTAAAAGAAAATTTTTTCTTGCAGACGTTCGGACTTTTTGCTGTTGTTCATAGCTGACGGTGTGGAAGAAACGGAAGTGAAGTTCGATATCGACGTCATATTTCAATTGGATCCTCGAGGAATGTGTGCATTATTTATGAAATGAATACACCTCTCAGTTGTGCAATATTTATGAAATAAGCACTCCTAGCGTTTGTGCAATATTTATGAAATGAATCCTCTACGAAAGTGTGCAATACTTATGAAGTTGCTTTGACTCCAAACCAAAACTGAACCATCTTCCACCAAAGACATGTAACATAAGCTAACGTTTATGCGAGACAGGGGACATTCCTCCACAACAACTAAAAGCCTAACATCACTAACATCTACTACTAATGCCAACTGTAACAGTTACAGTCTTAAACTAGCCCAGTGCAACCAAACCTAATCTAAATCATACCTAGATCATGAGTATTAGCTCAGACTATTATGTAAGCTATTAACCAACTGACTCATCTTCCCTTTTTTATATTTTATATATACTTCTCATAACAACATCACCAAGAACTAATTTTTAAGAAAATATATTAACGCCGTAGCCAAACTTCAAATTTGTCGCCCGGTTTTGATTTCTTCTACCACGTTCTAAATAATAAAATGCTAACCCATCATCTCAGCAATGTATTAACACCAAAATGAATTGAATTACTTTAAGTATAAAGGTTTTAATAGTTTCGTGTTAGTATATAAACCCCTATACTCAAAATCCGGACCTGGGGTATAACGGTATACCTGATTCTGATTCAAATATTTGAAAAGAAACATAAACCAAGCTCCCTTTCATATAAAAATGAGTTTTAAATAAAGAAATTTTAATTTTAACGAATTTCCGGTTTATTAGATATAAATTATAAATAAAAATTCGATTTATACTTATTTATGTTCGGTTATTAATAAATAAAATGAGTTGTTAGGCTATTAATACTTAGAAAAGCTGTTTCATAATTTTTTTTAGATTTGAATTAATTTTACGCGCTAAAAAAATTGAGGTTCATTTTTTCTCCGCTTGGTTGCGCTTTTGCGCTAAAAAATTTTGCGAAAGGTACGACAGACGTGTAACAAGAAAAATTGTCGTTGGAATTTAAATATGGCGAACACGGTCGAGTTATCGCGTCGGTATTTTTTTGTTTTTCGGTTATTTGTGTCGTTTTTAAGTGTTTTTAACCGTTTCGAATGTTTCAAAAACAAATTATTTAAACTCTTGAAAGGATTTTAAAGGAAATAAATGCGATAAGGTAAGGGTTTTGATATGAAAATAGAATTAAAGGGTGACTGTGAGAATGGATGAAAATCGGTTTTGTGTGTGTGTTTGTTCGAACCTAATTTCATCCCTTCTTTTTTCGATTATTGTTTGTCAGGATCATTTGTATCAAATTTTTTCCATTCACGTTGTATTTGGAAACGTGTGTGTGTGGTGTGTTGGCTTTGTTTTGGAATCGATTGGTTGGTTGGCTGGATGGTGTGGCGAAGCGTGGAAGCATGCGCGGGGTCCGCGATTTTGTTTACTTTTGGAATTTGTTTAAAAAGGAGTAAAGGGAATTATGATTGGAGGATTTTCGCAATGGTTTTGTCACCGTAGTGGTGGCAGCAGGAACAACAGGAGTGACAGCTGTTGCCTGAGAACATTAAACATTCTAATTTCCTCTTCTCGGGGGGTTGATAAATGAAATTGAATTTGGGGATGAAGGGTTTTATTGCATTTTGGGATTTTTTTTCCCTCATTTTGCTCGGGGTTTTTCACTCGATGGTTTTGAGAACTGAAAATGTTGGAATATGACTCTGGTTGAATTTTTGCTACGGTTTATAATAACAACAGTTGTGACTCTTTGGGAATCCCGTTATAACAAAAGGTATTTGTGGAGCCAAAAACTATCAAAACCTCCCAGAAGGAAGGGAATTAACTTAACTGCAGCAAAATCCTTCTCTAAAATTACTAATCCTTTTTGCTGTCGTACAGTTGTTAATTGTTTTCTCTTGCATCTCTTTATTCCAATTCAATTTGAAAATAAAAAAAGTTGAAGGCTAGCAAAAAATCAACAAAACTAGGCTAATACTGAAAATTTGTTTATTGTCTTTTGCTCCCGTTCATCTCAGTTACTTTAGGTAGTTCCTTGCTATCCAAATTCGAAGCTGAATGTCAGGAATTTGGAAATACTGAGAGTCTGACACATTACTCAGTTCTGAGGAACTTGACACGTTAAAAAAAAGGTAAAACAAATGGGAGTAGAATTAAAATTTACTTTTGCTGTCGTTTAACGATTTTGTTTATTACTTCTGATTAGTTTCTTGTTGTCTGATTATGAAATGAAACTATAAGAGTGATAAAATCCTAGCTCAAACGACAGCCAAATAAGTATGAAATGAGCTATTTGCTGGTTTATTTACTTTTTGCTGTCGTTTATGGGTTTTTGTGTTTTAAAACTGGAAGAAAGTTATTTAGTCAATAAACATTGAATGGTAGCAATGAATAAAATAAATTGAATATTGAAATTAAAAATGTTTCATTTTGCTGTCGTTATGATTTTGACTGTATTTACAAAGACCACATTTAATTTGTAGCAAAATGATTTCTTTGGGGAGACGATTTATTATTTGATAAAGTTTTAAGATTTGTTTTGAATTTAAATGAACGACAGCAAAATTATTTGTAGTTGTCATATGCACGACGCGAAATTATTTTCAGGTCTTTAGGATTTGACAGTTTTCACGAGGCAGAGCTTTTATCTCTTTGAAACAATTCCAGGAGGAGGGAGAAAAGGACGAGAAAGGGATGAATCAAGTGAAAAGGTTAGATGGAGAAGAAGGAGGAGGAAGGGTTTATCAGAATCATTTCGTGGTGAATAGTTCTTGGAAAAGGACGCCATCCAACATTCTCGGAAAACCAATTTGATTAATTTTCAGGTGAGTTCAGGTTGAAAAGGTGGAGAAGTTGGAAAGTTTGTGGGGCAACGTTGCCAAATTTAACGGTGATTACGTCCACGGAAATGTAAAAGAGAGAGGCTTCCGGTCGGACTTGAAAGATTTATTAAAATTATGTTTAAAAGGTTGCATTTTAACTGAAGCAAAGAGAAGCTTGAAGGAAATATTTGGTATTGCTGTTGGTAATGTCAGTCCTTTGCTTCCCTATCTCTGAGATGGAAACTATAATTGAGAGGAGTCAGAGTATCGGTTTTAGGATCCTTGATCGATTACCTTAATGAAATTCATTCTTTAATGAGGTGGAATAATTCAAATTACCTTCAGCAAAATAAATAGGATAGTGGGATTTGATATTTACTTCCCTTTTGCTGCCGTTAATACGATTATTTATTTATTGGAATTAATTTATGCCTCATTGGATTGTTTAAATTTGTTTTTGTTTACAATTGGTAGCAAAAGAAATTTCTTTAGCTTGGAATTTTCAAAAACCAAGGGAAGACAAATTAGTTTTAGTTTGCTGTCGTTTATGTTGATACCATTTCTCTGATATAACCAGACCAGAAACAAATTTAAGAAACCGCGATGAATGTCAGCAAATTGTAAATTTCTTTCTTCGGTTTATTTATTTTGATGTCTTTTATGTTAGTATTCTACAGCTTCTTCATTTCGGCTCAAATCCAAAAAAAATAAGCAAAAACTTCACAACAGGAAAGAACTCTAATAAACGGTAGCAATTTCGTCATTCCACGTATTTGCCTTCTGTTATGCGAACGATTCATTTCCATGTCTAAGTACACTTCCGTTTCAAATTCAACCATAAAAAGAATAAAATAGAACTCCGATAAACGGCAGCAATTCTAAATTTCGTAATTTGAACCCAGAATTTGAAATTGAACCTCTATTCCTTTGCTACCAATTCCTGACGTATAAAATTTAGAATTTGTTGTATTTTGGTGTTGCTACCGTTCATTAAAGTCTTTTTAAAATAATTTTTCTGCGATTAATTTCTTGTTTGGATTTTTAAAAATCAAAATTTGTCAGAAATTGGTAGTATTGAAATTCAGAATTGGGTCTGGTTTAGTTTACTGTTGCTGCCGTTCATTCGCTGCCCTTTTTATTTTACTTTTTGATATTTTGACTTGAAAATGTATTTAAAAATGAAAACAAATTTGCTACCACAACAGATAACAAATTACATGAACTGGTGGCATTTGGAATTCGTTGTTGCTACCGTTTATTTGAGCTGTTTTCCGGTTTATTTTGCTGTTGCTAAAGTTCATTAAAGTTTGTTTTTATTAATTTTTAGTTCGAATACTTTCTTGTTTGGATTTTTAAAATCAAAGATTTGTCAAAAACTGATAGCAAAAGATTGGACATTTTTTTCAAATTCTGGGTTCAAATTATGAAATTTATGAATTGCTGTCGTTCATCGAATTTTTAAAATAATTTTTACTGCGATTAACTTTTTGTTTGGGTTTTTAAAATCCAATTTTGTCAGAAATTGGTAGTAAAAGAAATGGAGAACTAAAATTTAGAATTGGGTTTAGTTTGCTGTTGCTGCCGTTCTTCCGTCGCCCGTTTTTATTTTTGAGGTTTTGATTTGAAACGAAAGTATACTTAGAAATGACAAAAATTGCTAGCATAACAGAAAACGTGGAGGGTGAAGCTTGTTATTGCTACCGTTTATTAGTTATTTTCTGTCTTATTTTGCTGTTGCTACCGCTCATTTGAGTTTTTATTTCATAATTTTTATCGCGATTAATTTATGTCAAAATTGGTAGCAAAAGAGTAGAGCATTAAAATTTAGCATTGGGTTCAATTTCAAATTCTTGGTTTAAATTATGAAATTTAGAATTGCTGCGTTCATCGGAGTTTTGTTTTATTATTTTTATAGTTTGATTTGAAACGGAAGCTTACTTAGATAAGGAAATGGATTTCAGCGTAGCAGAAGATACCTGGAATGGTACTATTTACATTTTGTTTATTCACTGTTGCCAGCCTTATTAGAATTCTTTTCCGTCTTATTTTGCTGTTGCGACAGTTCATTCGAGTCTTTTTCATAATTTTTATTGCTGTTAACTCCTGGTTTGGATTTTTAAATTCAAAGATACGTCAAAAACTGTTAGCAAAAGAGTTGGAGCATTGAAATTTAGTTTCACTTTGCTGTTGCTACCGTTCATCTGAGTTTTACTTCGTAAAATTTGTTGCTGTTTTATTTGAAACCAAAGTTTATTTAAAAATGGACCTGAATTGCTCGCAGAACTAACAACGAAATACGTGGAATGACGAAATTGCTACGGTTTATTAGAGTTCTTTCCTGTTGTGATGTTTTTGCTTATTTTTTGGAGTTAATGAAGAAGCGGTAGAATACTAACGTAAAAGACATCAAAATAAATAAGCCAAAGAAGAATTTTACAATTTGCTACTAATTTTTGCTGCCATTCATCGCGGTTTCTTAGTTTGAAATAAAGTCGTGGTATCAACATAAACGACAGCAAACTAAATCCAATAGTGAGTCACTTTGTGGTCGTGTATTTACATAAAAAAGGTTAAACGATAGCAAGAGGTGGTACTAAAATTTATGGGATTTTCATTTTGCTGCCGTTTGGCGAGCCGTTTTCGATCAGTTTCTCGTTATTTGATTATGAAACGAAGCCATATTTAGGAAAGAGACGTTGAATTCTAAGAGAAAAATATTTTTCGATGGGATTTCTCGTTTTTACAATCGATGGTTACTCAGGTTGTTGAATAAGAAAACATTTGCTTTAGTTAAGATGCTCACAAGTTATGGAAAGAAGGTGAAGAAGAAGAAAAATTTTTGTGTGTGTTTATATGCAAGACAGGAAATTGATTGAAACGATGAACCCTTCACCGGTCAACAAAAGAAATAAATGGATTTGATTGAAGTTTGCTACCTGTAACTAACCCAAGTGGTCGATGATGATGATGATGATGATGAGGTCTAACAAGCTCCCGATGAGAGAGAAAAAAATTAGAAACGAGAAACGGTCACAAAACCTTTTACTTAAATCACCTAAAAGGGATCCTTTTACCCTTACTAGGGCTGTTGGGGGTAGGAGGGAAAGGGAACGCTGTAGGAACACGAATCCCCGGATTTTATTTCCTTTTGCTAAACAAAGGACAAGGATTTTATTAGAGTGAAAATGGCCGTCGTTTCCTCCCGTTTTTTTTATCTTCTCCTCCTCGAGGCGATGTGTTTTTGTTTTCCTATTCAATTTTCCGGGTTTGCGGTCGGAAAAGAAGCCGACGCCATAAACTGTATCTCTGTCTCATTTTTTTCTTTCCTCTTCCCTCTCTGTATGGAATGAGGAGGTGGAGTATGTTGTATAAAAATTTTTGTCCCCCGGGGGTCATTCCTCTTTGTGGCTTTTAATCGTTTGTTGTTTGTCCGAGATGAAAGCTTTGATTCAACCCTTAATTAACCCAAGGCAGGGTTGCAGATTTCACGCTCCTTTTCCTTCTTTTATGACTGTTATCTACTGAAAAGATCTGCCGTCGTGTGAGTGTTCTTTGTTTTGACTTGTTCTCATCAGGTTTTGATGTTGACTCAACAACACCTTTTAGAGTGTTAGGTTTGCTACCGTTCTGTAACTCTTGAAACAGGTTTTACTACCTAACTAAACCAAACTGTCTAGAGTGTATATTCGGAAATCGTTAAAAAGCTCTTTAGCGTCATCTTCTAACCAGATTCGTTCAAAACTGTTGTGCTACTCCTCAGAGGTAGTTGGTACGTTCCTCTTCACACCCTCAGACTCCTAAACTCTAATTTAGGTAGAACCAGTGCCCTAAACACAATTCCTTTGGTTCTACTGCTTAGGGTGAGACGTAGATGGTTTCGAGAATATGATTCTCGCTGCTGTTGCTGTTTTGATGTGATCGAAAAACATTTTTTTTGTTCTATTGGTAGTTATGTATCACATCACCTATTCCAAATTATTTATTTAAGTAACACATGTGTTTACATAAGCTGTAGTTAACTCAACTCAATAACAACACTCGTTGACAGTGTTCACTTCTCAACTCTGATTAGAGAAATTTTAAAGACTTTCGGGTGTGTGATTGCTGTCGTTTTTTGGTCTTGACTAAAGCTTTGTAAATTTGTTTGGAAAATTTTGATTGGAAGCTTTTCCGGGAGGTAGATTTTGTTTGCCTAATCTCAGATTCTGGTGAGAATCAGTTGGTAGACTTCTTTCAGGTCGAAAGCTTTTGAATTGAATTCTGTTGGAAGTGTGCAGTATTTATGAATTGGAGTTGTGTTCAAAACTTCAACCCCATTTTCGTTGCATGTCAACCCCAATCTGTTTATTGGGTTGAGGAACTTTTCGATCTTTCCTACTAAATTCTGTGTCTTTTGGACGTGTTAGGGGTTGGTGGAGGGAGGGAGGCTTTGAATCAGGTTCTTTATTGAAAGGTCTGCCTGGTTTTCGTGTCTCTGGTCTTGACTAGGAAAGTCCTCAAAGGAGCTTAGATGAAGAGAATCGATCAGTGATTTCGGTACCTGGAGGATATGGGTGGAAATAAGAAGTAGAAGAACGGCGTTGATGTCTGTTTCCGTCAGAGAATAGCGAAAATGGCGAGACTTTTAAGATTTCTACCACCAGCTAGACGTCAGGAAATGGTTTCGTGACGGGTAATTGAAAAATTAGAAAATTGGAAATAGGAGGAGGTAAAAATTTCTGGCATCCGCCACTGATGAGAAGATATTTTGGGCTGAGAGGAGAGCGTTCAAGGGTTTTGAGTTTGTATTAGCAGAAGCTCGATGACAGAATTTGGCAAAATCTTTGTCTTCTTTGTTTCTGTTTCCTCTCCTCTTCTTGTCCTCCTCCTTGTCCTCTTGGTTTCCGTACAAAAGAGTCATCTGGTTTGAAAAAAGGAGGCGTTCAAAACTCGTTCGAAATCCTTTAAAGGTCGTGAAATTGTTCCCGAGGATGGAAAATTGTTTTGCTAGCGTTCAAAGTTTTTTTTTCTTCTTCTCCTCCTTCTCTTTTCCTCTTCTTTATTTCTCTCCTCCTCCTCCTCCTCCCGTCAGCTCTTTACTAAGAGTTTTAGAGAGGAGAAGAGAAATTTCCACCCTCCTTCGCTTTTCTATTGTGTTTTACCAAATTCTGTTATCTTTTTCGGATTATTCCCTTCTTAACTGATTACTCTGTTTGTTTTTCCATTTACTTCTCCTCTTCCTCCTCCTCCTCCCTGCCCCTCTCCGACATTTTCCTCTTCCTCCTTTTTAAATCTTCTCGGGTGATGTAAAATGAAAAAAGAAAATAAAACGAAGATAGAAATAGGATGAAATGGAATGAAAGCGATTGCATTAACCGTTCTCTACGTCATCCATCTATCTCTCGCCGTTCGGATGGAGTGCTGATGGTATGGTAGTGGTGGTGGTGGTGGTGGCGTGGGCAAGAGAAACGGAAGACGTGAAAAATTTTGACGGATCACAGCTGCTGGTCGACATGTCTTGAGGTGGAGCCTCTGCCAAAATATTTGGTCCAATATCAGAGGTAATTTAACCGTCAGCTCGGATCTACGCAAATTGACATTTGAATGCGTTCGGGTTGAAGGATCCCGGAGCTTCAGGGGTGGTCAAAATGAAGAAGTTTTGCAACTGAGGAGTTGTGGGTCAGAGTCGAATCAGGCGCCGACGGAGTGCGAGTCTAGTTTATTCCCCTTAACAGAGTCGTCCGTAAATGATTTTAAAGGAGGCAGACAACAGGAAGTAGAAGGTTGATGGTAGCAAAACTAGAAAACCAAATATCACTTTCTAAAGTGTGTTCATGTAAATACATCCAAAATTTGTTTTTAGATAAATTTTGCTCTCGTTTAATGATCTAAATCCAAAATGTCTTTTGCTTTTGTTTATATTTTGCTAAAATTCAATTTGTATGTTTGTCCTTTTTGGTTTTAGTTCGAAAATAATTTCATGTTTGGTTCATCTATCCATCGGTAGTAAACAAGTCAGGAACAAACGACAGCAAAATTTTTTCGAAATTACAATATTCACTTGAGCGTTGTGGAAAATATTAACTTTAAATGGGAGGTTTAAGTTTGAGAAAACTTTTTTGGGTTTAGCTATTTTCAGTTTTGCCCTCTCTTAAACGATAGCAAACATCAACTGGGTATACACACAGCAAAAAAATTTTTTGTTCATAACTGCCATCACTCACTTTTTGACCAATTCCATTATTCCTGGAATTCTTTACGGTAGCAAAAGTAAGAAGTTTCGGATGTTAGGTTCTTAAAAGACCTTTTTTTAGGCGCGGTAATGTTTTAAATATCTTCTACGAGAATTGAAAGCCATTTTTTGGGGTTTAACTATCCTCAGTTTTATTCTTCTCTTAAACGACAGCAAACATCTCCTGGGTTACACACCACAGCAAATAAAAACTTTTCCTTCAAAACTGTCATCATTTAAAGTAGTTTGGACTGGTTTAATTGTCGATGGAATTCTTAACGGTCGCAAATGTATTTTTTAGGCGCGGTTACTGTGTTAAATACCTTCTGTGAGAATTAATAATTATTTGATTGTCATTCTTTTTGGGGTTTAACTATTCCCAGTCTTGCACTTCTCTTAAACGACAGCAAACTTCGTCTGGGTTACACCACAGCAAAAATTTTTATTCAAAACCAGCAGTTTTTGACCGATTCCATTATTTATGGAAGTTAGTTACGGTAGCAAAATAGGATGTTTCCGATTTTAGGTTGTTAAATGACATTTTTTTAGGCGCGGTTAATGTTTCAAATACCTTCTACGAGAACTGACAATTGTTTGAATCCTTTAACTCCTTTCAACGATCGACTGTCTCTTTTGCGCTAAATCTCAATTTGCATTTTAAAAGACGCAATAAACTATACAAAGGGCCCTAAACTCATGGCAATAAATCGCACATTTTATGTCAATTGCGTAATTGATAAATACATAAATAAATTAATTAATCAATCAATCAATCGATCGATCGGTCGGAATGGTTCATGCGCCAATGAAACCGGTTTTCCATGATCGAACCTATTTGTCACGGGGTCTTTTAAGCGAGATTGGAAATTTGTTTTGGGAGAGGGGGCCCGGGAGAGGAGAGGAGCCAGGAACAATGGATATAGAGAGAGAGAGAGAGAGAGATACATAGAGAGATGGGGGAGAGTCAATTGAAAATTTCATCTCCCTGCCGACGGGAAACCGTTAATAATTTTGTTAACACAACAAAGAGGTTTGGGTAGTGGTAGGAAGGAGGAGGAGGAGGAGGGCATAACCAACTGGAGGACGATGACAGCTCCATATTTTATCACTTTTATTTCTCACATCATCATTATCATCATCGCCAGTGAACTTCTTCTTTTTTTTGTTTTAGGAATCGCGATTGTGTTTCAAAATAAACAAAAACTCGAGATGAAGGTAAACAAGGTAAAGTGTTGAGAAAATATCCAAATCTTTCGGGTCGCGATGCCGGGGAGTGTCCCCCCCTCCTCTTCCCTCTCCTCCTACTCCACTGCCTTGTCGAAACGACTCTGGTTCTTGTGTTGTTGAGGATGCGAGTTTCCCACATGTCGTACCTTTCCTCATAAAATATTAATTTTGGGTTTTCGCTTCTGAGAAATCGCATTTTCGAAATAAGGATCCGGCGCCTGTCGACTACTATCTTAGGCGACGTACATCTCAACCGAAATCTTGTAGTCGTACCTGAATATTCAGGTCGTTGTCGGAAACTGATGTTTGGAATTTTCCTTCCCTTCTGCTTCTACCTTCTCAAAGGTTACACTCTTCAATAACAATCTCGTAACCAAGGTTTCTTTCAAAAATAATGCACACCGACACGGAGAATAGGAAGAATGCACACCGAGTACTCAAAAGCATTCGTCTCGTAAACACAAAACATTTTAGTGTGGAGTCTGTCTTATAGGTATTTTAGTCTTCCTTTCATAAGTAATGCACACTTGATGGTCGTTTCATAATACTACGCACAGTTGCTGTGAAAAAATTATTTTCTCTCATTTATAAGGAATTCATTTCGAAAGTATTGCACACTCTCACCGATAATTCAGTCCATAATGACTTGTAGAAAGTTTTCATTTCATAACTACTGCACACCTTCGTGAAGACTTATTCCTAAAGAATTGATTTTATTGGTTTGTACTAATTTTTGATAGCATGATGAATTTATTTATATTATAATATTAGTGATATTATTGATGTTGTTGATATTATTTAGTACAACTCGCTCAAAATTGATGTTAGTAACGTTAGGTTGTTGTTAGGTTTTCCGTCGCGCGTGTTAGTTACTAAAACATTTAAAATTTTTAGTTTGAGTTCTTATAAACTGCAATAAAAATCTAAAATGAGTCAATTTGACTCGCTTATTTGAACAAACGTTAAAGCCAGTCCTCCTCTGTGGCTGCCAGACATCACGAAAAGCCTACAGAACTTCTTAAATCGGTACCTTGGACGAATAGTGAAAATATTTTGGCAACGAAAACCTTTGGAAGACAACAAAAGAAGGAACAATAGACATTCACATCCGGAAGCGGAAGTGGATCGGCCACACGGTGGAACTCCCAAGGAAGAAGGGCAGGCCTAAGGCATCGTGGTGAAGGTCTGTAGAACAGGAGGCTAGCAAGAAGTCGTGGGAAGAGCTGAAAGCTGTCGCTCAAAATAAGGTACCCTAGCGAAGCTTCGTAGAGGCCCTATGCTCTGGAAAAGAGCGACAGGACACTAACTACCAACTACTATCAACCAGTATCAAGTCAGTGAGGAATATATATGAAACGAATACTTTAAAAAAGTGTGCAGTATTTATGAAACAAGAACACCAAGTGTGCTATATATTTAAAATGAATTTTTCAAGTGTGCATTAATTATGAAATAAAACTCGTTGAAAGTGTGTCATATTCATGGAATAGATTCCTTCCAGAATGTGCAATATTTTTGAATTGAAATTTTACAGTGGGCAGTATATATAATAAATTTGTGTATAGAGGTTTCCAATATTATAGTTATAGTTGGGTCTTAACACCCTTTTTGGGTTTAACAGGATAGGGAAGGAGGATTTGAACTCGCGACTGTAACCTAGTTTGCCACTTAAACACTACACAAGACCTCCCGAAGGAGTGTGCAAAATTTGTGGAATGGATCCTTCGCGATAGTGTACTACGACGCTTATAGTTTACTCCCAAACCTGTTGTTTGAAGTGCTATATTCAAATAAAACAGTTTGTGGTTTATAGTTTGTGTTAATCCCAGTTCTTTACGGTTGGCTATAACAGGATGTGGAAAAGGATTCGGACTCACAACCATAACTTCTATAGTCGGGCGGTTTGACCACCAATCCACCGATTCCTCCAGTTTCAAATAAAATGTTAAAGAGTCTTCGTACAAACCACGTCCAATAGACTACTGTCGGTGAGGCCGAATATGGAAAAATTCGTGAGAACGCGGGACCACATATCGCACGACACACATCCGACTTCAATCATGCGAACTTCGATTATTGTTATCAGTTCGTGGAATCAGGTCTTATTACACGTGAGTTTTGAGATTTTCGACACTGTCACTGTTATGTTGGTAACTTTGTTCTTTTAACTGTTAGAGCGCTCAACTCAAATTTTCGGTTGGATGAGCGAATTTACGTTCATTTCGTTGTATCTTTGAATAGCGGTTGTCATCTGCAGAGTCTGTTGAGTCTCAACTCCAAAAGATTGTTTATAAAAGGTATAGTTATTGAATGTGTGCAGTATTTATGAAATGAGGCTTTGGCGTAAAGTTGTGAAACGGTCACTCTATGATAGTTTGTATTATGTTTGATACGAGTTGTAGGTAAAACTGTGCAGAACTTGTTAAAAATTACTCGGAGAAAGTGTGCAGTACTTTTGAAGTGGTTATTCCTTGAATGTGTGCAATATTTATGAAATGAATTCCTCAAGAAATCGTGCAAAACACGTGAAAGTTTGTAAGATTTTGTTAAAACGAATTCCAGCTAAAACTCTGCAGCGCTTTTGAAATGAATACTTCAAGAAAACGTGCAGTACTTTTGAAATTGATAGCCCATGAATGTGTGCAATATTTATGAAACGAATACTGGAAAAAAATTGCGCAAAACTTGAACACTTCATGAAAGTCTGTAATATTTATAAAAACTAATTTCTACTGAAAGTGTGCAATATTTATGAAATGAATTCTGCTTAACACCGCGCTAGCAAACGAGATGAAAACCGTGTAGTATGAGAAAATGATCCAAGAAAGCGTGCAGTATTTTTGAAATGAATATTCCATAATAGTTCCTCAAGAAAGTGTGCAATATTTATGAAACAATTCCTTTAAAACTTATGAAATGGATACTACGAGGAATCGTGCAGTACTTTTGAAATTGATAGTCCATGAATGTGTGCAATATTTATGAAATAAATATTCGTAGAAAACATGTGAAACGAACACTCTATGAAAGTTTGTTAAATTTTGTAAACCAATTTCAGCGAAAACTGTGCAGTACTTTTGAACTGAATCCTCCAAGAAAACGCGCTGTGCTTTTAAAATTCTAATTCCCTAAAAGTGTGCAATACTTATGAAATGAACATTCGAAAAAAATTGTGCAAAACATATGGAACGAACACTACAAGAAATCGTGCAGTATTTTCGAATTTTGAATCCCACGAAAGTGTGCAATTTTTATGAAATGAATACTCCAAGGAATCGTGCAGGTATTTTGAACTAAATCACTCGAGAAAGTGTGCAATATTTTTGAAGCGAATTCTCTCTAAAACTGTGCAGTACTTATGAAATGAATACTACAAAAGAGCGTGCAGTAATTTTGGAATGTGAATTCCATGGAAGTGTGCAATATTTATGAAATGAATATTCAAAGAAATTGTGAAAGAAATTATGAAACCAACATTCCGAAAAATCGTGCAATACTTTTGAAATTTGAATCTCACGAGTGTGCAAGACTTAAGAAACGTATACTCCAAGAAATCGGTGCTGGTCTTATTGAATAAATCAATCTAGAAAGTGTGCAATATTTTTGAAACGAATTCTCTCTAAAACTGTGCGGTACTTATGAAATGAATACTCCATAAGAGCGTGCAGTAATTTTGAAATTTGAATTCCGTGGAAGTGTGCAATATTTTTGAAATGAGTATTCAAAGAAATTGTGAAAAATTATGAAACCAACATTCCGAAAAATCGTGCAATACTTTGAATTGAAATTTGAATCTCACGAGAGTGTGCAAGACTTATGAAACGTATACTCCAAGGAATCGGTGCAGTTATTTTGAAATGAACCACTCGAAGTGTGCAATATTTATGAAATGAATACCCGGAAACACTGCAAAAATGTATGAAACGAACACATCACGAATGTTTGTGGTATTTTAAAAGCAAATTTTAGCTTAACCTGTGCAATATTTTTGAATTGAATACACCAGAAAGTGTGCAATACTTTTGAAATGAAAATTCCGTGATGGTCTATAAACCAGTGTAGTCAATGACCGATAGAGTAACAGTGGTGACATTAACAGGTCTTGTTACCTTCTCACCGAACTACCCCGTTCAAATTTTACGACCCATTTCCATCATGTCACAAATTTTCTTTTCTGACAACATAATGTTTAAATAATGTTTCCCTTTCGACACGAATTATGTTCTTTCACAATAAACATAAAAAATAGTTATGGTTCCATAACACTGATCAACATTGTTCCCTTGTTTGAGTGAGTGGAAATAAAAGGCGGTGAGTCCTGACTTTCAAAATATTTACAAGTGACGGTTTCTTAAACAACCCAATCCGATTTGACTCAATCTAATTTATGTTTCTTTTTTTATTGAAACCTTATACAAAAGTGTGCAGTATTTATGAAATGAATCCATATCCGTGTCTTCCAAAACGGAAAGAGATAAACGAAAATGTTTTCAAGAAGGCAAATCTCGCGTTTAAATTTGTTTTCGACGGTTTTCTTTGAGGAAATTGTTTCCTTGAGTCAAAATGACTCGTTTTTCGCCGTTTTCATTTGGAAAAATGTTTTGTTTTGTTGAATGAGTCAAAATGACTCGTTTGGGTTAAGGCAGACACTCGATTAACATTCGTTAGTGTTGTGTTAAAGATGTTGGCTGTTGCTGTTCGTCAAAGGTTACTGATTTACGGTCTGGGTCAGTTGGACTCGTTCGAATTATCATACGTGAAATGAATTGTTGGTAAAAGTGTGCAATATTTATGAAATGGATCCCTGTCTTTCAAAACAAAGAGAGACAAAGGAAATGTTTTCAAGAAAGCAAATCCCGCGTTTCAATTTGTTTTCGACGGTTTTCTGTTGGGAAAAATGTTTTGTTTCTTTCATTGAGTCAAAATGACTCGTTTTGGTTATGATGGACCCCCGATTAACACCCATATTTGTTGTGTTGTCGATGTAGGTGTTACTTATTTCCGATCTGAGTCGATTGGATTCGTTTAAAATTATACTCATCAAATGAATCGTTGGTAAAAGTGTGCAATACTTATGAAATGAATCAATATCCGTGTCTTTAGAAACAGAGAGAAACGAAATGTTTTCAAGAAAGAAAATCTCGCGTATAAATTTCTTTCGACGGGTTTCTTTTGGTTAGAGTGTTTTGCTTTATTCATTGAGTCAAAATGACTCGTTTTGGTAATGACAGACACCCGATTAAGACCCATATTTGTTGTGTTAAAGATGTTCCCGGTTCCTGTTCATCAAAGCTTATACGACCAAAACCGGTTGAATTCACTTCTTATACGTGATATGAATTATTGTCGAAAGTGTGCAGTATTTATGAAAAATATTTGTCAAAATGTGCAACAGTTTTGAATTGGAATTTTTCTCTCACAGAAGTGTGGTATTTACGAAAACGAATACCTCACACCGATCGTGGGTTAAATGAACCTCTTCCGAAAGCGATTATTGTTTATAAATCAAATTCTCGAAAGAAGTGTGCAATATTTATGAAATGACCTATCGATAAGTTCATGCGATGATAGTGAAACGAATTATTCGTACGAGTTTGTGCCAACTAAAATTTGATTTTTTGTTGTTTAGTTTGCAATATTTATGAAATAACATTCAAGTGTGCATTATTTAGGCGTAATGCTTGTTGAATGAGTCAAAATGACTCGTTTGGGTTATGACAAACACCCGATCGACATCCGTTAGTGTTGTGTTATAGATGTTCGCTGTTGCTGTTCATCAAGGCTTCTACCAAAATCGGTTGGGTTCATTTTAAGTATTATACGTGATATGAATTATTGTCGAAAGTGTGCGATATTTATGAAAAATATTTGTCAAAATTTGCAACACAGTCATTTTGACTCAAATTTAAATTTTTTTAGTTGAAAGAGTTTTAAATGAATTTCAAATTCCGCTTCCGTCTTTTGCTTTTCAAACAAATTCAAAAATTTTCTGTAGAATGGTGGTAAATAATTTTCTCAAATTGATGCGAGGGAATTTAATTTAAATTCCAAAATTTGAATTCCAAATTTATTTTCAAATTTTGAATTGATAGCGGACTTCAAATTCGTGACAAATTCAAACGCAAGTCGATCGCGATTTTCCGTCGGAACTAAGTTCCGCTTGCATCTTTCGTTAAGGATGATGCAAATTTACCTCAAAAATTTTCAAATTTCGCCAAATTTTCATTCTCACCTGCTACCGGAACAGCTCAAATTTTTAACCAAAAAACCAAATTTGGCAACACAGCAGGAGGCGAATTTGAAGTTTTGTTTGGTTTTTATTAAATTTAGGGTACCAAATATATTTCCGGTTGGATAAGTTTTCGGTGAACGTTTCAAATTTTGGTTTTGGGTTTTAAGAAATAAATTTTTAAATTTGGAATTTGAATTTGTAATTTAATTGATTTAAATTAAATTTGAAGACTTTGGAATCATTTACAACGGGTTCGTGAGTTTGGTTAGGTTGAAATCGTCCGTCGTTTTTTGGTTTTTCAATTTTTGGGTTTTACCTGCTGGTTTTAGTTGTTAGTCAGCTTAGTCAAATTTTTAGTTTTTCAGGTTTTGTCTAAATTAGGTTTGGGAGTTAAGGTTCAAAATTTAGTTGAATGAAAGAAGAGGAGTTTGAGGAAGAGAGTTCAAAATGTGGAAGTAAAATTGTTGGGGTTTTAGAGATGTTTCCTGTGGAAAAGTTTCCGGGATTTTCTAAAGGCTGAATTTAAGGAAAAGCGGAAAATTTTTTTGAATTTTATACAAAGAATTTAAATAACCGGAAGTGGAAAATTAAATTTATGTCTTAGATCTTGTTTTTAAATTATAGTTTTAAGGAGAAAGAGAAACCGCCGCGTGTCGTGGTGTAGTGTAGCTGTGAGTTTTTGATTTTTTTGGGGGGAAGGATTCCCGAAATTTTTGTGGAAATTTGGTTTTGGGGGCGCGGGGGCGATGTCGGAGTGGGAAAAGTTTTTGGGTCTTAAATAAAAATTTGTAAAAAGGATTTGACTTACCGGTTTTTAGCAGCAGCGGCTCTATCCCTTTGCCGTCGGTTTTTGAACCAGTTTCCTACTTGGGTCGGCGTGAGACCCGTCGCCTGGGCCAATTCCCTCTTTTTGGTTGGATTCGGATACGGATCCTGCAGGTACCACTCCCTTAATAAAGATCTCGTCCTTTCTTTAAAACAATGAGTTTTCTGTTCGCCGTCCCAGATAGTCCGAGGCAGCGGAAATTTTTTTCTCACTCTGTATTTGTCGACTGGTCCTAGTGGTCTTCCCCGAAGTTTTTCCGCTTCTTGGTAGTGAGCCTCGAGCCACATCGCTTGAAGTTTCCCGTGCGAATCTTTGCCGAATTTGTGATGTTCGAGGATGGAGTACATTTCGCGGTAGTGGCCGCTGTGGAAGGAAACTATCGCCCGGGCTCGAAGAACGGCTTCGTTTTTGTTCAATTCGGAAATGTTGGGATGAGCGACGGGCAAGGACCACAGGAAACGAGCCAGTCGTTCGATGTCACCACTTTCCTCGAGAGTTTCACAAACGGCCGCGACTTGAGACACTGTGAAATTGAGCGTGGGTAACGCGAATAATGGACTAGGGATGATCGGCGGTACAGGTACCGGAGCAGCGGCATCCGGCCTGCCGGCCATGGCGGAGGCCACAGCCGCCACTTCACTATTTTGATATATCACTTCCCTTCACACCTGAGATAATCACTGCGATCCGAGGCACCGACACCCGATCATTGCGGTATCCGTAACGAGACTCGAGTCGAGCTGGCGACTCTCCGACGGCCGAGCCCTCGCTCCTCCCTGATTGGCTGAGTTGCTATGGAAACGCGTTCATCTCTATGACGCCTGCCAATCACGACTCGCAAACAAATGCCGGCCAGGGATGAGTTTCATTCGTGTTTGCCTGAACTGGGGGCGAGATATGAGCCGATCAGAGGACGAGGAGAAAGGAGGAAGGGATCCGCCCCTGCTCCTCTCCTCCGAATCTTTCTCTCTCTCTCTCTCTCACACACAAACAATCACGGTTTTCTTCGATAACAAGTCTTCGGGTTTATTTTTTGTCCCGCTACTTCCATCGCCTACTCGCTTTCATGTGAGCAACTTCCTTCCTCGGGAATCTCGTTAGCTAATCCCAATAATTCTCAAGTTAATCCGCGCCAACGGATTATTACAACCAAATCCCTCCATTTTGGTTTATTTTATTTTATTTTATTTTAACACTCTTGAAAGGTGCATGCGAACGGAAATGTAGAACGACTATCAGATCGATGAACGTTCGCACGCGCTTTTACCCTCAAATCTCGCCTTTTCCTCCATTTTCCTTTTCCCTCTTTTGTCTTACTTTTTTGAGATCTTCGAAGATTGAACTCTGGAGGAGAAGAAGAAGAAAACGATCGAGATGACGTCATTTGCAATAAGCTCACCAACTGAGAGGGGAGGAGAGGTTGAACGGTTTGTGGAACGTTCTTCAATTTTTTCTAAATCAAATTTTGCGTTCGCTTGAAATTTTTTCTTGTTCATCCAGGATTCTGACTCCATTCTTCTTCTTTTACTATTGATTTTCGTCCTGAAATTCTTGCTCAAAGATGGTTGACTTTGGTTTAAACCGCAAGTGACACGCGATCGTTTTTTGGGATTTTTGAGGGGGCGGTGGAGGCGTTCGCGTTTTTTGCGCAGTTTTGATTGGAACGGTTTTAGGTCTCTGGGATTTTGTGCTTTTTGTAACAGCCTTCCTTCCAAGTTATTTGAATATTTTGATCCTCAGTCCTGTTGTTGTAGTATTTAAATTGTAATTGGGAATGCAGTTAGTGTAGTGTGGTGTTTGTAGTGTTAAAATTGTATTTTGTAGTTTCAGGCTTTGAGAGGCGTTTTTAGCTGTATCAGTTAGCTTCTTTGTCGCCACTTTGTACTACACTACCATGACGCCGAGTTGTAGTACATTTAAGTCCAGATTATTTGGAGATTGATGTTGTAGTTGAAAAATTCATTTGGAGTTTGAGTATTATTCAGTTGAACAGATATCAGCTACAGCCAAGTGAGTTTCGGTACTGTTCTGATGAATGTATATATACACAACAGCCAAAAGTTTAACATTAAAGCCCTAAAAATGCTGTTGGGGTTGAAAGAAGGATACAGGAATCAGCTTCCATCTTTCTATCTCCTCACTTCACTAAACTTCCAAACGCCTGTCTTGTCTGACTTCCTGACCTGAATTTGTTTGGTGAATTCCTCTGGTTATTTCTGTAGGATTGATCTTCATGCTTACTTCTTCTGTTGAAGCTAGCTTGATTGTTTCAAAGCTCAAACACCCTGTAGTTCTTCTTCTTGTTTGTGAGAAGGTGTTTGTTGAGTCTCCAGCTAGTAGATCATTCCTCTGCTCTAGTTCTACGGAAACAGATTCCACGACTTCATCTTCGTCGTGATGTCAGAGAGAAAATCTAGTTGATACCATCGTGTGTCGTGTTGGCAACAAACGAACGTACCTTCGAGTCAGGTAGATCCGTCCGTTTCTCATCACCGAACAAACCTAAATATTTCCATCTATCAAGGGATCGCGACGTGACGGTTGTGTCAGACTCTCGTGCGAAATGTCAAAATGTCTGGAATGTCGATCGAGGGGTAGCATGATCTAACGGATATTGGAAACGAAGATTCAGACACACAGAAGACATGAAAACGATCATGAGCGATAAGAAGATGACCGAACGAAATCGTTCCGAAGCGTGGAAATCCAAAAAATTTTTTTATGGTGAGCGACAGAGGAGACGGTCTGTTTGTAGAGTGAGAGGAAAAACGTTCGCCGATGGGAATACCCGGAAAATTTCCCCGTTCGCGACAGTTAAAATCCCCGTTTTCATGGCCAATTAACTCAAAAATGGTCGCGAACCCTTCGACTTTAACCAGAAGCCCTTCGGGTGAAGACTTTCGCCTGGAGTCGGGGAAACGTTTTCCTTAAACCGATCTACCTTCCCAGAAATTTATGTAAAACTCCTCCGCCCCAAATTGGGTCATTGATTTGGCTCAAAAAATTTGCCCCCAAATTATGTCCTAAATTTTGTGCGAGAATTCAGTTTAAATTTAAATTCTGCGTGTCTGTATCTTCTGTATTTCATACCACCCCCGTCCAAAATCTTTGCTGTACTTCCCTTTTTAAAAATTTTGTCCTAATACCGGAAATTGCTGTTGGAGACTACTGCCAGTAATGTTATTCATTTTGCTGTTATGCTACCAGAGTCAAATTTTTGGTGTTGGGTAGAAGAATTTACTCCTAAGACGTCTGTGTTCGTGTTGAAAGCTGGTAGACGTTATGAGGAGTTGAGTTTTGTCTTGAGCCTGACTCAAAACAATTTCATAAATATTGCACACTTTTAAGGAATTTAAATTTCAAATTCATATTTCACATTTCTTGGAGTATTCATTTCATAAATACTGCACAGTTTTAGAGAGAATTCGTTTCAAAAATATTGCACACTTTCTAGATTGATTTATTCAATAAGACCAGCACCGATTCCTTGGAGTATACGTTTCATAAGACTTGCAGACTCTTGTGAGATTCAAATTTCAAAAGTGTTGCAAGATTTTTCAGAATGTTGGTTTCATAATTTTTTCACAATTTCTTAGAATACTCATTTCATAAAAATTGCACACTTTCGTGGGATTCAAAATTGGAAAATACTGCACGATTTCTCGTAGTGTTCGTTTCATATGTTTTGCACATTTTTCCAATGTTCATTTCATAAATATTGCACACTTGTGTAGAATTTAAATCTCCGATGTACTGCACACTTTCTCGGAGCATTTATTTCATAAGTTCTGCACGGTTTTAGAGAGAATTTGTTTCAAAGAAATATTGCACACATTCTCGAGTGATTTAGCTCAAAATAACTGCACCGATCCGTTGGAGTATTCATTTCATAAATATTGCACACTTTAGGGAATTCAAATTTTAAAAGTACAGCCCGTTTTCTTGAAGTATTCAATTCAAAAATATTGCACACATTTAGCTAGAATTCGTTTGAAAAACAGTACAAAGCTTCATGGAGTGTTCAATTCATAAGTTTTGCACAATTTTCGGGTATTCAGTTCATAAATATTGCACAGTTTCTTATGTCATAACTACAGTACATTTTCATGGAATGTTCAATTCAAAAGTACTGCACGCTTTTTGACTATATTTTTCATTTTTGACCACAGTTTTCCCCCTTTTTCATACCGCAGTTTTAGCTAGAATTCATTTCATAAATATTGCACACTTTCGTGCGAGGAGTAGTGTGGTAGTTGTAGTTCCTGATGGGACGCAAATGGTCGTGAGTTCGAATCCTGTTATACCCCAAAAAAGGGTGAAAACCGGGATTAATACCACCACCATAATATTGCACACTTTTATGGAGTATTCATTTCAAAAGTATTGCACAGTTTTTGCCGAAACCGTTCACAAAACATTACAAACTTCCACGGAGTGTTCGTTTCACAAGTGTTGCACAATTTCTTGATGGATTCATTTCTTAAATAAATTTTTGGAAGTTGAGACCCCACGCTACCCCTTCCAAACCAGACTCAATACCTGGACGAGGTGAACCTAAATTCGCTTGTCCAATCAGCCAGAAATAATGACAACGCGCCTAAAAAAATTAACAATAAAAAGGTGGAGCCAAGAACCCTAACACTAACATTCAAACCTCAAACACGCAAATTAATAAACAAATCTAGAAGAAGATGGAACGGAGAGATGTGTTCATCAGGGAGTCTGGAACGAGGTAGAGAGGAGAGGAGGATAACAGATGGAAGATGTAAGGTTTAGCTTATGAGGGGAGAGGAGGTGGAGGAGAGGAGAGGAGAGCGGAGTGAAAGATAAAAATGAGTCCGAGGCTTTGGTCCCTTTTCTCCTGTCAGTCTTCTCCGTCGGAAGGCTACGTGTCTTATCTGTGGAATCAGAGTGGAAGGGAGCAAAGGCAGGAACGTTCATCGTCATCATCTTCTTAGGGTGGAAAGATAAAAATCAATTTCGACATCCGACAGTTTGATAGTCTATCTTTCAGAGAGGCGTTGAGTATTCAGTAACGGAGTCAGTTTTTTACTCCGGCTACCGTGGGATTGATCCGGGTGTAATTTAAAAACAAAAAAATTAATTATCTCAGGCACCAAAACCTGCCATTTGCCTGTCTAATTTTCGATTCATTATTTCCACGTTTCTCTCTCTCTCTCTCTTAATGGGCGTCGTAATTGAGTCATTAACCAGTGGCGGGTGGTTCGAGAGGAGAGGAGGGAAGTGGTGGTGGTGGCAGTGGCAGTGGCGACGGCTGGGTGAGTGAATGAGTGGGTGGGAGCGTGTGGCCAAGGTGAGGAGAACGGAACAGTAAGGCTTCCCGTCTTTTGTCCGGACTGTGTTGGTAGCCTTCATAACTAGGTTGACTTGGGTTTAAGTTTTTGTCTGGTAAGAGGTTCCCGAGGGAATGATTGACTGTTTGGTTCAAAAAAGGAATCTTTAGTCGGTATTCATTTCGTAAATATTGCACAATTGTAGCTAGAAATCGTTTCATAAATATTGCACGTTGTCGGCCAAAATTTATTTCATAAAAGCTCTCTTCATAAATGCTGGACGATTTTATTATCTCTCATTTCAAAAATATTGCACACACACAGGAGGCTCATTTCATAAATAATGCACACTTACAGAAGGCTCAATTCATAAATATTGCACACGTACAGCCAACTCTCATTTCAAAATATTGCACACTTACAGGAGGCTCATTTCATAAATACTGCACACGTACAGCCAACTCTCATTTCATAAATATTGCACACGTACAGCCAACTCTCATTTCATAAATACTGCACACATAGAGCCCGCTCTCATTTCTTGAATATTACAAACTTCACTTAAGATCTCGTTTTATGAATACTGCACACATCATCAACCTCCCATTTCATAAATATTGCACAATGCCTTTGAAAATACCTTTCGTAAATACTACACACACTCAGGCAACTCTCATTTCATAAATATTGCACAATTCCATTCGTGGAATTCATTTCTTACATCCTACAATTTCGTGGAGCGTTAACTTCACAAGTATCGCACATTTTTATGTGAGTGTTGTTGTTGTTACAAATGTTCCACCGTTTTACATGAGATCCGTTTCATAAATATTGCACAGTGTTGGTGAGAAGTCATTCCAAAAATAATGAACAATTGAACAAAAATGATATTTCACGTCAGTAAATTATTTTAGGAGGCATACATTTCATAAATAATGCACGCTTAGGTAGATAGCATTCCAAAGTTATGGGCAGTTGAGGGGAAAACTTTGTTTCATAAATAATGCACACTTTTTTCCTCTCTTCCTGTCGTTCTTTTACTATGCTCTTGCTAGTTTTGTTTTGTTGTGTTGTTGTTGTTGTTGTACTTCCTCTTTCTTCTGGTTCGGTGGTTAGCCTTTGGTTTCCTTCTTCTGTTGCTGTTGTTGTTGTTGTTGAAGGCGCAGAAGGAAAGTTACAAAGCTCAGGAAGAGAGAAGGTGGATTATTGCTTGTAGAGGGGGATGGGGTGGTATGTTAGAGCTTTTCGAATTGTTACTTACGGAGGATGGTGAAAGGTTTGTGACTCACCGGATGAAAATAGATCGGATTTGGTGTCTTCTGCTGTTTGGGAATAATTTCCATATTAACGGCAACGAAAAAGCTGCGGTGACGACGACAACGACCCCCCGATAATGGAGCATAATGGAAACAACATTTCGAGTTCTGCGGTGTAGATGAAATCGGATTAAATAAATGATTGACAAAAAGACGTGGCCATAATCTCGAACGAAGGCTGGGGTGGTTGTGCGTTTAGTCGCACCCCCTTTTCCCACCCTTAGCTTACCATCTCTTCCGTTTTCTCCCTCGTTTCATCCCTTCTCGTCGTCCTTTTTGACGTTTTTTTGCCATTTAACAAGAGATGTGAATCTGTTTTTACCTCTTGACGAATGTGTCAAATTCGCCCTTCTTTCCTGCCTCTTTCTCCTTTGTTTTCCTGCAGCTGATCCTAAATCAGCTTATTTAAATGAACTACTAATTGAAACATCTGAATTTACGAGATTTCCTTTCCTTTTTGTGTGTAGTTATTGTTGTTTGTTGCTGCCGCTGCGGTTGTGTGACTTGGTTGGGTATCCATATGGTTGAACGGCTAGCAACTTTCTTTCTTACTAAAAATAGTTTTGGAATGTTAATTGAAAGGATCAGAAAGGAGGAGAAGACAAAAACCCTCATACACAAGGAGTGAAAGAAGATGAAAAGAAGACAACAGGAAGAAGTAAACAAATTCTATAAGACAGACGTAGATGAGTAAACTGTGCAAAGAGGAGTCAGCCAACATCTTCCTTTCTGTCTGTCTTCTCCTAACCGTCTCACAAAATGTCCCATCTTATACATAAGTGTGCATGAATTATGAAATGAATCCTCTACGAAAATGTGCAAATTATTTTTGACGTCTATTCCTCCCTCAAGTGTGCATTACTTTTGAAAACGGTTCTCCGTATAAGTTTGCGTTCTGTTTGGAATGAAATCGTCACGGGAATTTGGTTATTCACGAAACTGAATTATTCCAGAAGCGTGCATTACTTTTGGAATGAGCTATAGGTAATATTGTAATTATTTGTGAAAGGAATTCCAGCCGTAAGTGTGCAATATTTATGAAAGAAATTTCAGATAACAGTTTGTAGTATTTGTGAAAGGCATTTTAGCCAAAAGTTGGCAACATTTACGAAAGGAATCATAGCGGAAAAGTGTGCGGTAAAATTTATGAAAATGTTCAATATTTAGCTGTAAGTGTGCAATATTTATGAAAGAATTTTGAAAACAGTGTGCAATATTTATGAAAGGAATTTTAGAAAATTGTCATATTTATGAAAGGTGTAAGCATTTATGAAAGAAATCACAGGTATGCAGTATTTATGAAACGAATAATAGTGAAAGTGTGCAGCATTTATGAAATGAATTTTAGAAAACAGTGTGCAATATTTATGAAGGGAACTATAGCTAAAATTGTGCGTGCAATACTTATGAAACGAATTTCAGCTCAAAGTGTGCAACATTTGTGAAAAGAATTCCAGACAAAATTGTGCAATATTTATGAAAGGGATTTCAGCTAGAAGTGTGGAATACTATCGACGCAAATTTAAACCAGAAGTGTAGAATATTTATGAAGCGAATCACAGCTAGAAGTGTGCAGTATTTATGAAAGATATCTCAGTTAGAAGTGTGAAATTGGCCCCAAACAAGGCTTGCAACACGTCTTTCATGTAAGATTGCAGCAGCCTGTCGAGGATTTCTATTAATCTGTGATGCTGCTGCTGATGATGAGAAGTTGGGAAGTCAGTCAACTCTGCATGAGTGGGAGTGTGAGGAGAGGAGGACGGGGGAGATTTCATGTTTCTATCAGAACAGAAAATTAAAAACCCCGGCAACTTGACACTTGATTCGACGCATCTGGTGGGCCCCACGTCGAAAATCATCTCCTCCTTCAACTCCTTCCTGTAAACTTTTGCCCCCACTTCCCCCTCACCTCTGTATAGAATAATCCCAGAGCTTGAAATGACTAAGACGTGAGAAATGTCGTACCTGATGATGCCTCCTTTCTCGTCGTACAGACGCGAAGGCTTCATTTTCAGGTTTTCTATGAATGAATCAAAGGCTTCGGTCCGATTAACCGGAAACCGATGAAAGGTTCATTGTCTGGGAGGAGATGAGGTTGAGGGTAACAACCTCGAAACAAATCTAAAATGGTTGTGAATAGGTTTCAGGTATGAAATAATCTTTTGTCTGGCGATTTGTCACTCGAGTGAGTGTTGTCAACGGATTTTTCTTCTGCTGTCTTTTGATCAGGGTTTTGCGACACGAGAACCTTTAATTAGGACAAAAAACAAACACAAAGAGGCAGGAGGAGGAAGAATCCAGCTGACCCATAACAGAGCGAGAGGGAGGGAAACGGATCCTTCAACTATCCTCGGGTATTCCATTAAAAATTCCCAAACACCCTGTTAGGGATGAAGGGAATGGAGAGGGGGGATGACTTGCACAGCTGACTCAGTGACCAAAAAGATTTTTTCTTCTGTTCGCTGAAAGAGGAGAAGATGGGTAATGAGTCAAGCTAACGAGGCCCGATTACAGACTCGCAACCTTGTTATTATCCTCAAGTAATTTGACCTGCATGTTGCACTCAATGCTTCAATTTATCCTCCTAGAGGAGGAGTGGGGGGTGCGTCAGTGCCGGAGTTAGGGGTCGTCGCGTTATCATTTGTTCCAGACGCGTCGTCGCCAGGCTGGGTTTTTACAAGAGAAATCCGATGAATGGAGGAGAGAGAAGAATGGTATAAAGGACTAATAAGGTGTGTAAAATGTCAATGACTCGATTAGCGGGAAACGTTAGTTGGTTGGCGGGTCAGTCGCGATCGCCATGATGGAGTTAGGTTTTGTTAGGATACCTGAAAATTGGAAAGTATGAATCGAGGAATGAATGGATGGAAACGGATTCAGTGAAGCCGAATAATGACGGACGGATTAAGACGTTCCAAATTGTGCGACCTTTCATAAATTTATGACCAAATAATAAAAGATTATTTTTAAACTATCAATCAAAATCATTCACTCACTCACTCACTTCATCTCTCTTTCATTCTTTCTACGTCCATTTTGTTGGTAGCCCTGTCAGGTCTTTTCTCTTCCTCCTTTTTCTTCTCCCTCCGGATTCTATTATTTTAAGATTTGTGTGGATATTTAGCCACGGGCCGGTTCACCGGACAAAGGTTCAATGGAATTCCATTGAAGGCTTATAAAGGAAGGCTGTGGATTCGTGAAAGTAATCGGATTAGCCTTCGTTTGGAGGGTGTTGCTGATGTTAGGTTTTCGTTTTGGCAGACGTCGACACCTGATACGGTGGAAATCCTGTTTTCCTTTTATTTATTTATTTATTGAGAATTCTGAGGATGCATTTATAATTATTTAATCGGTTGGTTGGATTTGTGGGTTTTGTGTTGTTTCCTCAGGTTTTGGTTTTTTGGGTTGCTTGAGTTGATTGATTGATTGAGGGCTTTTATTGGACAACCATCAATATCAGATTCCCTGTTGGATTTATTAGGAAAATGGAGGAAATCGAAAAATGCAATTTGAACGTCACGAGTTTCGTGAATTTCTGCCCAGGATTAATGGCTGTCGCGAATCAAATTAGAAACAGATTACGTTTTGACACAGGGAAATGAATTATTTCGAAAGCTTTGTTTTCAATCTCCTCTCCACCACCACCTCCTCCTCCTCTTCCTTCTTCTGTGCAGATTCTGATTCATCATCGCGTTTTTGATATTACGTGCCCCCATTTGAATAACTTGTGGATATGCGCTTCTCGACATAACGAAGAAAAGCTTCCTCCCTCTCTCTCTCTCTCTTATTTTTGGCAATTTGACTCTATTTCCGGTTTTGTTTTCTTTTATCGTCTCATTGTACCCCCTTCCCCCCTCCAACATCTTTCTCAGGGTTGAGCCTGGTTACTGATTGAATCTCCACTTCGAGGTTTCTTCCTCCTCCACAACCTCTGCTTCTTCCTTCTGACAAGGCCATCTGATCATGGTATTCTTTCTTTTATATTTTTAAAAAGGCCATTAGATAAACACAAATCAAACCTGAAAACCTGAAACTACTGAAGAAGTTCCTCTACAACTCAACCAAAAATATTGTAAAAGAAAAGTTTGACGATGGATCTTAATCGTCGAGGTGGGAATGACTACCTGTTTCTGTCAGACATTAATTTTAATTGAAACATTTAAATGAAGACAATGCAAAATTACAGGTAAAACTCATTTCATAAGTATTGCACACTTTTGAGCACAGTACATTTCATAAATACTGCACACTTTCACCTGTGATTCCTTTCATAAATGTTGCACAATTTTGGCTGGAATTCTTTTCACAAATGTTGCACACTTTGAGCTGAAATTCGTTTCATAAGTATGACAAATTTTAGCTATAGTTCCTTCATAAATACTGCACACTGTTTTCTAAAATTCATTTCATAAATGCTGCACACTTCTGACTCAAATGCTTTGCCACTTTCGGCTTTCATTTCTAAATGTCGCTTTTCTTTTCGTTATGATTCCTTTCATAAATGTTGCCAAACTTTTGGCTGAAATTCGTTTCAAAGGTACTGCAAACTGTTGTCTGACACTTCTTTCATAAATATTGCACACTTACAGCTAGAATTCATTTCATAAATACTGCACACTTCTAGCTGTGATTCCTTTCATAAATGTTGCCAAAATTTTAACTGAAATTCCTTTCATAAACACTGCACGCTGTCATATGAAATTTCTTTCATAAATATTGCACACTTACGGCTGGAATTCCTTTCACAAATAATGTACGACATTACCTAGAGCTCATTCCAAAAGTAATGCACGCTTCCGGAATAATTCAGTTTCTTGAATAACCCAAACTCCGTGACGATTTCATTCCAAACAGAACGCAAACTTACACGGAGAACCGTTTTCAAAAGTAATGCACACTTGAGGGAGGAATAGATGTCAAAATAATTTGCACATTTTCGTAGAGGATTCATTTCATAATTAATGCACACATTTAGGAATAAATTATTTCTTTCATAACTATTGCTCAAGTTTATTCCAAAAGTAATGCACAGTTCCAGAATGAATTACAATTCATACTCAGTGCATCACGACGATGTGTTTTTTAATTGAACCCACGAAGAATTTTTCAAAATATTGCACATTTGTAGTAAGGTCGGATTCTAAAAGTAATTTGCACACTTTGATGCACTCATTAAGCTAAGTAAAAATTTATTTGAACAATCCGAGCTTGTGGAAATAGTTCATTTCAAAAATATTGCACACTTATGAATTATAAAATTTATGTTGGAATATTTTGTGAAGTCATTGCTTCACTCTGTGTGGTATTTATGAAGAGGAGTTCCACCTACAAGTGTGTAGTATTTATGAAAGCAATCGCAGCTAAAAGTGTGCAGTATTTATGAAAGAAATTTCAGATGACAGCGTGCAGTGTTTGTGAAAGGAATTTCAGTTAAAAGTTTGGCAACATTTATGAAAGGAATCTCAGCTAGAAGTGTGCAGTATTTATGAAATGAATTTTATCTGTAAGTGTGCAATATTTATGAAAGCAATTGCAGCTAGAACTGTGCAGTATTTATGAAAGATATCTCAGTTAGAAGTGTGTGAAATTTTTAATCACCACTAACTCAGTTACTTACATGCTGAACTATTCTAAATCTCAGCAATTCAATCTCTTCAACTAGTCTCCCTGCCAACCCATTCTCGTGATCACAATTGTAGGAGAAACCCAAAATGATAAAGCACCCCGAAGAGAGAGAGAGAGAGGAGAAGCGAACAGACAACAGATAACTGAAAGTCCAAATAGCCCAAGTCAATTATCAATAGACCAGCAAAAGTATCGAAAGAAGATGGAGACAAACGAATAAATGCAACAACAGCAGATACGTAAAAAACCAAAATCGGACAAAATCACAGCTAAGAATGGAATTTAAGGATTTGAGAAAAATCAAAACGGTCCTGAAAATCGACAGCTTTGCTTTCCCTCCCATCTCCTCTCCTCCACACGCACTTATATCATTTTTTGCGTAACAAAATAATCCTCCTATTAAAAAGAGGAGAGAAAAAAGGGAAAAAACTCGCTGATTACAGAACCCCATCTCGATTCCTTTGACAAACAACCTCCTTTGTATGCTTAATAAGCTTACATGATTCAACGACAATGATAAAAATAAATAAAAAAGGAAAAAAACGTTTTATAAGCTTCGTGTTAAATTGGGTTAAACGGTTTTCCTTTCTCCTCTCCCGGTTCAATTTTCTATGTCGACGTGGAATCAGAAAAGCGGTGCCTTCTCGAACTCTCCCCTTCCCCTCCTTCCTTTCACTCCCCTCTTTGAATAAAAAGTGAAAAAACCGTTGGGACGCTTCGAATGATGACAACAACAATCAACGAATTCTTGTTTTGATCATTTTTCACGGATTTATCGTGCAGGGAAATTTTTAAGTGCGTCCGCCATTTTAATTAATTGCGAATTCTTTTTTGCAGTTCCGGAAATGGAGATTAGGCGCCGGGTTTCTACGCTCGGAAGACTTTTCTTTTCCTTTTTCTTCTTGTTTGACTTGAAGCTTGCGTTTATTCAGACATTTTTTTCGCAGTCAGCTTTTTTTATATTTCGCGTGCGTTAGATTTTTCTCTGATTTTATTGTGCGAGACGTACGTAAAGTGAATTTTCATGTAATTGAAAGAATAAACAAGGATCCGGGGTCGTTGGCCCTTTTTGTTGATTCAACGGGTTTCCATTTTCATGTTCTGTCGTTTGTGTCTGTCGTTTCCGTTTTATATCCCCTACAGAGTGATAGCTGACGGTTTTCTCTCTTTTTCCGGGGACTTTCTTTGGCTTCTATTTTTGATGAATTGATTGGCTGTTCTGTCTTTGGTTCTAGTCCTCCTAGAATTTTGTTGGAGTTTTGATTTATAGGTTCTTGTACTCATTTTCAAATTTGTTTTCAGATAAGTTGAAACAATAAAGGTGCTAGACAATGAAGCACGTCTCCTAGTCTTCAAATTTGGGCTAATTATCTCCCACCATCAGGAATTTGGTAAGTTTTCTGATTAGTCGTCTCTGTCTATTGGAATCAAAGTTTGTTAATTGTGTTTAGCTTATGGGTCTATTGAAATTATACTTTCTGGGCTATTTTTCTTATTTTCGGTTTTGCCTTCAGAAAATTGAGCAGCTAAAAATGCTAAAATATGGAATAAATAGCTAAGCATATGCACACTTGATAATTTTCGAATCACCTAACTCTTAAATCTGGGCTAACAATGATCCGGTGAGTCTGAATTTGGATTTTAAGTGTCTCTGTCAGTTGTGCGACTTCTCTTTGTCTGTTACTTAGAACAGTGAATTTGAAGAAAGATTCTATTTAGGTGTTAAATTTTTAGGCTATCATTCTGTTTCAGTCACTGATAGTGACAAGAAGTCTTTAAGGAAACAAAACTTTTCCCACAATTTACAGTTTTCCTCTTGAAGTCTTCTTTGAACCAGCTATGCAGTCTAGAAATATAGGCTAATTCATAAATCATTAATGGAATCAAGGTTTGTGTGACTTTACTCAATATTATGGGGATTGATGATTATTTGGGCTATCGTTTGATTTCTATCAAGTCTAGTTTATTGATTAGAGGTTATTAAGGTGACGAAAAGTTTGCGTTCAAGCATCTACACTCTTTGAATCTTCACCTAATTAGCTTTATAGCCCAGGTACTGTTATCAACATCACAATGGATGTTTAGGTGTGTTGGATTTGGGTTTGGGTTTCTCTTAAAAACAACTTCAGGCAGTAGATTTAGGCTAAGGCAACTTTGAATTTGTGATTTCTGCACTATCGTGGTAGAAGGTTGAAAAGTTGATGAGAACATCATCCGCAATCTTTGACTGGATAGTGTGATAGCCCAGATCTTAGGTCACTGTATGAGGTTGAAGAATCTGCCAAAACCAAAAGAAAGCTTTGTTACCTTGATGTGGGTTACAAAGAATTTCATTCCATTGGCATAGCCTTAGTCTAACTTTTTGGATGTTAGCAACCAACAAAACACTTCCTCATAGTTTTTACAGTGTTGATGCAACTACCTATAACTTAGACTAACTCCTAACTCAGTGCTGCCAACAGGATAAAATTATTTCAACCTACAACCAAATGCTCCAAGACATAAACCTGTGCCTCAGGGGATAGTTGTGAGTTCAGTTGGTTGAGAGTGTACAGGGTAGTATTAAGGAAAAAATAAGAACAGAAAAAGGGTAGAGAGGCAGGATAAAGAGGATCCATAAATAGATACAAAAATAAAATAGAACTCCAAGTTGATTACCTCAGTGTTGCCAACATAATGAAATTCTTTTTCATGAGGCTTTCTCACCAACCATAATTGAATCCTCGACATATACAATTAAGATGGAGGATATAACCAGAATTTGGTTTTGGAAAACCCAGATGAAAAGAACTGAATCCTCAGTTAGTAGTCAAGAAGAAAGAAACGTTTCGACCTTGACACAGACGTGACAATACAAAAACAGGAGCTCGAGATAGGGTTAGAAAATGGAAACAAGTCGACAGAGATGAACGGAGAAGGGAGGCAGGGAGGCCCCGGCACGCTTGCGTACACTTGGCGGATCCTTGTTAACAAGTTTTTCTCGAACGTTCCCCAAAAACGTTAAACCAATAAATAAATAGGATGTCGAGTTAATAAAGATCTTCCTCGGTTTCGAGTATCGAATTTCCTTTTTCTCTTTTTATATCTTAGAGTCGAAGGAAGAGGAGAAGAACAAAAGGAAAAAATTAATTCAATTGGCTAAACCAATTTTTTTTGAGGATTTTTTGATTTCTTTTGTGCTGTTGGGAAAGACGGAGTCGTACCACCATTTGGTATTAATTATTTTATAATAGATGGCGAGGGAAGGAGGAGGTGAAGGAGCACAGAGAGAGAGATGGGGAGGAAATAAGCGAACAAATCTCAAAACGGGTAACAATTCCCTTCTCTCGTTACTTTTTTCGAGCTCAGCGAAGCAGAAACAATAACATTTGAAAAGAAATTTCCTCTTTCAATTTTCTCATCGTTGACTCAATTCTTCACAGTTATTTTCTTCGGAGAGATTCAATTTCATTTCTTTTCTCCCTCTCTCTCTCTCTCTCTCTTTACTCCCCGTTTCTTCTTTTTTTTTGCTTTGCCTCCTTCTCTCCTTCCTCCTCCTCGCCACATCCCTTTCGTACAAATATACTCAAAGACGTGACGAACTGTTTTTTTTTAGGTTCGGTTGATAGTTTTTGAATAAAAAAATCGTTTCATAAATATTGCACACTTCTAGGTACCTTGATATGGGTTACAAAAAGTTTCATTTTCATCGACAAGGATAAGTTAGGCTGTCTAACTTTTTGAATGTTAGCAACCAACAAAACACTACCTCCCAGTTTCTTTTCATAAATACTGCACACTTGTAGCTGCAATTTTTTTTCATAAATATTGCACAATTTTGACTGGAATTCATTTCATAAGTACTGCACGCTTATAAGTGAAATTCCTTTCATGAGTATTGCACAATTTTAGCTAAAGTTCCTGCCAAAAGTATTGCACACTGTTTTCTAAAATTCTTTTCATAAATGCTCCACACTTCTGGCTGAAATTTTTTCCATAAATATTGCACACTTCTAAATACCTTGATATGGGTTACAAAATTCCATTAACAAGGATGAGTTGGCCTGTCTTAACTTTTTGGATGTTAGCAAGCAACAAAACCCTTCCTCCTAGTTCCTTTTCATAAATACTGCACACTTCTAGCTGCAATTTTTTTCATAAATATTGCACAATTTTGACTAGAGTTCATTTCATAAGTATTGCATAACTTTAGCTAAAGTTCCTTTCATAAGTACTGCACGCTTATAGGTGAAATTTCTTTCACAGGTATTGCACACTTCATTATAGGCACAATTTCATAAATACTGCACACTTTTGGTTGAAATTCCTTTCAAATTTTGTAAACTTTTAGCTGAAATTCGTTTCCTGAGTATTGCACAATTTTAGCTAAAGTTCCTGCCATAAATATTGCACACTGTTTTCTAAAATTCTTTTCACAAATGCTGCATACTTCTGGCTGAAATTTCTTCCATAAATATTGCACACTTCTAGATACCTTGATATGGGTTACAAAAAATTTCATTTTCATTGACAAGATGGGTTAGCCTGTCTTAACTTTTTGAATGTTAGCAAGCAACAAAACCCTTCCTCCTAGTTCCTTTTCATAAATATTGCACAATTTTGACTGGAATGTATTTCATAAGTGCTGCACGCTTATAAGTGAAATTCCTTTCATAGGTATTGCACAGTTTTGGTTGAAATTTCTTTCATGAGTGATGCACAATTTTAGCTAAAGTTCCTGCCATAAATATTGCACACTGTTTTCTAAAATTCTTTTCATAAATGTTGCACACTTCTGGCTGAAATTTGTGTCATAAGTACTGCACACTTTTCACTAGAATCCGTTTCATAAATATTGCACATTGTTAGCAACAATTTATTTCATAAATATGGCACACTTCTTGGGAAAACTTATATGGAAATATTTTAATCAATTCTCATTTCATAAATATTGCACACTTTCGACTAGAATTCGTTTCATAAATATTGCACACTTCTATGTACAGTTTATTTCATTTGTGTTGCATTTTTGCCGCTTTTTTATTGTGTTTTCGAAAGGAAGAAATTTATTGTTTGGTGGAAGGTTTGCCGCCGACTCGGTTAATCAAATTAGTATCGAATCCTTCGAAAACTTGTAGAAGGAAATTTGTACAAACAGATTTTTTGAGAAAGGTTCTGGATAACTTATTTAGAAATCTCGTTTCATAATTATTGCACATTTTCATGGAGTAGTCACTTCCATAAGTTCACATAGAGCGTTGAAAGAATATATCTCATAAATAATGCACTTAAAAGAATAATTCGTTTGATGACTATTGCACATTTGCAAGAAGGATTTATTCCGTAATCAATGCACACTTTGTCCAAGATCTTATTTCATAAATAATGCACACTCGAATGAAGAACTCATTACACGAGAAGTGCACACCGAAATAAAGTTCTCTTTCAAATGTAATGCACACTCAAAGAGAGATTTCAATTTATAAATACTGCACACTTTTTTTGTTCTTATCTTATAATTCATATTATTTAGCTTAAGGAACTCATGTGTAGGTTTTTATTTTTCATAAATATTGCACACAAGAGGAGTCAATCTAATGAATATTGTTTTAACAGCAGCTTTCACGTGACTAAAACCCTTAAATAAATAAATAATTAAAAACAACAATTCGAGGGGAGTTAATAAAATAAAAGGAATTCGATTTCAATAAATAATTTTTAAAATTGAGGCCAGAGGTGTCTAACTGTAGGCTAACTGAGCCGCGAAAAAAATCAATGTCCATAGAACCATATACTTTTATTTTGAATAGTATATTGAAGTAAACATATATAAAATTAATTTATTGTTTAAAATGATCCGTATAGTTTATAGGTAAGCTGTATTATAATTTAAAACACTGGCTTCGTTTCTAATTCCACAAAAATGTCCACCTCGGGCCACGACTTTGACACCCCTGGTTTAGACGAAGCCACGTTAGTTCTCGTAATTGACGTCATTTAGTTGAATCGCCCCTCGAAAGATGTCGCTGATGTCGCACCCCACAACTTAACGGTTTTTTTCGAAAAATGGAACATAACCTTTCAAACCCGAAATTATTTATTTTTTAATTAAATATCGGATTACCTGATTTGTTTACATTATGCTTCAACTTATGTAAGTCATAACTAAGTTTATTTAATATCGTTTTTGGGGGTTTTGTCTTCTTTTACGAAAATACGAAATTCGAGTCTCCAACAAATGCGTGGGTTGTAGTGTTTGGTAACGGTTTCTTCAATTATTTGCAAAACATTTGGCCAAATTACTTTGCTGATTTAGGTTCAGGTTGAGTTGTTTGTGATTGTATCTTTAGGTACTAAAAAAATGCGGATTTATACAAGCGAGAAAAAGAAAAAAAATGAAAACAACAAAATGGTTTTAAGTTCTACATTTCTTTGCAGATTTTAGTAAAAATAATTAGCCAATTTTATACAAACACATAATTTTCATTGTTAGATGGTCACAGTACTGCCTAAATGGCTTTCAAAAACAAAAGCAATTAAAATTAACATTACAAAATTAAATCAAAAGCAATATTTAATTCTTTTTAATTCTAACTAACAAATTAAAAATTAAATAGTTACATCTGAGTTCTATGAAATGTGTTAGCTGTTACTCTCTTTTCTTGTAGTTGTTAAATCAAACTCTTTGATCCCACACATCAATTGATGTTATATAATGTAACTTAATATGACAATGTACAGAAAAGACTTTTGTAATTGATTTCTCTCAAAATACTGTAATATGACTCAAAATCTTTAAGTAATAAGTTTTGTCAGGTTAATTACGATTTGATCTTGTGCTGTGTATTCAGCTTTCTTAACTTGTTATGTGAATGACTTGTAATTTTTCACTGGAATTGTCTTTCGAAAGACTTGTATGACATATGTGATTTCAGGGTGGTTTTGATGTTGGTGATGTTTTGTCTCAATTGAAGCAGTGTTGATGAACCTATGAGCTCATTTTGGGTGACATCTTTAAAGATAAAAAATTTCATAATTGAAAAGTCGCTCATAACCGAGTTTGTATGGTTATAATATAGTATGATAGTTCCTAACTTTGATAATTTAATTTTAAAACCAGACATGCAAGTACAGGATGAGATTTTAGTAAGTTTGTGTAACTATTAATATACCTTCGACATTTACTTATGTTCCTATAAACACTCGTACATGGGTTCTGTCTCCACTCTCACTCTCAAAATTCACAATCACTTCTGCTTCTGCTATTACAATGCTAATTCAGAGACAGAACCAAGAAACACAGAAGATGAGAAATTATAATCACAAACTTGAATCCCAACTAGAAAAACCTGAAGTTGGGAAGAAGAACAAAAAAACAAAAAGCAATTCCAACCTGCTACTCAGAATGAAAAACCAGTATATCACATAACAAATAAACATCTAAATACATTGTTTTGATATTGATATTAATATAAAAATGCCAAATTCTGGAAACCTGTACTTCAAATCTTAACTTTTGTGGTGTGTGGCTTATCAAGAAAATAATTATAAGTGAATTTGAATCTCGTTTTTCATCCTTTGATTTGATTGAAGGATTTGAACTCACAACTATAACTTCTTAGTCTGGTACTTAAACCACTACACTACAAAACTCCCATGCTTGCATGAAAATTATGTTTCAATTTAATTTATTTTGACACACTGAGCTTGATAGGTTCACCAGCACTCATCTATAGTACCTTATAAACCTTAACATCATATTAAACTAAAGGAGGTGTTGTCTCATCAAAAAATAAATTCTAGCTGATAACTCACAAAACGTCCTTCTACTGTGTTAACACATCAATTAATTACAAAACTGAGCTTGAATACAACAACACATACTTCACATAGTTACTAATTGTTATAAATCATGAGGGTATAAACAGAAATCAGAGAAGTGGAGATTCTTAAATCACTTTCATCTCATCACTCCCTCATCGAAAAACTTCACATCGATTACAATCTATTCTATGGTAAAACTCAATTCAACTTTACAGTTATTCTTTCAAAACAAACCAAACTCGTCTTTGCCTAATATTTAAAATTAAAAAGCATTAGCACTTTAATAAATTAGTGTCAGAGAATATATTTAATTGATCAAATATATATTTTTAGAAAAATGAGTTTATGAAACAAGAACGCCGCCGGTACTTCCGCCACCTCCACCACTTGCGGTCGATGATGTGTTTTCGGTGGTCGATTTCGTTTCATTTTCATTAATTTGATTTAATTCATCGACATGTTTAAATTTAACGTTATGCTCTTCCTTATATTTGTTTATCTCAACTCCTTTAGCAACGAGTTGCTGGTTGAGTGACTCGACGACTTTAACTAAATTCTCCTCGTTCGTTTTGAGAATCGGCAAAACATCTTTGACTGTCCTCTCGCAGAGAATGCCTCCAATCATTCTAAAACATTTCCCTATCTCCTTCTAAGTCTTTAAGTGTGTCTATGACTATTCTAAAACGTAAAAAAAAATGAGAACAAATTAATTATAAGGAAGTCATGATGACTAAAACTAGGTCGGAGGAGGGGGGGGTTAAAATTTATTTTTGTTCAAAGATTTCATTCATTCTAACCTAACTTGGTCGGGGCACTAACCTGTGCTCGTGAAGCTCAATTTCCAATTCGTTAAGTTTGTTAGAAAGGAAACGTTGCTCGCTTCGTAATTTTTGAAACCCTAAAAATATTTCTTCGCTAGTTTTGGGTTTTCCGCTTTTGGTTTTCTTCGTATTTTCACCGTCTCCGGTTGAAGTCATGTCGAATTCTTTTGTTCAAAAACAACACTACAGATTAGAAGTAATGAATAATATTTCACAAGATGGCGGGAGGGAAATTTTGTCGCGCGTTCGAATTGCGACAAGGCGGGGAAATTTTTTTCTCCAAGTGTCGCAAAAACGCGCAAACGTCAAAACAAATATATGGATTTTTAAAAAATGATCATGATGTCTATTCTAACGAAAAAAAAATTATTTTTTAATCAAAATGAGATTATTTAATTATGTTACCGCGTTCTTAGTCACTCCACTCCAAGTGGAGAATTGTTTTGTTGTAGTTACTAGTTATTAAAAATGGGAATTACTAGCTTAATCACCGATAATGGAGGAATTGATTTTTCATCGTATTTTTATAATTTAATCTCGAGCTGTAAAGGATTTCTCGAAAAATGAATATTGCCGGAGAAACGGAATTCATGCTTCGGACTCAATCTAGATTAGATTGTAAATGGATAAAAACGGATCTGCAGCAGTGTTTCAGTAATGATGGATTATCTCTCCTCTGGAATGATATGATTAAGGATGGTGAACTCACGGGATCTTTTAGTGATGGGATTTTGAATTCTGTTGGAGTGACTGCCAAAAAAGGTATTAATCGGTTAATTTTCTGTCTTTATTGTGTTTGAAATTGTTTGTAAGTAATTAGCTTTTGATGGATTTTATTGGTTTTGAGACATCTTAATAGAGTGTGATTTCTAGTGGATCCTTGATAATTGGATTTTTGGTTATTCTAAAAGTCATGAATGATTGGTGATAATAATGAATTGTAATTAGTTAGAAGCATGATTAAAGCAGGAAATAGACTCAAAAGCAACAGGGTATGGCAATGATTGCCTCAGCTGTAGGATTAAATAACTTAGACATTGATTTTGGTAGGAGGGCTAAAAGACAAATTTGTTTTACAAATAATGAACACTGTCAGAAAAGATTCATTTCATAGTTAGTGCACACTTTTAAAATGATTTCATTTCACTTTTATGAGGGGTGTATTTCATAAATGATGCACAATAGCAGAAAGAATTCATTTCATAAATAATGCACATTTTGTGATTAATACACACCATCAGGAAGTGGTTGCTTCATGACTTCAAAGTTTTAAATGAACCTATTTCATAAATAATGCAAACATGAGGAGAGAATTCATTTTGTAAATAATTCACATCTTGTTATTGATACACTTTTCATGAATTCATACAAAGTGTTAAAAGAATTTATTTCATAATTCATGCACACTCTTAGGAAGATCATTGATTAATACAGCACATTTTCTGAAGAATTCATGTTGTAAATATTATTAGCAAGAATGCATATGATAAATTGTTGATACTCAAACTGGACCACCAAGCTTTACTGAGTGGTCCAGTGGAAACCGATTGAGTGAAAATTCGTGAAAGGTTAATTGCTCATTGTTAAGTCTGAACTATAGTACTGACTAGTATGAAAATGTTCAGACCCATCCTCAGAAACTGCTAACATTGTTTGCCTCAACATATCTTTGTGAGGCAATATACAGAAAATACATACAGAAACAGACTGGAAGATGTACATACAGATGATGCCCTGAGGTGGAATGTATACATATGCTTTATAGTTTTTTGGTAAGTTGTGTGGCCCAGTCGCAATGGTCACAATGGAAATTTGGCCCAGGAAGGAAAAATCTTGAGTACTGTAAATGCTGTTTCATAAAACTTCAAAAAGTCAGTGTACCACTGTAATGGTACAAAACAAATTGTGAATGAGTGTGCATCACTTTTGAATTCAGGTGTCTTGAATTAGGATTGTAACCTGATCAAGTTCAGTTAATAGAGGTGTTTAACTAGATCAGTTATTTGAGATCAAATTTTTCATTTTTATAGGTGAAAGTGGTCACTACTATTGTGGACTCAGAGTTCTCACTTGTCCATGCTGTGATGGGATTTGTGGACCACAGAGAGGATGCAACTGTGGGCCTTGTCAGAAACTTGACAAGGATGAAACATTAAGACTGGAATTTGAAGCCAAGAAACCTTGTCCATCAAAACCTCAATTGGATGCTTGGGTCTGGGGTCCTCAAGCAAGTAAGTAGTCATACACATATCACACCTTCGAATTAAATTTTAGTTTTGTTATTTCCAATATGTATCCCCGTTTCTTCTTTCAGGTGAAGAACAGTTAGAAAACTGCATAGCATCTCTCAATTTAGAGCAAAAGAATTTGTGTGGGAGAGCTGCTGGAACAACACTCTCTGCAAAAAGGTTGCTTCAGAGGCTCATAGTTTTCCAAAGATATTTCATCGCTTTGGCTAGATATTATCCATCCGAGAACATAAAACCTCCTCTCAAGAACTTGTCCTTGAATTTGAGTAGTAACAAGCCATTAGTAAAGTAAGTAACCTTCAAAAATCTAGGTATTGTGTATTTTAAGCTGAATTTTTCATTTGAGATTTTTTTTCAATTGTTTTAGTGTGAAACCAGGTGAAAAAGCTACAATAGGTCTGGCAAGAGTGGGAACCACTGCTGTTCTCAATTTTTCATTTGCATTCCTCAGGAGAGCTTGGAGATCAGGTGAGCAATGATGTCTGGGTTGATGGTGAGGATGAAACTATAATTCCTTAGTGATTGTTCGACTATAACATCTCTTCTAGGTGAAGATGCTGATTTATGTAGTGAAGTCCTTCAAGAATCTCTCGAGGCATTAAGGTCTCTACCAGAAGCTACACTGTTTGACGAATCAAATGTGTCACCAGTTTGGTTAGAAGTTGTCGAGAGATCCACCAAATTTTTGAAACAAGTTGTTCTAGGGTAAGTTTTTTGTAGTTAGCTTTGTTCTAATCTGATTGAAAATGGTGGTTACTAACCAAAAGGGAAATTCTTTCAGGGACGTAAATAGCGGTCGGATATGCGGAGAAGTGCCCGTGAGCGATCAGCATACAGCTTTGTGCCTACTTTTGGAATTAGCCATTCAAAGAGGGTCTTTGAGTCATTTGTTAAACTCAGTATTGCTTTTGTTAAATCTCTGGGATAAGGGAAAGTATGAAGTTGAAAACAGGGTAGTTTCCTCAGGGACGAGTGCTCCTTTGGTACCGCTTCTGAGAAGGTTTCAAATGATTTCGCTGATGAAATCGGAAATGACTAATTCAACTTACCTCTTTGAAGAAAGTTTTTCAAAGGTTTGGTGTTAACATAAATGAAACAGTGCTCAGTCTTCAAACACAACCGCCGTCTTGTAACCTGACTTACATTGTTTTTCAGATTAGTCCGACTGAGTGTTTTCTGCGATACTGTCAATTACCGGAAAATGACGAAGTGAGCGTCGATCTCCGTCAGAGTGCGGTCGTTATTATGTCACATTTGGATCGGTTGGCAGCTCCTTATTGCCCTCAGCCTGTTTTTAGCAAAGTGAGTGTAAACCTGAGGAGGCGGTTGTAAGAACACTGGGAGTGATTTGTGGCTAAAAAAATTTTTTGTTTGTTTTAAGAATCAATTAAATGGAAGCGCCCATCAAGAAGTGTTGGCTTGGGGCTGGTTGTCTTGGAACAGTTGTCACGATATCAGTAGTTCACCACAAAGCTGTGAAAGCCTTGGAGAGTTGGGTGTCAAGCAAATAGTTTGCGCAGAACGATGGATGCTAGTTTTAACGTTAACGGGAAAGGTTTACATCATGTATTACAGTTCAGAGAGTCAGGTACGATTGATGAGAGTGTTGTGGAGAGTGTCGTTTGAATTTGACGTGGACTAATGGATTTGGTTTGGAAACAGTGTCCCGAACAAGTGGAAGGATTCGACAATAAAGAAATAGTCAAGTTGGCAGCTCACGCTGATGGTAAACACAGTTTAGCTCTGTCCATCGACGGTGATGTGTATTCTTGGGGGAATGGAGATGGCGGAAGACTAGGACACGGAGATAACAATTCCAGGGAAGAACCTACAAGAATCGCGGAATTGGTTGGGAAAAGCGTCGTGGCGATAGCATGTGGCGCCGCTTACAGGTATCTGAGAACGTTAACTCCTGCTTTGTGTCATGGTATAATGATGACGTTTTGATGATGTGGTGGTGATTGTACAGTGCGGCTGTGACTGCATCGGGGGAACTTTACACATGGGGAAGAGGTAAATACGGAAGACTGGGACATGGTACCATCGAAGATCATACAATTCCGACTGTTGTTCAGAGTTTGAAAGGTTATCGAGTCGTAGATGTTGCTTGCGGAAGTGGAGATGCTCAAACTTTGGCAGTGACTGATACAGGGTTGGTTTTCTCGTGGGGCGACGGCGGATATGGAAAGCTTGGTAATTTTTATTGCTCAAATTATCTATCAATATTCAATGAAGGAATTGAGTGAGTTAGTTTGCTTGTTTATTTATTTATTGATTATTTTAGGAAGGGGAGGGAGCGAAGGAACTAAAACTCCTACCATTGTTGAAAAGCTTCAAGACGTCGAAATTTCTCGAGTTTTTTGTGGCTCGCAGTTCAGCGTGGCTTTATCAAAATCCGGAGCTGTGTACACGTGGGGAAAAGGCGACAATTATCGTTGTGGTCACGGTTTTGAGACTCACGTCAGATTTCCTAAACTAGTCGAAGCTTTAAACGGTAATTGATTAATTTCATGTTCAAAACATCGATCAGTTTCGTGCTTTTATTTCATGTTTAATTCTATTTCCGGTAGGGAAATGCGTTAAGAAAGTATCCGTCGGATCCGCTCACGTTCTAGCTCTGACAGACGATGGAGAATTGTACGGATGGGGTAGGAACGATAACAATTGCCTGGGAGGAAATGCCGAAGGGAACGTGATCGAACCAAAATTGTTGTCGTCGTTACAAGGATGGAATATCGTGGACATGTCTTGCGGACCGAATCAGGTATGCTGGTGTGGACTTTTTCGGTTTCCTGTCGTCGTACCTCGATGATAGAATTCAGTTGTTGGGTTTCAGAGCTTTTGTTGGACTAGCGCTAATAGCTACAGCGTGAATCTAAGAGTGTCGTTCGTGGTTGATGTTTGCGAAGAAACTTTCCGCTGTTTGAATCAGTTGCTGACTGTAGTTAGCGATGGAGTTTGTCGATCCTTTGATTGGCCACCGCCTCAGGATAAGGAATGCATGACTGTCGCTTGCTTGAATCTACTACGGTTACAGGTATTCTTATTGGACTTAATTGTTGAGATCAGGATTCGTCGATTCTTGTTATTAAATTTTGTTTCTGTCAACAGCTTCACGCAATGATCTCTCACAATATCGATCCAAAGTGTGTCGGTCTCAATCCCGGTTCAAGTCTCCTAACAAGTTTAAGACAACAGGTGATGAGTTTAGCCAGCAAAAACGGAGTCGTAATCACAATTCAATCAGCAGCTCAAGCTGCTCTACAGATCGGATGGTCCATTCTTTTACCAACAGCAGACGAAAGAGCAAAAACTTTAAGTTCGTTACTTCCAAGCACCGGCACTGATCCTTCGAATGTGAGCCCCGGTCAAAGATTCATGACTGATTTGTTAGTTTCGACATTGATGGCGGACGAAGGTCTCGAAACTGCTCTAAAGGCTGCCATAAAAGGTATTATTCATCCGACAAGATTCTTCTCTGTCGTTTTTGTGATTCCTTATAAATATCAAAGGAAATTTTGTTTTTAGTGGAATTGGCTGATTTGGACAAAGAAAAGCAATCGGATTCGGGGAAGGAAACTATCGAGGATGTGAAACAGAAAGAAAATTCCCTTCACGAGAAACATTCCTCAAACGCGATTCCTCTTCTTCAGCTCATCAAACAATTGCTAAAGAATGGCTGTTCGCTGACTTTATCAAAGCTTCAGTCTCTTGCCAACAGCGGAGGAGATCCTCCTCCTTTACATACCAACAAGGAGAAACCTGAAAGATCTCCCAGTTTGAATCTGCTTTTACGCTTTCAAAGAATTCTCATTTGCCAAATATTTTCAAGGATTTCGGATGAGAGGACCGTAATTGGTGGGTGCCACACACGACGGAGTTTCTCAAACGAGTTTCGAAATGAGTTTCATCGGTATTTTCGCCTTTCAGATCAAAATGCCATGGGCGCGGAATCTCTTCTCCGTAAATATACGTTACAACTTTGCAGTCATGCTTTGGAAATCTTGCCCCTCGCTTCGAGTCTCACAACAAAAAGCTGGAAGTATCGTAACTACGTTTTGCAAATCCTCAACGGTGATATAGTCGAAATTCTACTTCCGGAGCTGTTGATCTGCTTGGTTCTCTTACAAGTGGAAGTTCCTCTTCTAATGCATCAAGCCAATTGGCTGAAGCTTTTTAATCCTTTGCTTGAGGCTTTGGACGAATTTAATAAACTGATTCGAGATATCGATAAAGAGGATTTGGAGGATTTGGCATGGCCTGGGATTTTTGGTAAGGCATCGCCCTCGTTTGATTAGTATTCGTTTGGCTCGTTCCGTTTAACTAATTTTTGGTTGTTGTAGATTATCAGAGCTATCGACCCATTGTTCAGATTACTCCGGATGATCTGACGGTGGTTCGAGAATGCGATTTGTATAACCATAATCACGACGGAGGACTTTGGATCGTTATCAATGGAAAGGTTTATGATGTTGAGGATTTTAGAAGTCAGGCACCTTGCGATGGAGAGTTGTTGCAACGTTACGCTGGAAAGGATGCGACTCAGGTTGGATAGTCTTCTGTCTTTCTCCTTTTGAAACGTGTAATGAGGATAATTTTGATAAAGTGATTGTCTTGGGTCGTTTTTCAGGCTTTCACTGCCGTAAATCATTCCCTAGCAGCGAGAGACATGATGAATTCGTACCTCGTCGGAACTTTCTTAGAAGACGAAAGCTCGGAGTATGACAAAGCTGTCGTGTCATCGCCTCTCCTCGATTCCGAAAGAACTTTAGCTTATTTATTGGGTTTACATTCGTATTGGTTGACGAAAGGACCTCCTCTGCAAGAACCGGAAGAAGATGCAAAGCAGTGGTTGAACGCTCCATTCCTTCAAGGCGGGTTACAGATATTACAACCTCCGAATCCGTACGAAGAGGAAAAGGGCGAAGTACGAAGCGCTACCTCCACGGCAGGTGGGTATACGCCTCCTCGATCGATTTTTATAAACATGAACAGTATTTAAGTAATTTGTTGGTTTTTCTTTTAGGAAACACGCCCACAGAGGAACCAAGACAACAAATAAACGGATTAAGTAGATCGAAAATAGATTCCGTGGCTCCTTTCCTACAGGCGGTCGCCGAGTGTCGAATATCCGATCCGCAAGTAAATGCCCTTTTTACTATAATTGATCGGTACTGTAAACAGCAACATTTTATGGCTCACGTCGACTTCTCCATCGAGCATCCGGTCGAAGAGGTCGGGAGGTTGATAACAGCTGTTTTGATAAAACATCTTTATTTAGGAAATATTGTTCTTTCTCTCGTGGAAAGCGAATTGAAGAAGGAAATACCCGGAGAAATTCCCAAACAGTTTTGCGAAGTGATTCGGACTGTTCACAACGCCAAGTGGAATCTTATCAAAATCCGTCAGGAGAAAAATTGTTCTTACAAAGAAGTCGCGACGCCCATGTTGGACAGATGTCGGTTTCTCCTTCACGATGTGAGAGCCGCGACCAGTTACGAGATAAATGCTCTCAAACGGTTGCAATTGTTGCACACGGTTCCCCGGTGGAAGAAAAGTGTTAAAAGACTGATAACGGATTTCAGAGCCCGGAAGAACATGATCTCGTCAAAACCGGAAGACATTGTTAATGCTACCATTCAAAGTCAAGGTGGAGGAGACGCGAAGAAGAAAGCCAAGAGTGAGGATCTAGAAGGTGAGTATTTCTGTTTGAGACATTGAAAAGTTTGTTTAATTACGGTTTCTAAGTGTTTGGTTTTGTTGTTTTCAGAAGGTGATAAAGACACTCGGTTAGAGGAAGAAAGTGACAGTCCCATGGTCGCTGAAGAGGGTCAGACACAAAAGAAATCCGCCGAGCCTCCATCCGATGATCAATTCAACGCCAATTTATATTTAGCGTCCGAACGAAACCGTCCGATTATCTCGGATCAAGAGTCCGCCGCGTTGGCTCTTTCCATCGTCGAATTCATAACTCAGGAGGATTGTCCGAACGTGGAAGTCCTTCGCAAAGCCATGTACTCTCAAATGGAACGGGTGGAAATCCGTCTGAAAGGTTTAGAGATGATCATCGAGCTCCTTCGTAAAAATAATTTCATAGCTTCGGTTAAATACGCCTTACTCAACGGTTGGTTGGGCAATTGTCACAAGAAGGACGCGTCCAACTTTAATCAAGTTCACTACCTCGACAACATCCAATTGGTGACTCCGTACTATAAGATGCAGATTACTCTCGCGCAGGCGAAAGTGTCCTCTTGGCTCATAGACACTCTGAGACAGTGCGTCGTCTTCTCAGATTTTAACCGGAAATCGAACGGAATCCCGGAGAAGTTGATACTCAAGGATTCGCTCGTGGGATGGACGAAACGTTTACCGTGGACGAGATTCGTTTTGGGTTTGATAGCATTGCTCACGAAGAAGTACAAAGGAAACGAAATCAGTTTGATAATAAACTCGGGAGCTTTGTCACTGTTGCAAACTTGCTGAGACAGATATTTCAGAAGCCCTCGTTGAACATAAGAAAGAAGAAAAAGCCAAAGAAGAGTACGTGATTTATGAGGACACAGCTGAGAAAGTAAAAAATGTTGTGTCGGCGATATCAGGGCCGGAACTTGCTAGCAGACTGAAAATAGGTGAGGAGGAACACGAGAGGAGGGATTGGAGAAACTTTGGACGAAAGACATGGAACTGAATTTTGTTTTTGGTTTTGCAGGGACTCGCGTGACTCGTGGAGAAGACTGGAAGTGGGGAGATCAAGATGGACCGCCAAATGGAGTTGGTAGAGTGATTGGAGAGTTGGGCAACGACGGTTGGATTCGAGTACAATGGGACAACGGGTCGACAAACTCCTACAGAATGGGAAAGGAAGGGAAATACGATTTGAAATTGGTGGAACCAGCACCCGTCGATACAGGTTCTGACCTGTATTCTGCATCATTATACTAATTAATTCAAGAGGGCGGTGGTTAATTGAAATTTTCTTTTAGATTCGGATTCGGACGACGATTCGGCGACTCGGGTAGTCATATCTTCGACTGATGTACGACCGGATAAGATTTTGAAAGAAGCTGCCATTAACTTCCTCGTGAACTTATCACTCTGCTGCGGATTAGAAGCAGACAATGCTCAACCCTCATCGACGAAACTCATCACTGGTCTAATCCGACACGTGATCTACCACGGGAACAAAGCCATCGACTGTCCAAATCAAACCGTTCTCTTCTGTCGAATGCAACAGTCGAAATGGGCGACTTTAGGTTTCGCCCGTACCATAGCCACCTCGAAAGCCATGTCAGTCGCTTTCACATCTCCGGCTTGGCTGAATCTTCTATTAGCAATCGCCGGAAAGCAGGATCACTCTCTTTCGGTGAACCTTCCTCTCCAAATCCTCGCATTGAGAATGCTGAGAGCCGTTTTGCCGTGGTGGAATGCGGATGCTTCCGCAAAAATAAGCTTTCTCGACAAACTATTTCATCTGATGGGTTTCACGGTTCTGACTTGTCAGAACGACACCAGTTTGCAACAGGAGGCGAAGTTTTCCAAGCCGAGGATACCACTAACAGCCACTCACAGCAGCACCATCGGAGAGGAATGTGTCTTACTACTTAGAACCCTTCACGGTTTGCCCGGATGGAATCATTGTTTGAATCATTTTCTAACAGCTAAACTTGCTCTTGCTGGAGATTTGCTGACCAACGGACCACTTTTAAATATTCATGTGAGTACCTTGACCTATTAAACTTCCCATTCACCTTGAAATGTAGCGTTCATTGTTGATGTTTTGTTTAAGGAAAATGAAAACGAAATGGAATCGTCTATAAACGTTCATTCTGGCGTACTGGCCGCGCTGTCTATGGTAGGTGGAATCGATTCAAGACCGCGAATCGGAGGTTTTGTCAGCTCTGACCTGATCGATGGCTTTGGAACCGTTTGCCGAGTCAACAAAAGCGGAAAGCTCGTGATTCAGTTGAACGACTCGACAGCCGTGAAGAAATTGTCTCTGAGCACTTGCAAGGCTCTACCCGGGCTTCAGTTCAACTTGGACAAGCTACCGATTAGCGAAAGCGTTTTGAACACTTGGGCAAATCTTCTGTGTAAGTGTTGCTGTTCTGTAGTCGGCTCGTGTCTTCCTTTTCTAAGAACTGACATTGAAGTTTGGTTTTGGTTTTCAGCTTTCACTACGACAAACATCAATGACACTCGTCACACTCGAGCCATCCCAGGATTCGTCAATGCTTCGCTACTCAGATCTCAACAGCATCAGTTGGCTGCGATGAAAGCTTGTCGTCAGCTATTCCGGCATCAAAGGATCTTGAGAAAGGTTTTGAAACAGTCATCTGTGGAGACGATTCTCACGCTGGAAGCTCTCAACGAAGGCGATGACGTCGAATCGAATTCAGAGCAACTTTTGATTCAGAGAATGATGTTAAAAGCAACTCAGCCGTCTCCTCTCAAGCCATATTCTCTCGAGAGGAATTGGAGGTAAGCGTGTCTCTTTGTAGTGTTTTGGATTAATTGGTGTTGGAACCAGAAAGTGATTTGTTTGATTTGTGTTTAGGTGGCTGCTCTTAACATCAGTCAGTATCTCGCATCGGAAATGGTGAGCAAAGGAAATTACGAAAGCGAGGCAGCTACTCCAGCTAGCGAGTGTTCTCTTCCTTCGTTGATGTCCTCTAGTAATAAAGTTCATCATTCAAGAAAGAAACCGAAAACTCCATCGCCTCCTCTCACACCTCTCGTGGAACAGATAACAGAAATGGGTTTCAGTCGGCGAGGAGTCGAATTCGCCATTCGAGCTTTGAGTAAGTCTCACTTTGTCGCTGCATCTTCCAAACGATCTATGTGCTACCGATCTAAAACATTATTATTTCCAGGTGCAAATGACGTGGAACCAACTCCCGAAAGACTTGTCGGCTGGCTTTTGGAGAATCCGAATGTTCCTTTGTCAGCTTCCGACACGATATCATCGTTTGATGGATTGTCTGACACCGATTCGATCTCGGACGACATTGATGATGGGATTCCTTCCTGTAATGAACGTGGAGCCTTGTCACCTTCCTTCAACCAAAGATCGGATTTCCTCAGTAACGATGAGTACGCCCTCTACGTCAGGGATAACATCGCTTTGGGGATGATGGTCAGGTGTTGTAAATCCTACGAAGAAGTTCACGAAGGTGATATTGGACGAGTTCTTAAGATCGATCGAGAAGAATTACACGACTTGAATGTTAGAGTGAGTAATGGGAGGGTGACTAATCTCCAAACTATATCGCCGGAAGGAAGTACTAACCTTTCCTGGTTTCTTCAGGTTGATTGGCAGCACAAAGGAAGTCCTTACTGGGTTCGATTCATTCACGTCGAACTGATTGGATTCCCGTCCTCTCTTCCTCCGCCTCCCGCCATCAAAATAGGTGATAAAGTCAGAGTGAAGTCCTACATCACAGTTCCTAGATACAAGTGGGGATCCGTCGATCACAACAGCGTGGGAATAGTTACAAGTATCAGCAGCAATTATAGAGATGTCAAAGTTGATTTCCCTCAACAGTCAAACTGGACGGGACTCATATCGGAAATGGAGGTGAGGGATCGGTTGAAGACTGTGTTCTGTTTTACAGTTAGAACCTTGATAACAGTTGTTATGATCTCTGTTACAGGTTGTTCAGTCCTGTCACGAAGGGATTCACTGCGCTGGGTGCCAAATGTATCCTCTCATCGGTCCTCGATTCAAGTGTAAAGCCTGCGAGAATTATAATTATTGCGAGAATTGTTTTTACACTAAGAAGAATCACCGCCACGGTTTTAACAGAATCTCAGAGCCAGGTACGCTTGGCTTTGCTTTCGTTGTATATCCGTTCATATCCGTTCGGCGTTGAATCACACTTTTGTTCGTTATTTTTAGGTAGCGCCGCCGTTTTCGCTGGGAAGCCAGGTAGATACCACCACGCGAAACCAACCGAGAACCAATCGCTAGCCGACGGTTCTGGATTCATCGAGGATTGGTCGAGGTGCATCAAAACGTTGTCGGTGTCCTCGCGCGAGAATTGGGCTCATCGTTTGGTCGACGAATCCGGTTTGTTCTGGGAGAGCTGCGGACCTAAGGAGAAGCACTGGATCCGTTTGGAAATGCATCACGATGTCATCATCAAGTCTCTCAAGATCTTAGTTGATCCTCTCGATAATAGTTACATGCCGTCGTTGATCATCGTCTACGGTGGTGATTCGTTTTCTTCTTTAATCGAACTCGCGACTGTCAACATCCGGAACACGGACACATTGGTCACTCTTCTGACGGACTTGAAAGAATTCTACGCCTGCATCGAGATAGCCATCAAGCAATGCTGGAACGGAGGCATCAATTGCAAGATTCATTCTCTCATGATCACCGGAAAGAAGAGGATGGTTACTGACGAACTTCCGTTCAATGCTTCGTTCTTAGCTTCCGACTACGAAGAAGTACATGTAAGTGAGGAGGAGTGTTGTTAGTTTTGGTTTTGTTCGTTTTCATCTCCTAACATTACCTTGTTTTGATTTGCAGGAGGCAAAACCGGTGACAGTAAGCGAGGCGATGCCAACAACATATCCCAAAGGGTGGACGGACTGTCAAGCAAAGGTCTACGTCTGGGGGTTGAACGACAAGGATCAGCTGGGAGGTTTGAAAGGTTCGAAAGTCAAGGTTCCGGTTTATTCGGAGAGTTTAACAGCTCTGAAACCGATTCACATAGCCGGAGGTTCGAAATCTCTTTTCATAGTTTCATACGATGGCAAGGTGAGGAAAGATCACTGCTGACGGGTTGTGTCTCTTTTGCTTGTTCGCTTGGCTGAAGTGTTTATATGTTTTCAGTTGTACGCCTGCGGAGAAGGTACAAATGGTAGATTGGGATTGGGCCACAGCAATAATGTTCCGACGCCTTGTCAAGTGACTTCGCTGAATCAGTACGTGATTAAGAAAGTGGCTGTTCATTCGGGTGGAAAGCACGCGATGGCTCTCACACTCGATGGGAAAGTGTTCTCCTGGGGTGAAGGAGAAGATGGGAAATTAGGACATGATAACCGGTTGAGTTTGGATAGACCGAAAATGATAGAAGCTCTCAAATCGAAGAGAATCAGAGACATCGCTTGCGGGAGCTCACACAGCGCTGCGATATCCTCCACCGGTGAACTCTACACCTGGGGCTTGGGAGAGTATGGAAGGCTGGGCCATGGAGATAATCTAACTCAACTTCGACCCAAATTGGTATCTGTTTCCTTTCTCTCAAGCTTGATTGGATGAACGTGTGTGACGTCATTGATTCTAATGTTGGTCTGGTTTTTAGGTGAAAGCTTTACTTGGTCATCACATCGTACAAGTCGCGTGTGGAAGTAGAGACGCTCAAACCCTGGCTCTGTCGGCGGAGGGCTTTGTGTTCTCTTGGGGAGATGGAGATTTTGGGAAATTGGGTCGCGGTGGGAGCGAAGGTAAGTTTCCTACACCCAAACCGGAAACTCAAGTTTTGAGATCCGATGGAAACGTGATTCTTTTCTGCTTTTAGGGTGTGACGTGCCTCACAACGTTGAAAGACTGAACGGACTCGGAGTGATTATGATCGAGTGCGGAGCTCAATTTTCTCTGGCGTTGACCAAGTTCGGCCAGGTTTATACCTGGGGGAAGGGAGACTACTTCCGCCTCGGACACGGCTCTGATCAACACGTGAGAAAACCGACTCTAGTCGAAAGTCTTAGCGATAAGAAAATTGTGCACGTGGCTGTGGGAGCTCTGCACTGTTTGTGTGCCACTGATCAAGGAGAGGTAGGTGTGTGATGAAAGGCTGCCGATTCTCTTTGTGGAAGGGTTTCTCAAATGAGTTTCTATCGATAGGTGTACGCTTGGGGGGACAACGACCATGGGCAGCAAGGAAACGGAACGATTTTGGTAAACAGGAAACCATCTCTCGTTCACAATCTCGAAGGGATCAGAGTGAATCGAGTTGCTTGCGGATCTTCACATTCGATCGCGTGGACGACTTCCGATACTCCGATCCCGAACATGACGGAACCTGTTCTCTTCACGGCGTTGAAGGATCCTTTAGGAGCTCTATGCCTTCGTGAGTCTTTGTTCTGTGAGTTGTTTGAAGGTTCGCCCACAAGGCGGATATAATATCTGTCTGTGTCATCTAGGTGGAACAGATTCAGGGTCTGATTCAGACGAAGCGTCGTCGAGGAATTCAGGTTCAAATTCGAGTACATCTCCTTCGACTTTGTCTCAGATCATTCTTTCTCTGTCTTCGAATGTCGCCAAGCAACAAGCCCTCCAGCACATCATAATCGCTTTGCAGATCTTGTACGCGAGAGACTGCGTCGTCGCAGCTTTGTCTAGTCATAGTAGTAATGTCACAGCTTCGCCTCGTGGAACCTTGAAATGTTCTCCGGGAACACCTGCTGAGGAAATCAGTCACAATCCGCTTTTACAGATTGCGCAAGGCGGTGGAGAGGCTCCTGCCAATGCCTCGGAAGTCATCACAGCGGTAGGATTCCCTTCCTTTGTGAGATTTCGTTGTTGTAGCTGTTGTCACATGGCTTGTTTGGATTTACAGAGTGCTAGAGTTACTCCAGAAAGCGAGATAGAAAATCCCGTGATGGCGTTCCAGTCGCTGACGAGCTCTGCCAGTGTTTCGTCCAAGAGTTCGAAACTGTCATCGAGTGCGATGAGCGTGATTGCTGCCACTGCAACATCCCACGCTCAGGTTGTTGGAACTGCAGAACCCAGCGATCCTTCCTTACCGACTTTGGATGATTTTGCTTGTCTTTTGAGTCAAGATGATGCGAGAGTGCTGGTGGATTTCCTTAAGTTAGCTGTAGCTGGAAGAGCAGGACCTGCTGCCAAAGAAACCATATCTAACGTCCTAATTGGTGGGTGGAACCTTACATTCTGTCTTTCTCTGTTAGTGATTGCTATGAGAATAATTTTTATTTTTATTTTCATTTTCAGCGATGGGAGGTTCCTGCAACGCTATTGCTGACATGCTTTTGGAGTTGTGCGTGACAGAATTGGAAGACGTTGCTTTAAACACTCATTCGTTTCAACTCAAACCTCAGCCTGTGGTTCAAGAAAGCAGTCATCCTTACATCAACGGAGTCACTCTCACTGGTCACGTCAAGATTCCAGGTGCAGAAGCTCTCCACGTCGAATTTGACAAACAGTGTTCGACGGAACTACGTCACGATCCTCTCATAATCACAGACATGACTGGAAAGACTGTCTCCGTGAGATCAGGAAGAGAGTGGAGCGATTGGTCCTCCGAGTTACACATTAAGGGTGAGTTGAAAAGTGAAGGAAGACCGCTTGATCATTCCTCACCTGACTAATTGAACCAAAATGTCTTTTTCAGGAGATGAGCTTCGATGGAAATTCTCAACCGATGGTTCTGTCAACGGCTGGGGTTGGAAGTTCACGGTTTATCCAATCGCAGAGCCGAAAATCTGCCGCGAACTTGGTTCGGATCGAGCCGTTCTCTCTCAGCCTTCCATCGAACTCGCCATGTGCTTACTAGACTCTAGGCTGGGCCTGAGCTCGAATAAGAATCTAATCACTAGACTGGCGGCTGCGTTGGCTGCATGCGCTCAACTCAGTACTCTGTGTAAGTATCTGTGGAAGTAATATTGAAAGGAAACGAATCATTGTTGCCAACATTTAACTCTGTGTTTCGTTTGTTGTTATCAGTGTCTTCTCAACGAATCTGGGCTTTGCAAGGACTCCGCAGGCTTATGTCTTCTGGTCTAGGCAAACTTCTAGCTGTTCACGGAATGGATTCGGAAGCTCGTGATTCGGCTTTGTCGTCTCTTTTGAAAGGTCTTCCGCAAGCACTGTTGAGACAGTATGAGTATGAAGATCCTCTCGTCAAGAACGGGAAACATTTGATGCACAGTTCGTTCTTTAAAGTCTTGGTGGCTCTTGCTTGCGATCTGGGTAAAGTTCCAACATTTGCAAATCTCTTTCACATTCCTGGGAGGAGTTTTAGCTGACTCAAACACTTTCCTTGTTTTAGGTTTGGATAGTTTGTCCTACTCATCGGAGAATCATCACAAATGGTGTTGGTTCCGTCGATATTGCGTGGCTTCAAGAGTGGCTACTTCTCTCATCAAACGAATCCCTCTGCCGTCGCCTTTTTGTCTCGAGGTTAAGAAGAAAATAGCGGAAATGATTCCGGATGGCGAGACTATACACCGTCACCACGAGGATCACGAGTTGTTTAAACAAGAACAGGATCGACAACTTTTGCTGTGGGTGAACAGGTGAGAGCTCTCCCCAAGATATGGATGTTGGATGTTAGTAGGGAGGGGTCGTCATCAACTTCTTCGATCGTTTCAGGAAACCAGAAGATTGGACGCTTACATGGGGAGGTAGTGGAACAATCTACGGTTGGGGTCACAATCATAGAGGACAGTTGGGTGGCGTCGATGGACCAAAGGTGAAGATACCAACACCGTGCGAAAGTCTGTCCGCTCTGAGACCCGTTCAGCTGGTTGGAGGAGAACAAACTCTGTTAGCAGTCACTTCCGATGGGAAAGTTTACGCGACCGGATATGGAGCTGGTGGTCGATTAGGTCTGGGAGGAACGGACACCGTGTTGACTCCGACTCTTCTCGAATCCATTCAGCACATCTTCATTAAGAAAGTGAGCGAGGTTTCGAACGTTGCCTTTTGGCAAGAAAATTTTCAAACTGTTGTCTCACGACTCTCGTCATTTATAGGTGGCTGTGAATTCCGGTGGGAAACACTGCCTCGCACTGTCCGCCGACGGGAAAGTGTATTCCTGGGGTGAAGGTGATGATGGGAAACTCGGTCACGGAAACAAGGACGGGTGCGATCATCCTCAGTTGATAGAAGCTCTTCAGGGAAGGGAGATCGTGGACATCGCTTGCGGTGGAGCTCATTCGGCAGCTGTCACCGTTCATGGTGAAGTCTATACCTGGGGTAAGGGAAGGTACGGACGACTGGGACATGGAGACAGTGAGGATCAACTCAAACCGAAATTGGTAAGTCCATAAAATGATTTATCGAACTGTTGACATTTGTCTGGAAGAATGTTTGACACCAAACGATTTTACGCGGTTTCAGGTGGAGATGTTAGTCGGTCTCAAAGTCATCGACATAGCCTGCGGAAGTGGAGACGCTCAGACTCTTTGCATCACAGACGACGATAATGTCTGGTCCTGGGGCGATGGCGATTATGGGAAACTGGGACGAGGCGGTTCGGACGGTTGCAAGATCCCGATGAAGATAGAATCGTTGACGGGACTTGGTGTCATCAAAGTCGAATGCGGGTCTCAGTTCTCTGTTGCTCTCACTCGCTCTGGAAGTGTGTACACCTGGTAAGGAATGTTTATATCGAGCTGATGATTGTTTACTGTTGGAAAATTTGTTATATCGGTCACTGTTTTGAAACAGGGGGAAAGGAGATTATCACAGACTCGGTCACGGAACAGACGAACACGTTCGACATCCGAGGAAAATCGCAGCTCTTCAGGGGAAGAAGATCATCTGCATAGCAACTGGATCTTTGCATTGTGTGGCTTGTAGCGATCAAGGGGAAGTGTATACTTGGGGTGATAATGACGAAGGACAGCTTGGAGATGGTTCCATGAACGCGATACAGAGACCCAGGCTGGTGGTCACACTCCAGGGGAAGAATATCAATCGAGTCGCGTGTGGGTCTGCTCACAGTTTGGCTTGGAGCACCAACAAAACCACATCGGTTCGTCTTTTGCTGTGGTTACTCTACTCTACTAGGAAGAGTGATGGGTTTTAACTATCTTCTGCTCTCTTTCAGGCGAATCATCTCCCCTTTGATGCTCCTTTGGAGTATGACCTCGTCCGTGATATTCCTTTACCGACTTTGAGGAATCGTGTTGTTCTTCTGCATCACTTCTCCGAGATGATCAGTCCAAACGTAGCAATGATGCCAATGGAAGGCGAGGGAAGCCTCGATCAACTCCGAGAGATATTAGTCTACTCGGTGAAGGAAGCAGCTTTCCGGAAGGTGATTCAAACGACGATGGTCAGAGATCGGCAACATGGACCAGTCATCGAACTGAACAGAATCCAAGTGAAGAGATCACGCAGCAAAGGAGGACTCGCCGGTCCCGACGGCATGAAGTCAGTTTTCGGTCAGATGGTGAACAAAATGTCTCTCCTCACCCAGGAGTCCCTTTTCCTTCCGCACAGGGTTTGGAAAGTCAAATTTGTCGGAGAATCCGTCGACGATTGTGGAGGAGGCTACAGCGAAAGCATCGCGGAAATGTGCGACGAGCTCCAGAACGGTTCCCTTCCGCTTTTGATTGTGACGCCGAACGGTCGCGACGACACGGGAACCAACAGAGACTGCTTCTTGCTGAATCCTAACGCGAAAGCTTCAAACCATCTTCAGATGTTTAAGTTTTTGGGTGAGTATCTTTGTCTATTTCCGGTTGGTTTTCTCGATGACTTCCGCTCATTGCAGGTTTTTATGTTAAACAGGGATACTGATGGGAATCGCCATTCGAACGGGAAGTCCGCTCAGTCTGAACCTTGCAGAACCTGTTTGGAAGCAGTTGGCTGGAATGTCGTTGACTCCAGCTGATCTCACGGAAGTAGATCGGGACTACGTACCTGGTTGGTGTTGTTCTTCTTCCTTCTTCCTTTAATCCTTCGTCCATGGACTGTACCTTGGACTCTTTTCTTTCAGGTCTTCTTTGCATCAGGGACATGGATCCTTCGGAAAAGGTTTTCCAAACTCTAGAAATGCCCTTTTCGACTCCTTCAGCTTCCGGCCACGACATACCACTCTCAACACGGTATCGTCACGTGACGGTCGAAAATCGACAGGAATACGTTCGACTCGCTTTAAATTACAGGTACGCGGACCATAATCCTGTTGACCTTGAGGAAAATCCCTTCGACCATGATTATGATGTTTCTTCGGTCGGTTTCAGATTACACGAATTCGACAAACAGGTGGCAGCAGTCAGGGAAGGAATGGCCAAGGTCATACCTGTACCTCTCCTGTCTCTGTTCACTGGCTACGAACTAGAAACGATGGTCTGCGGATCTCAAGACATTCCACTGTCTCTACTCAAATCGGTGGCCACTTACAAAGGAGTTGATGCAAGTGCACCACTCGTTCAGTGGTTCTGGGAGGTCATGGAAGAGTTCACCAATCAGGAGCGGTCCTTGTTTTTAAGGTTCGCTTGGGGAAGAACGAGATTACCGAGAACCATAGCTGATTTTAGAGGAAGAGATTTCGTTCTTCAGGTACACACGTTCAAGGTTTTTGACTGGTTTCAGTTTTCACGAACGCGTGATATGATCACGTTCGTTTCGTTTCAGGTTTTGGACACGTACAACCCTCCAGATCACTTCTTGCCAGAGAGCTATACCTGTTTCTTCTTACTAAAAATGCCTCGATACTCTTGCAAGCCTGTCCTTCAACAGAAATTGAAGTACGCCATCAACTTCTGTAAATCTTTAGATACAGACGAGTATGCGAGAGTTGCGATACCAGGGAACGCGGTTGCGTCGACCAGCAGCGACAGCGACGATATGGAAAGCATCGCTAGCGACGGTTGCGTTTCTATTTAGATGTTTGGCTCTGTTTAGAACTTTATCCTCTCTTTATACCCTTGAAAATAATTATTTACACGTGTGTTATACTATATTATTAATTACATATTATATATTATATCAAAGCATTTAAGAAAATATAATTGTACATAAATTACAATTTTGTTCAAATGTTAACTCTTTTGTAGTGACCAGTGTAATACATAAAATTAGAATAATTTACAATTGACGGTTTGCAGAAGGAAGCGCTCGATGGGCGAACGTCGCCCTGAACGACAGGTATTGGAACGCGCAATAAAGAAATTGCTCGCGTCGCAAATTTCTTGTTTCGAGGACTTCATTTCAATGTGACACCGTAATTGTAATTGTAGTGCGTTCATTTGGTATAAATTCGCTGTAGTCTTGAGTGATTGAATCTAATCGTAACTGTCTATGACTGACTGTGTATTCCCTTACTAACCTTTGTTTGGGTTTATATATTTCTTAGCTATTAGACTACGCACGCTTGGGTCAGCACATCCATCTAGATTGCGCGCCTGTTGGCTCATTGGCGCCTCTGCGCCACTACACAATGTTGTATCTGTGTTGTCAGATTCAAATTAGAACTCATCACTGCTGTCATTATTGAACTCATTCTCTCTGCATCTTTAAACCATCGTGTGTAGGATGTTACGTTTTCAAAATTGTTTGTCTTGTAGTGACACCGAAAGACAGACTCTGCAGACTGAATTAGTTCTGAACCCACGATGGTCTCCCAACTGTATAATTTCTACATTTTCTTTGGGGTTGAAACTACAAATGATTGTATACACATAAATATGGCTGATACTGATGTGAGTGATAAATTTGTAGTGTTAGGTTAGCGACAAACTGAGAGCAAATGGGCGCACAAATTGTGATGAGCGCTGTGGAACAGTGTGAAACTGCGCTGAAATGGCTAAAATAGTGTACCATGGAAGACTCATCAAAACAAAATTTTGCTTTTGTCAACACTCCAATTAGATTGTCTCTGAAGAACCCTGTGTCCTGGCTGTGTTAATTGACTTTCAGACCCCCTGCTTCAAAGATTCTGCGCGGCTTAGGAAAGGATTCTCGGAATTGTAGTGTAAATATCAGAGTCGAAGAAACAAAAATTTGAAATTCATGTCAGGTGGGTATAGTTCTTGGGAGGTTCGAAGGTTCGTAGATTGGTAACTCACTCGAAGATGTCACTGCTTACCGAGTACAAAATGGAAGTGATAGAAAGTGTGTGGATGTAGGAAACACAGACGGGGCAACTCAGCTGGAAATAATTTTTGTTTGATGAGATCATTCAAGGAGTCGTAATGACTGTATGGCGCCAAAATAATCGATGAGCATTGGTCGACGAAACGCCGACAGCATTTTCCCTGCTGGAAACTCAAAATTCTAATAAAAACCGTCCCGAACAAATTTCAACAACCAGGGCTCCCTCTATTTGTGACGCCACCAGGCTTTCAAACGCCTGTATATGTCGAAGGCTAAATTCGATCCTGGCGGAAGGACGATGTAAAAGACCTAAAAATTGTTTATAGAAGCAAACTGGTGTGAACTAGACGTCGAAGACAAATACCCAGCCAGATCGGTACCCCGGAGGACCACTGATATCACAGCACTCACCATAACTCGGCGCCCCCGTTTGCGCTCATTTGCGCCCCTTGCGCCCACTGTATTGAATCTTGAAATCAAACGTTTCGTTATTGGGTTACGTTACTGCTCCCAGGTTGAGTACCTAACCCATTCACACCTCATCAACACTAATTTCGACTCAAATCTTTGTAGTGTAATCAAAAAGGTAGTCACTACAACGAATTATATACACATGTGACATGGCTTTAAGGAAGGATATACAAAAACCAAATAAACAGAAAATCAGATTTATACAAACACCAAATTTTATTATAGTATAAAATTTTTTTTATATAAAGTAGTGCGCGTTACAAAATCGATTCTTGGAGAAATTTTGAAACTTAAAAGACAACTAAACTAATCGTACAGTTTATTATAATAATAAAAATGAATGTAAGTGTCAATACTCAAATTATACTCATATAAAACAAAATTGTAGTGATCGCCAGACGTTGCCAAGCTTCAGTGACATCACCTGATTGTGCGTGAAGAATTGAATATGGTTTTTGTGCTCTTAAGAACAACCGCCGTTCAAAAGATTCTTAGGAACTCCTTTTCCTAAGTGTAGTCAGTTGCGCTTACGAACACGGTGTCAATATGACTATGTCCAGTTCTTCTCTGTTCAAAAAACGCTGAATTTATATTGCGCGCAAACGGCGCAAAGTATAAATGATGTCGGTGTCCACCTTTTGGCGTTTTTTTCGAACGTTCGATCGCTGGACCGTCTAAAAGTGGACCTACAGTCTCAGGATCGATGAGAAGAAGAGAACGGTGTTCGTAAAAACAACCACATTTGCGAAAAAGCTTTCTTTGGAAAGTCTCTTCGAAAATGTAGTTGTTATTAATAACACAAAAAACATATCCAATCCTTCCCGACCAATTTCGGTGCTGTCAGGGCAACGTTCGCCGTTCGACGGCCCTACAATATTGTTTTATTTTTTTATTTATTTACAAATGAAAGACAAACACCTATTACAATACACAAACAAAAATTGGTAGGATATATATATATACAAATTATAAATATCTATATACAGTAACGACACGTTCAAACACGTTCAAAGGGTGAATGGGTATACCTGAAAGACTATTTTAGACCGTCGGGCCGTCATACGGAGAGTAGATGTTTTGATAAACCAGCTATTGAACTAATCAGACTAACGGATACTAATTTTAGTGGTGGAGATTTGAAACGAGAAACGACTCAACCCAGGTACCAAACCCTCGGGAGACGGATGAGAGAAACCAAACAAATTCAGTGGCAGCAGGCAGGGGCTCCTCAACCCTAAATACCGTAAACCTAAAACTAAAACTAACCTATATCACTAATGACTACAACCAAAAGTGTTCGATTTCTCCCAAACGAATCGTAAAGTGTTTAGCACTGTGTTTAGCCGTCCCCCGACTGTGGAGAGCTGAATTTTGAATTTGAACGGGCGTGAACAGTGCCGTATCCTAAAACAACGATGTTGGGGTTGTTATAAGATGGTAAGAAAGCTAATGAGTTCTATATGCAGTGTAGTGCTATCAGCTAATGATGGACGAATAGCTTCGTTTTGGTTTAGTGTTGACATAATTTGAGTAATGACTAAACTAACCTAACCTAACTGTAGATGGAAATGGTGTGAACACTGGCAGCCGCATATGATCGCCCTGGTTAGATACAAAAGAGCACAGCAGCTAAGGACTCTCCCCAGAGCACACAGAAGAGTTGTTTTTGATATGACAAGCCTCGAAAGAAGGTGCACTAAATCTAATACTAATACTGGTACTTATACTAAACTTAAAAGCTAATCTTAGTGATGTGCCCTTTTGTTCTTTTGATGAACGACCGCTGCCGTCTTGTGTTGAAAAGCAGACCTGGGAACGTAGGATGGTGGCAGATTTTCGATATTATGATTCATTCCTAACAGTTTGTATAACTAATACTAATACTAAACTTAAAACTAATACCGTTCGATTTTTCTCCTGACAATCGGGGTAAAATGGAAAATCCTGTTGGTGGCGGGGTAAGTACAAAGTTAAGTTTTGGAAATGAAACGAACGAGAACTGTGACGTGGATAAGGTGAACGTTCGAAGTTCGGGTGAGGAACTAACGAACGAGGCGACTAGAACAGCTGACCGGAAGGAGAAAAAAAGAACGGTGTTACCAAAAATGACTACACTTTGGAAAACGCTCTCTCAAGAGAGTGTTTTCGAGAGTGTGGTCATTTTTAATAACACTGGGATATGTTCAGTTCTTCTCAGACAGATTAGCGTTTTAGTCGACACGTTCGGTCAGTCCCACACACGAACGATGGAAGTGTTCGAACGTTCGGTGGTGGGTATAAATGTGACGTTAACACGAACGTCATCAACAACGTCAAAGTAGGTTGTTGGATTCTTTCAATGATTTGTGGCAACGACACGTTCGAAGTACGTTCGGTGGTTTGAATTTGTAACGGAAACCAGTGTAAGTGAGAGTTTAGTTAGCTGTTGGATTGATTGTAGTGATTTGTTAGCCCGAACGGGAAACCAAAACACAGCAAGTCAACCTTCTGTATTGTTTATGAACCGAACGGTGTACAAAAATTTTTCGAACCCATATTCCTTCTCTCCAGACTAATTAGACTTTAGTAGCATCACTCTAAAGCTAAAAACGTTCGGATTCTCTCGACCGAACCAGGGAGTGTAAATTCGATCCTCCAGGGAACTAATCCCAACCGTTCGGAGTGACGACAACGTAAAACAAAAAATTTGGAAAACTGATTGACGATTACAACCCGAAACTTAGAATATGAAGCGAACGGACACAACTACAATTTCTGAATGGTTTTAAAAAAACGAACGGCTCTCAAAAATATAAAAACTGAACGTGTCGGGGGTTAGAAATACAGAAACTAAACCAAAAGAAAAGCCGAATGGAGCTATCGAGGATCTTTTCAAGCACAGGAATACGTTCAGATTATAGCGAACAAGTCAGGTGTTGATACCACGTTCGATCACTCTCCCCGGAACGTTCGGTGGTAAACTAACAAATCTAAACTTACAAGATAAGTAGTAGCAAACTGACAACTTATTCTAATAAAGACTTTACAGAGAACGTTTTCAGCTTTTTAGTGATGTGTGACACGACGCGTTCGGCACACGTTCGGTGCCTACCCATTACTCATCGCCAATTGTGTCTGACCTCTGGCTAATTACTAACCTGAAGGTCTTGGTAAACTAAGCTAAGAGATATAAATTCTTTAATTGATGTATTGGAAGTGAACGGCGAACGTTCGAACGAGAACCAGAAAAACCCTGCACCTAATGACAAGAAATGAACGCCGCTCCAAAACAGAGCTATGTTGAATTAGCAACTCTCAAGAGGATGCTTTTACTAATACTATAATACTATACTATTATACTATAAAACGAAAAACGTTCAGTTCTGTCATGTGAACATCCTGTTGGTGCTGTGTAGTGCTGATCCTATAGCGAACGTTTGGATTAACTACGATAACTTAAAATTAAATTGGGAATATCAATGTACAAGACCAACGACTAAAGTCTGAGGCGAACGTTCGTATTGTGAGCGAGAAAGAGAAGAGGCAGGAACTAGAACGTCTGTAAAAAGCGAACGGTGCTATCAAGAACCACTACTCTTTTAGAAGAACCTTTTTCGAGAATGTGAGAACGGGAATCTGTTCGGATTTTCTAGAAAAAGTTTTGCGTGTCACGTTTTGTTTTTATTCTCACTCGAACAGTCGAACGTTCGGCTGTTGCTGACTTAACATTTTAAAATATTTACAGAGTGTAACTACAGCTGATTTGAAAGACGAGTTTTGCAATTTTGATTGATCTGTAAGACCAGACGTTCGATGTTGTGCTGTTGTAGTTTGTTTATGGAGATTTCTGTTTCCGGTTATACTCGGCGGAACTATCACTATGATTACCTAGATTCCTAGTTTTCTATTTCTGGGGCAATGTTCTCTGTTGTTGCCGTAGATTCAGTGAAGACTCCTGCGTAGACAGTGACACCAATCTGAGTGATTCCAGCATTTCTGTTAACGCCGCACTACAACTTCTCTCGTCGGTGAATCCGACTTTGTAGTGCTTTGTTCTTCGACTGTAGGGATTCTCCAATTTTCCTGACGATCTGCAATCAGATTTTGTTTATCTATTTACTCACTCCATCCCCTAGTTAACTGTTATCTATGTCTAACTCCTAGATAAAAGGATTTGATGTAGCAGTCAGGGTTTATCTGGGAAACGAAATAATCACACAAGCTACAGGACTGGGAGAAGTTAAGCTAAGTCATTTCAAAAGTAATGCACACATTCATCACATAGTTCTTATTAAAAAAAAATGGCGTCTTACAAGGGGCAGAGTTTATCTAGGAACCAAACCCGTGTCTTAGCCCCGGGGCCGGAAAATGAGAGGGTACAAATCCATTTCAAAAGTAATGCACAGAAATAATATTTTGATCATAAGGGGAGGGGGTGAGTTCCATACTTTCTTAGTATAAGTTTCGTTTATTTCAAAAATAGTGCACAGTAGTAACGGAAAAGAAATGACAAGGGGCTGAGATTATCTAGTCTGAGATTGTCTTAGTCCAGAGCCGGAAGACGAAGGAGTACAAATTCATTCCAAAAGTAATGCACACTTTCATCAAGTATTCATTCAAAAAATAACATTTGGATCATAAGGAAGGGGATGAAGTTCATCTTCAGATATCGTTCATTCCAAAAGTAGTACAATCGTTAACCGTGACTTGCGAACGGGGAAATAAATGGAAACAACTCATTTCAAAAGTAATGCACATTTTCAACACGTGGCCATTCAATTAATGTTTTGATCACGAGGGGTGGAAGAGTATGGGGGTGAGGGTACTCAAGAACCAGAACTAAGTCATCCTCTACACAGATCAACGATTTGAAAGGAATTTTCGTGGACCTGATGACGGAATTGAAGGAAAATGGACGACTCAGAATTTTTTTGATAAATTTCTTGATCAATTCAAGACTGGGGATCGTTTTTCCATAAATTCATTTCATAAGTAATGCACAGTTTGAGGAGGTATTCTCATCTTAACAGCAGTTCCCCTGATGTTGAACTTTTGACTAGTGCGACCCTCAACTCAAATTTAAAGACAAAGGAAATCGTCGAACTGAAGAGGATCGTGAATTGAACGAGAGGAGGAAGTCATTTCAAAAGTAATGCACACTTTCATCACGTATTCATTTTAAAAACGATTCTGATCCTCCTGAAATTTTCTTGGCGTGGATCTCGGGTATAACAGACTATGCGAGGAGGATTTGAACGAATAGTCATACGAACAGGCCTTTCGAAAAATATTAGAACTGGGACCGGAAATGGAACGAATTCATCTCAGAAGTAATGCACACTTTGATCACTGATTCATTTTTTATCATAAAGGAACCGAAAATTAGGGTTTTGAGTTTTACTTCCGTTTTTTTGGCCCTACAGACTATGGGAAGAGGATTTGAATTCACAACGCCAGCATTTATAGTCGGGGACCTTAACTACTATACCACAGGCCTACGTCAGAATATCGGTAAATAAATCGAAATTGGGGGTAGAAACTCGATTTAGCAAAAGAGCCTAATTCAAAAGTAATGCACACTTTCCTAAAATCTGTTTTCATTGTTCTTGTGGCTGTCTAATACTAAAATCTTGGCAGAGCCCTCAACTCAAATTTTTGGAAAAAAAACAAAAACTTCGGACTAAGTGTGAGCAACAAAAATTTCAAAAAATAGTCAAAACGAAACTAATCCACACTTCCGGGAAGAATTTACTTCTTGAACACCAATAAAAGGGCCCCTTAATGTTAACATTTTCAGAAATTAAGGCCCTCAACTCAAATTTTTGAAAACAAGAAACGAAAACAAAATTTTTTTCTTACCTTATCCCCATCTTTCCTCCTCTTTCACAGCTTTTGATATTTTCACTGGAACCCAACTCCAGCCTCTGCAGAGGGTCGATCGATTTCAGCCGCACTGCGGTACTTCACTGCAGACTTTCTGAGATGACGTCACAATTTCCCAGATCAGTGGTTCTTATGTTTAGCTTAGCTGTCTGTCATCAGGGCGAACGCAGGAACCGCCCAATAGATTTACAGACCAACTGGAAACCAAATTTTATATTCTTCAATTCCATTCCATATTTTTTTATTTATTAATATTATATACTATATATTATTATATTTTCTTGCTCTTTATATGTAGGTTTAGGAAATTAGGCATTTGGGAGATTTTTATCTACAGAACACAAAACCCGAGTTTCGACTAAAAGACGTTGGAAATGAATTTTCAGCGAATTTATTTCAAAAGTATTGCACATTTTGATCGAAATAAGGAAGTAAATTCTCGGGAATGTTATTTAAATAATAAATAAATAACAAATTTGAGTTTTTAGTTGAAAATGATACCTAAGACTAAAATTTTAATTTTCGCCCAGAACTTAATTCAGAAGGGAAGCGCACTTTTCTAAAATTCGTTTTTGGACTTTGAACACAAATTTGCTGTAAAATTTTAGCTAAAAAGTCTTACCCTAAGTAAAGCTCTTAAATCAGGAAAATCGATTCCAAAAATAATGCGCAGTATTCTAAAATGTCTAAATTTTGTAAATTTTCTAAATTATTAGCCACACTAATGAATTATTTGTTCAGTTACAACAAAATTTTGAGTTTTTGACTGTTAGGCTCCTCAATTCAAATTTTTGAAAATAAAATAAAACAAGATGGAGGCTTACCTTGTCCAAGCGTTCACCCTGCTGCACAACTTAAGACAATTTCACTGTTACAAATTGGAGTCTTCACTGAACACCAGGCCAACACCCTCAGCTCAATATATAGGAGGGATGTACGTTCAGAAATGAGGGTACGAATGCTCTGCTCTGATTGGCTGATTAGGGATTTATTTTCCCGCCATCTTGGTTCCCACCCGGATGACGCGTCCTTTTTGGCGTCCTATCCCCCAAGCCACCCTTCGCCCGTTTTCAACGCCACTTTCCTATAATTCGATGATTTTCTCAATTTCTTGACTAATTAATACTTAACAACACAAAAATGCTTTTCTGTCGTCATAATTTAACGTCACACAGCCCACAGCATTAATACAAAATCCGAAAATCAGCCTAAAGCTCACAAACGCTTTTGCACAAAACGTCCGCCATTTTGGCGTTGGAAAAACGACGCGACGCTCTTCACGGGATTCGGGCGTCACTTATCCACTCTCTCATCAACCAATTTCAGCTTTTAAGTGATCAATTAGAAGCTTTTGATTGGAGAAACCGAGTCCGCCATGTTTTACGACAATTGTGAATATTTATTTGACTTTAACTTGACTTTATTTAATAACACTTGAATTACATCAATTTATCACCGGTAGCCTGCTAAGCTTAATTCAACCAACGACTCGCTCTAATTATCAGCGTTGCCAACTCTCCAACATGTTCATTTACACTTTGACCTTATTTCGAGGACGACAGCTTATTTGAAAACGAAGGGATGAAAGCTCTGTAAGGTGTCCACAGACTTTTTCAGGATTCGTGGTTCGTTTATCCACTACCCTCCCATTCTGGATGAAGTACAGGGTTGGTTTATAACATATATTTTGTCTTCAGATAATATTTTAGGTTTGGAAAGGTGTGAAAAGGTCGACGCAGGAACGGCTGAAGGAAATTTTTTTGTTTACTTGTATCCTTGTAGGCAAAAAAGGTAAAAATCAAAAGCAAAGCTCCTGGAAATTCTCCAGTGAACAATATCAAACTAAATGAAGCAATATATATATAATATAGCTCTAATATATAATATTCATCATAAAAACTAAAAATCTGTTGAAATTGTAATATTACTAGCAAAATGACGTTGTTTGTGTGAAGCGTCACGACTCAGTATCGACTTTTGTGTTTGATTTTTCTTCTGCTTCGTTTTGATTGCTTTGAATTCTGACATTCCTACAACTGGAATATGGCGGGTCGATACACAAACATTATAACATGAAACTACACTGGAAATCAGCAAAAATTTGACGTTAGACTGAGAAAATCGAGTTAGAAATGGGAGAAGACATTTTGGCAGTTTGACACTCCTTGTCTCTAGCCCTCTGGTAGAGTTTGAAGATCCGTTAGAACGTTTAACTGTATAAAAGGTATATATTATCGTCTATATATACTTCAATTAAAGCTGTAGTTATCGTATATATTGTCGATAAAGTGTGGAAAAAAAGAAAACGAATGACTGTGCAGGATTTATGAAATGAATCCTCTTCAACGTGAAGTGGAATGAAGTAGGTAGAAAGGCGACGTTTGATGTCAACCGCCTTCTGTTATACTCAAAAATGAGTGAAGAACGGGACTAAAAGTATTACGGTAAAAGTGATGAATCTAACAAATATAGGGCTATATACAATTTCTATATTATATACTATAAGAAGTTTGGTTCCACTCGTTAAACCAAATATATGCGACGGCAAAAGTGATAAATCAGACGAATATGTATAATTCCCAGGGATTATTCAAAAGGACCAACTGAGCTTGGTAAAAAGGCAAATCACTGAGTATTTATCACATTTACCGGGCTAGTTTATAAAATACCCAACTCTTAATGGGGAATTTAATCAATTTTTACTCAGATTCTTGACTTCCGTCACATTTCTTTCACGTATTCTTCACGTTGGGAAGTTTCGTACACTGTTGCTGGCGAGTATAGCTGCTTAGGTAGCTTGCCTATTGTCGGAAAAGTCAAAGAAGCCAAGCAGTTGACCAAACTTAAGTAAATTTTCCCACTACAAGTGTGAAATTTTTAAACTAGCCGGTAAAAGTGATAAACACTCAATAATTTGTCACATTTACCAAGCTCAGTTAGTCTTTTGAATAATCCCTGGAATTTTACATGTATTCGATAAGTTTATCACTTTTACTGGCTATTCTAATAAAAGTTTGTTCCAGTTACGAGTTGGGTATTTTATAAACTACCCGGTGAATGTGATAAATATTCGTATCCGTCCACATTTAACAAGTTGGTTGGTGATTATGAATGAAGCCCGGATTTGCCCGATTTATCACTTTTACCGCAGCATTTTTATTACGCATAGGAATCGACATTATTTTCTGGACACCCAAGCTTCAATTAACGGTTGAAAAGTTCGTTATTTACGTGACGCCATGTTGTCTGCTGTCCCCTGATTCATAGCGTCCATCTATTCCCCCTTAATTAAAGAACTGATTTCTGTTGCGGACGTTTAGGATGAGAATGACCTATGAGAACATCAGTGTAACGGCCATTCTCGCTGATTGTTTTTCGCTAACTGGAGCTTCTTGTCACCGCTGTTTGGTGAGAGAGGCCAAAATGCCCAGCAAATTGATATTCGACTGATATCCTGTCTTAACAAGTTCGAAATTGCTCTCCCAAGAATCTAAGACGCAGGTCAGCAAGCTCATCATCTAAAGTAGCCAAATTTAAACCACAAGAGCCATTTTATAAATTTTCTTTTTAGAGACAAGCTTTGCTGAGACATTTTTATAGTCAGTGCTGAAAGTGCTAACACTCTCAAGCTTGCCTTTGCTAAACACTGTATGTCATCGGTTAAAGTATTTACGAAATGGATCCTGTACCAATTGTTATTTATAATGAAATTTACATCAAAGTGTGCATTACTTTTGAAATTCATTACTCACTGACGCTGTGCATTATTTTTGAAATGAATAACACCCCGCTGTAACCCTCACACGCACTCACTTCTGTAACAAAAGAATTCTCCTAAACAGTACACATTTTTACTTTCTATAATAAGTTTATAGTATAAAAACAGAACTCATTTCATAAATAATGCACACATTCATTAGTAATTTAATTTTATAGATAGACCTGCGCTAGACATTATGCGAAAGAGCCACAGTTAAGATGTGAAGAGGTGATCTCTGAGCTAAGAATCAAAATAGGTTTCAGGTTTAACACATCCTTCACTGCTGTTTAATTTATTTCTGAAGGACCTCTTGGCTTATATTATTTGAAGTTTTATATTATATTATTGAAAACTAAACTAATAATGAATAATAATATGTTGAGATTATGATATTATATTCAAATTTGAGCTTTTTATGGGTTTTCCTAAATTTTAGGACGACCAACAGAGGAGATACGGTGTGTAACCTTTGAGGTTTCAATTTTCTTTACCTGGCTCTTCTGAAACCTATTTTTGGGGCAACCTTTCATGGTATTGGTAAATGACAAAAGGTTCAAAGCCTTTTATTATGTTAACAACAACTGACAAGTGGTATTTGGAAATTTTTGGTATTTTCCCAAAAAACAATATTTGTTTACAGGTTTCCGGTTCTGATGTCCAAATAGTCTTCATGTCCTTCAAGATACACTTCAAGAGGAACAAAAAGGTTTTAGGCTTCTTACAAATAAGGACAACAACTGAGGATCTGTAATTACAAAGTGAAAACGACTTCAAATTTTCATGTTTTCCACAGAATTTTTCCAACGAAAGAAAGCAGTTACAAGCTTTGGATTTACTATATTGTGCACTCAGCCACAAATTAGAGAAAGTTAGAAAAAGGTTTATGCCCTTCTTCACTAAAGCCTTCCGACAATTGAGGGTTGCTTATTTGAAATTCAAATCCATTTGCAATTTGAGTTTTTACAACCCTCTAACGAACTTTTTCAAAAAGCGAAAACCGGTTACAACCGTCGGGTCTATTCAATGGCGCCTTTATCTGGTCCTTTGTTAACCACCCTTCAATGCATTTCTACAATAAATCCCCGATTCAATAAAAAAAAGTTGTTAAAAATGGCGGACGGGATTTCTATTATTTGTTCCCTTTTTTTGTGCGCTATTCTCTTCTGCAGCTGCTCTCTCCATTGTTCACATTTTGGTTCAATATTCCCTCGGGGCCTTTTTCTATTGAAAGGGAAGATTTAATGCATGAGAACACACTTTTAGACCTTTGCAGAGCAAACACGTTCGTCCTGTTTGAAGTTTTCTGACCTCCGGGCCTGAGAAACCGACGCTCAGAGAGTTTTCCAGGAGGATAATCTAACATCTGTCCCAGGTCCCAATAATCAGACTGACATTCTCTGGTTCTAAAAAAATGGCAAATCAAAATTTCCAGGCTTGCCGTGATAAAACGTCACAAGTAATGAGTTTGGGTTAAGTGAGGTTAGGTTCTAAATTCGTTCAAATAGGCCATATTTAGAGTCAAATTTGATCCACTAATAGTCGCCGCTCTAAAATTAAATTGGGTGGATTTGTAAGCTGAAGATTTGCTCTTTCCAATGATACTGGTTAGAGAGGATTAAACAATGACACAGTCCAAACATTTGGCCGCAAACTTAGGCCAAAATCAGTTTCTTGCCATCTTCCCACACCGATTTCGCACAGGATTTGTGTCGAGCGCGACAAATTTGTTGCCAATATTCCAGCGTCTACAGCTCAGCACTGAAACTAGGTAGATAACTGGCGGTTGTACTGTTTGAAAGGGCATATTAAGCAATATCAGCATCCAAAATCGCAACTCCCTTTGTCGTACAGAAATTTTTGGCAGCTCCCCCGAAATCGTAGCTGCCCGATTCTCCTTAGAGGCTGATAGAAAACGGATCCGAAGTGATTTGGTATTGAAATTTTGAGGATTTTCATCCAAGACCCGAGGGAACCTCCTTGCTCAAAATTTAAACAAAATCGGAGATGGCGACGTGGACCTTTTTCTGAATCTGGTCCGTTTGACGTGCAATGACCTCCTTAGACAGTCGTATTAAAGACTGAAAGTTCAAATATGATGGTTTTCAAATTGTATTTACAGATCCTCAGTTGTTATCTTCATAATCAAGGAGCCTGAACCTTCTTCTTATTTTTGAAATATATTTGAAGGGTGGTAGTCAAAAAGTTTGTAAAACGAGAGAGAACAAGACTATTGAAAATTGAAGTCTGTAAACCGATTTCACTTCTTGGAAAAATCCAAAAAATTTCCAAACATCAACGCACAAGCCTTTCTTCAAATGATAATTCTTGCAGCAGGATAGTCATTCTAACTCTCAATGATACGTCTGATCTGATTTTGGATTTCAGAATCTTGGAAAGACACGAACTGACCAGAGAATGTTGATTATAATTATCACTATGGGTTACTCCACGTCAAACGGACCAGATTTAGAAAAAGTTCCACGTCGGCCATCTCCGATTTTGTTTAAATTTTGGGCAGGGATGACCCTCCAATACCTTCGGGTATTGGATGGAAATCCTCAAAATTTCGATCCCAAATCTCTTCGGTTTCCTCTTTACTTAGCCTCTAAGAGAACTGGCCAGCTGATTTCGGGGAGCTGCAAAAATTTCTGTACTGTACGACAAAAATTTTGCGGCCAAATATCTGGACTGTGTCATTGTCTATTCCTCAGTTATCTACCTAGTTTCACTGCTGAGAGCAACTTAAATTTGGCAAAGCTTTCCCAAATTTGCGAAATTTGGAAATGGCGACTATTTTGGTCAAATTCACTCTAAATATCATAGCCTATTCTAACCAATTTAGAACCTAACCTCACTTAACCCAAACTTGGAAGTGACGTTTGATCAATGGGAAGCCTGGAAATTTTTATTTCCAATTTTTTTTATAACCAGAGAATGTTAGTCTGATTCTGGGACATGGGACAGATGTTAGATTATCTTCCTGGAAAACTCTCTGACCGTCGGTTTCACAGGCCCGGAGGTCAGAAAACTCAAACAGGACGAACGTGTTTGCTCTGCAAAGGTCTAAAAGTGTGTTCTCATGCATTAAATCTTCCTAAATATGGCCTATTTGAAATAATTTAGAACCTAACCTCACTTAACCCAAACTCATTACTTGTGAGGTTTCATCATGGCAAGCCTTGAAATTTTTATTTTTTTCGCATCAATAGGCATAAACTGGTGATACTGTCTTGCTCCAGGTAGTGCAAGGTTCAATGAAAATCTCTTCCGCTGAAAACTTTGAGGTCGTGTTCGAGTCTCGGGGTGTTGTTATTTGGTTCGAGGTTCCTTTGTAAACTTGCACGAGTCGTTAGTCCACAACTGTCAACTGGTACTTGGACTCTCTTCCAAGAAGAGAAAATCTGTTTACAGAATTTCCGTTCTGATTTTCAATTTTCCTTCTCTTTTGACAAAGCTTTATGATGTCCACGCTTGAGGTACAGTTCAAAAATAAGAAAAAAGGTTCAGGCTCCTTGATGATAAAGGTAACAATTGGGACCTTTTATCACAAAGTGAAAATGTTCATGTTTTTCAAAAAATTTTTCCAACAAGAGAAAAGGGTTACAAGCTTTGGATTTATTTCATTTTGTACTTAGCCCTGAATTTGAGAAAGTAACAAAAGGTTCATCCTCTTCTTCATTAAAAGGTTCAGACAAAAGCTTATTTGAAATTCAAATCCGTTTGCAATCTGAGTCTTTACAACCCTCCAACGAACTTTTCTAAAAAGAGAAAACTTTTACAACCCCAGGGTCTATTCAATGGCGTCTTTGCTTGGTTCTTTGTTAACGACCCTTCAGTACATTTCGAGGGTAAGGGGATGATTCATCCCTTACTTTGAAAAAAAATTATCAAACATGGCGGATCACTCGTAATTGTAATTTCTGTTCCCCTTTTTGTGATATTGTCTTCTGCCTGCAGCTCTCTCTCTATTGTTCGAGTCTTCTTTCATTGTTCCGTTGGCGTCCTTTTTAGATTGAAAGAGGAGATTTAATGCATGAGGACACTCTTTCAGTCTTTTGAAGAGTAAACACGTTCGTCCTGTTTGAAGTTTTCTGACCCGCAGGCCTGAGAAACCGACTCTCAGAGAGTTTTCCAGGAGGATAATCTAACATCTGTCCCATGTCCCAGAAATCAGACCAAATTTCGAAAAGGTATAATGATAGGAATGTATAACTACCATCCTCTGGTTATATTTCGTGGTCAGTCCATCTCCTTCCACGATCCTGGGATCCCAAATCAGATCAGAACTACCACTGACAGTTAGAATGACTATCATGCTGCATCCATTATCATTTGAGGGAAGCGTATTTCGTTGTAAGAATTTGTAGCGTACAAGCTGCTTATAGATGAGATATATTCAAAGAGACTTGATCCTATTTTGTAGACACCACTAAGAATCTGCCTATTACAGTGTTGGCAACCTTGTAAGCAAAACTGAGTCGTTGACTAAATTAAGGTCACCATTAATAAATTAAGGTAATTGAGTGTTATCAAATAAAGTCGAATTAAAGTCAAATAAATTGCATTCAACATGGTGGCGGGGCATAAGGGAATAAATACTTTTATACTAAAATATTATAAATGAAACCAAATTCTGTAAACTTCGAGTGCGCTGAAGGCTGTGGAGAGTGTGGCGTCGTTTCAACCGCCAAATTTTATTTTATTGACCATACCAGCTGATGAAGTTGTTCATCAAGATTATACAGTACAAGAGAGATATTTATATTAATATTAGATGGGTATTGATAAAATTGAGCTGATTTTTGGTTCTGATCCTTAAATTTGTGACAGGTCCGCCGTTTTGGTGGGAGTGTAAGCGATCTAGCTGCCTACCAGCCAGCGCACGAATTTCTTACCCCACCGATTTCGTTTTTAGATCCAATTTAGGTTGTTGTTAACATTAATGGAGTTCCTCAGCAGTTTGTGTTCAAATCTTTGGACCATTAGGGCATAACTCTTACTAGTGTAGTCCCAGAATTGCGCTGTATCCATCCAAATAGGTTCTAAAATCGTTTTTTGTAACAGACGACTTCACACTTCCGGTAGAAATTCTTATGTCGTTAGACAGATGGTCGATTCTGCTGGGTAGTTTTGGTTGGTACCCTTTTAAATCTGGCAAGTGAACACTCGAATTGTAGGCAAATTTTTCTTCTTCACTGTTGAAAAGGTAAAAATGCTGGTGGTTGTCACACGGGTTTGGAGAACATGTGTTAGTGAGTTCCAGCGGCAAAACAGGTTTGCGAAATTCCTTTCCGACAATTTTGATCTCGAAGATGCACCACGTTAAAGGAGGCCAGTGTGAAGAAGACACAAAGCTAACTAAACAAACCTGCAAAAAACAATTTATGAGATCTCTGAGAGACTAAATTTATCAAATTTGACCTTCGTGATCATTTGAAACACCTAAATTTAGTCTCAAAGCTTCTTACAACAGAAAAATCTGTGAAGTCACATTGACGTTTGCGATTTGATCCATTTTTGAGGCCTCGGAAAAAGCTTCGACAGCTTGGATGGAATATACTGCGACATCCACCATAATTTTCAGACTTGCCAACTTCCGGTTGCCATTTGTTTAGGTCCCTAAAAAATTCTTTGACGGGAAAACGTTTAATCCAAATGAGGCAGAGCTCTTGGATTAGTCTTTACCCTAAACAACAGAAATTTTGGGAGTTTTGAATCGTGCCACTGCCAGAAAGATGGCGAAGGGTATTGGGTACGACTGTACAATACTTCATTGAATAGAATATTATTTCAGTATAAGATAATCGCCTTTCAATTTTATTATATAAAACGAAACGACCTAATATTATAGGTTCGAACTTTGTCGTAGAGAGACAAACTAGATCTTCTACTAGAGACAGTACATCTAAGATTCTGGCCCGGCATTCCGTCAAACGATAGCAGAGATTTCAGTGTAAACGTCTTCACAAATGATTTTCGAATTTGAATAAAACTTGAGGGCTGTAGAGTGAAAAACTCTGTCAGACCACAAGTGCGTGGAACTGATGAAGGGAACCAGGTTCGTTTTTGGAGTCATGTGGTGGAAAAAGGTTTCCAAGGCAACTAAATTCAGACCCAGTGAAACAGTTAAATGGTGTCCAGGTGTTTCTTAATTTTCGTTGTTGTTACCTCGTAGGGGCCTCGTTTTTAGGCTTCCTCGTTTGTCTTTCATTTTAACAAACTGATAGTCTTGATTCTTCGGTTTTGTACCATTTCTCGGTGTTTTTGATCTTCTAGGAACCACGTGCACTACTTATGGGAGTCTGGGATTCATTCCGTCCCATCTTTCGTTCATGAAATTCGTTACAAAATTCTCAAGTCTCCATACAACTCACAACTTGATGATTTGTACAGAGGAAGCAATGTTTTGGCTGATGGGATCCCCCTGCCGCCTTTAAAGCTACCAACGACATCTTATTGTAGTAGATATGCCGTTTTGGTATTAAGACAATTGACCACTGTCGTGAGGACGTAAGGAGGACGCGGTAGAGCCTTTGTCTTGGGCGAGAGTTCAGTGTCTTTTCAAATCCTGGCCTACCACATTATTTTAAAGTTGGACATAACAGGGGCCAATAAAAGCAACTAAGTCACAACAACAGGAGACGAACAAATGAAAGCTCAACAGTTTGTTCGAATTTCCAGGAAAGTTTTTGATATATAATATAAAAGCAAAATTTAAGTTTAAATGATCTATATATTAATATAAAACCATTGAACACTGATTTTTCATCCAAAAAAATTTCTTTACACTGACTGACTTTTTTTACGCGGTTTTGAATTTGTGGACGTTAATTTGAGAAACGTTTCTTGTTTGATATCGTTTCAATTCTCCTTCAAATTCTTCCAAATGTCTACTTGTGAGGAAGGACACCCATCATAAACCTGTCTTCTACACAATTTTATGGGTGCTTTCCTTCTGAATAGTCCTAACATAATTTACAACACTTTTAGGCCTTTGCCTTGCTGTAAGACGAAGCTGTTGCCTCGAGGATCCTTTTGTCGGGTCATTATTCACTGGACTTCGATTTAATTTAATTTACCGGGTCCTCATTTGCCAAAATTTGATCCCTTTGACGAATATGGGGACATGTCAACAGTCCAGCTACGGTGACAACATTATATTGCCACTTAAGCGATTTTCTACAAACTGATAATTCCAACAGTCGTACCAAAGACGTCGGATTTACAGAACTAGGAAACTGTGATGATTTCTCAACAGAAATGCTGAAGTGGAGAATTGCTTTTGAAGTCTTTATTATAGTTTTGGTGGAAGTTTAATGCTTGTCTCTGTTGTAGTTGATGTTTGTGATTTTGTCATTGTATTGATTATTTGTCAGGTCTTTGACTGTGATTTTTGACTCGCTGTAGTCTTTTGTGGTTTCCTCGAAACAACCCCCTTTAATTTGTCTTTTAGAGGAAGAAGTTGAATATTCGGTTGGTCAGTCTTCGTTGGAACAATCTCTCCTGGTGCTCGTAGAAGGCGATTTCGGATGACATCTGATGTCTTTGGGATTTATTCATACGAATCGCTGTTGTCATGTTGTTTAGTAGATTCAGGATTTTCGTAAGAATTTTCCGCCCTTTCATTTCCATCCTTTCGATCAGATGTTTCAACGTTGCTTCTGCATGCAGGGCCTGTGGTCGTAGCACTGAACCACAACGCCTCAACTTTTCCTTCTTGACAGTAATCTCTTAGTATCTTCTCTGTCGTTCCCATCATCACTCACTTTCCTAACTATTTGAAGTTGTCTGTGGTTCCTAATTCCTAAATATAATTTATTTTAAATAACTAAACCAAAATGGGCCTCTGTCGGAATCTGAAATTTCTCTTCCTTGGACTATAGAAATTCGGTAACTGCTGCGTTCTTGTCTTTCTCTCGAACTGTACAACGTTAATCAGTCGCTACAGTTTTCTTTGGTTTTGTTTTCCCTTCAGAACATCAGCATTGAACATAAATCATGTCTAGAACCAAATGCAATGACTATTTGCCAGATCTGACGTCAGAACAGTGACTAACCACCAATCCATGATGGTGGACCTTTGTGTATTGTTATTGCTGACTATTTGGTTCCAAGCTTTACTACAGGAGGATTTTAAGCAGCTCAGGGTTGAACATTTTATTTTCCAAAAACTTTTCCGAGAGCAGATGTTTCCGACAGCCGGCTGCATCCATTTGCTTTTGCGATGTAATCTTGTTCTGCCCTGTAATTAGGCTACTTTGCAATTGTTCAGAGCATTAGGGAAAGCTGTCACGTTTTTAATGGAGGGTTCCTTTGTGAGCTGGATTTTCAGCCCCGAGGGTTGCTTACAGTTTTTATCCCTTTTGTGAACGGTTTTCCCTTTCGGCGTCTGCTCCAGCTTTTCAATTTGCAGCTGTCTCTCCTTTGTTCCTTTTGGAGGGAAAAAACTTTTTCATTTTCTAAATGGATCATTGGGATGGGGTCGTTGCTTTGGAAGGGTAGAAACGGGATTGATGGGAATATACCCGAAGGCATTATCCCACGATCTGGATTATTGATAAAACTGTCAGGACAATGTGTGCTTCCCTTGATGGCGTCCCTCTAGAAGTTCGATATTCCACGACAGCTGCATCTCAATTTTAACGGATTCTGAACGTTTCTCAATCATGCTAGTCTAATGATCGGCAAAATCCTCATCATAAAGAGCCAAATATAAACTCTACAAAATATAAATTCATCCAAACAGCCATTTTCAATTTTCCGGGAAGACAAGATTTACTGAGACATTTTTACCAGAATAATTAGGATTAACAGTACAGTCTCGAGCTGGACTTTGCTGATTACTGTTTGTCTTAGCCTAACTAACGATACATTAAATAAAGCTTGGTATCATACTTATGTAAAGCTAATATTTAGTTAACAAATAATATTCCGAGCCTGAACTAAACAATTTTTGAAGAGCCACAACCAAGGAGTAAAAGAAACCGCCACTTAGCCGACTTCTGGGCTAGTCAAACTTGACTACAACAAATTATACGTTGTTATATAGAACTCTTCAACACTTCAAGTTTATGTTTGAGTTTCGTAATTAAATCCACAATCGTGTCGAAGACACAACGAAGAACCGAACTGAAGCGATATATTGTAAGACATCAACACTAACAAAACAATTGAAACGAAGACCCAACCAGGGCCCGTGAGACCCATATTATCAGGTTTACCGGAAATTTCTGTCTGTTTTTAAATCAAATTCAAATTCTTGCCTTCAATAAACTTTATTAATATCCAATATTACTAATAATATCTTACCAGACAGTGAGGTCTCTTAGTCTAGTTGTGTTATTGAAAATTCAAACCAGTTTTGATGAAATGAACCAGTGCTGTTGTGATGTCTTCTTCGTTGCTTACTTTTCTGGTTTAAAAAAATTTTTTTGAGGATAGAAACAAGTAGCAGTTTGAATGTGCCAAGTTTGTGAGATGTGGTAAGTGAAAAAGAATTTCCCATCGTACTTCTGTAATTTATTTCACTGGTCCCCAAATCCAGGCAGACACTCAGTACGATTTGGAATTTAGAGGCGGTGAATTCTTTTGATGCAGAAAGCAATGAAGCGACTGAATTTAAACTGATAAGTAAGCGAAATGAGATCAAAATTATTTTTGCAATTTGCGCAATTTGCAGAAATGGCAGAATTAGTGAGATTGTAGTAAAAAAGAGCCGCTCATTGTAGTAAAAATTCTTTTCCATCAGCTGTAGAGGAGTTTAGATTCCAAAAATATTGATAATCAAGGGTTCAAGGAATACCGTAGCTGAAAAAGAATTTTCCAGCGAATTTCTGTAATTTTGATGTAGGTCGTCTAAATTAAGTTTCGTAATTGAATCCACAATTTTGACGAAATTACAATGTTTCAGGGTTTACTACGATGTGTTGGATTGTATATCCATGTTTGTACAATATCGTAGCGAGCGTTAATCACAAGGAGAACTGGATTCCACAAAAGTGTTTATACCAACAACAGACAAAACTGATTTAGGTACATGACCGATGAGGTTTGAGTATTTCTCTCCTGTCTTCCTTTAAAACTTTTTTGTTGACCACTCTTCCAAGCTTCAAATCCTTTTTCATGTGAACAACAACTGACAATTGGTGTTTGGAAATTTTTTGTACTCTTCGAAGTAGAAAGCGATTGACGGTTGATAGAACTTCATAACAGCCGTCCTTCAAATCCGTTTCAAAACTAACGAAAAGGTTCTTCAGGCTTCTTTCAAAACAAGACGGATTGGTAATAAAAATATGAAAACGATCATTTGGAATTCCACCACATAATAGCTTCTAAAAAACATTTCCAAAGAGAGAAATCGGTTATAAAATTGTTGACAAAAGCTTTGAAGCCTTTTCACGTTAACAACAATTGACAACTGGTAATTGGAAATTCTTTTGGTATTCTTCCAAAAAGTGAAATCTGTTCACGGCCTTCCAATTTTCAATAGTCTCTCTCTCTCTCTCTCTTTTTACAATTTTATGATGATTATCCTAAATTACATTTCACAAAATAAGAAAAGGTTCAGGCTCCTTTGTGATGGAGAAGATAACAACTAAGGATCTGTTGGAACAAATTGAAGACTATTTCAAATTTTCCAAGGAATTTGTCCAAACAAATGCGATACAAATTTAAAATGTAGTTGGTTTATAGCAGCCCGAATTTTTGGTCCTGTTAGGTGTCTATTTCGCTTAGAAGTAAGTCTAATAGCATTGCCCTCCCTGAATGAGGTTGCTCTCAGCCTTACTTACCGTAGAGGATCCTTATTTCTGTCGGTTTCTTTGAATTGAACGAGTGTTAATTAAGCAAAAGTCTTCGGTATTTGGTTCAAGCATCAACCCACTCAGGTTTGGGATGGTTGAGGTCTTCAAAGATGGCAGTGCTTGTGTCAAACCCACTTTCCAACTTCACCATCATATTTAAAGAGTGCTGGATGGTATCAACCAAGAAACTAACCACAACTACAAGAAAACGTGCCCAGAACATGGGCCATAGAATAAATTATAACCCAAGACAACGTCTCTTCGATCCTTCAGTACCAAAAATGTTGGCTAAATCCAAAATGTAGTGAAATTAGTCACCAGTTACTAAATATACAGAATAAGAATGATTCTACCCGACCCGCTCATTCTGGAATCTCTGTGATCTTAATAAACGGTACCTAATTTGAACCCTTTTTTGGGTAATCAAGGACATGGACTTGGTCCTCAGACTGTTCTAAAACCTCAATAATACAATCGTAACGAGTGTTAATCACGCGATTACCAAGATTAGTGCATGAACTCTGGAATGAGGATGATCCCGTAGAAGTGCTTTACCACCAGAAGGTTTAGGTTTATGACCGATGAGATTTGAATATTTCTCGTCCAGTTTCAAAAGTCTTTTGTCGACCACTCTTTCATGCTGTTGCTAAATGACAAAAGCTTCAAAACCTTTTTCATGTTAACAACAACCGACAATTGGTATTTGAAAATTTTGTTGGCATTTTTCCAAGAAGAGAAATCAGTTTTCAGTTTTCTGGTTTCAATGTTCAATAGCCAATTTCCCTCTCTTTGTACGAAACTTAATGATGGCCGCTCTTAAGAAACATTTCAAAAGGAACAAAAAGGTTTTAGGCTTCTTTCAAATGAATACAACAATTGAGGGTCTGTAGACTCTTTCAAATTTTCATGATTTCCACAGAATTTTTCCAACAAGAGGAAACGGTTACAAGCTTTGGATTTACTATATTGTGCACTCAGCTATAAATTTGAGAAAGTAACAAAAGGTTCACGCCCATCTTCACATAAAAGGCTATGACAGTTGACGGGTGCTTATTTGAAATTCAAAACTACCAATTTGAGTATTAACAACAACAAAAAATCTCCAACGAATTTTTTGCAAGAAGAGAAAACGGTTATAGCCTTTTGGACTTATTATATTGTGCACTCAGCCATAAATTTGGGAAACTAACAAAAGGTTCATGCTCTTCTTCACTTGAAACTTCCGACAATTCACGGTTGCTTATTTGAAATTCAAATCCGTTTGCAATCTGAGTCTTTACAACCCTCCAACGAACTTTTCTAAAAAGAGAAAACTTTTACAACCCCAGGGTCTATTCAATGGCGTCTTTGCTTGGTTCTTTGTTAACGACCCTTCTGTACATTTCGAGGGTAAAGGGGATGATTCATCCCTTACTTTGAAAAATTATCAAACATGGCGGATCACTCGTAATTGTAATTTCTGTTCCCCTTCTTGTGATATTGTCTTCTGCAGCTGCTCTCTCTCTCTATTGTTCAAGTCTTCTTTCATTGTTCCGTTGGCGTCCTTTTTAGATTGAAAGAGGAGATTTAATGCATGAGGACACCCTTTCAATCTTTTGAAGAGTGAACACGTTCGTCCTGTTTGAAGTTTTCTGACCCCCGGGCCTGAGAAACCGACGCTCAGAGAGTTTTCCAGGAGGATAACCTAACATCTGTCCCATGTCAATGTCCCAGACAACTACTTTTCTACGAGTCTGTAAACCAGGACCGTAATAGAAACTTTGGGTGAAAATTCATGGAACTCGTTGTATTCACCAACAGGAATTATCGTAGAAGGTTATTTAAGAGTTGGCAACATTATAAATTAGAGTTGGAATAGTCGCCTCACTGACAACACTGCCCATCAGGGGAAGACGATGCTCAGCACATCCCAATGCACAACATTCCCACCTAAGAAACGATGCAGGCAAAAGACATTGCAACGATGTAAATTAGAGCGAGTCGGTAGTAGAACTGAGTATGGGTACCGGTACCAAATTGATGCGATTGAGTATTGATATTTGTAGTCAAATTCAAGTTGCACAACATGGCGTCGTCGATTTATATACCGAATATCCTAACTGAAAGTATAAGTGGAGGAATAAAGTGAGCAGAGAATGAGACTGAGTGAATAAAATGACGTCGAACCTTGTGCACAGCTAAATTTATGGATGACTTTCGAGTTTATATGAAATCTGTGGGTTCTACGGCTGAGAATGCTGTCGGAAACACATGCTTACTGATGTAGACAACCACAAAAGGTACCAGCCTCATTTTTAGACCCACAAACAGAAGGTGCCTGTATCATATTTTCAAGAAAGCAAAGCTCACACATAGTCAAATTCTGTCCAACTGTTTAATTTGTTTTCTACAGAACAATAAACGACAGCAGAAACCCATTATTTAACAAACCAAGAGATAGATGTGAGAGATTTTCAGGTAAAAAAAGACAGAACTCTAAGAAGAGAGAGTTGATTGAACAAAAAAAATGGGGTGAGGGTTCAAAAGACAAAACGAGGGTTGTTTGCAGCCCTATGCAGTAGCCATCGGTTTCCTATATATACTCGCGGAGGCTTCTCTTACCTGGCAGTTGAAAAAGAAGTTTCATACAGTGAACATGTCTTAAAGTGTAAAAAGTGTGAAGTGTTGCACATTTGTAGTGAACATAAACGTTTGAGTTGGAAGGTAAGAAAAAAAATTTTTTTGTTTAAGCAATTTTGAGTTGAGGGATGTTTAACATGGGGGAGCGTGTTACTAGTATTCAAGAACTGAATCCTCGGTGGTAGTGTGCATCAGTACCATGGCGTCTGTTTAACTGTAATGTTCACAATTTCGGGAGTGAAACTAGTCTGAAATTCGTTTTATTTTTTGTTGGTAAAATTTACAAAATCTTCCAAGTCCTTCAGGTTCGTAAAACATTTTCAATCGATAGAATTGTAGAGGGAAATGTGATGTCCGTGATTTCATTCTCCATTTTGGTTGTCGAGTTTCTGGTTCATTTTCGTTTAATTTATGATCATATGAACGTGGTAGTTTTGTAAAATAAAACTGTGCACTAGTTTTGAAATATTTTTCACGTTTTATTCCCGCGGTTCTGTAACCAAGACACTGTTTTGTTCTTTAGGTGAGACTTCCCTTAAAGTTAGACCGATTTGTGTGCGCTTTTGTCTCAAATTTGGTGAGAGGTACCAGTGAATTGGGGTTAAATTAACGAAGAAACACAAATTTGATTCCAGATACTCAAAAATGTCGATAATTCCAACGGGATGGGATATGTCGTCCCAGAGGAACGTTTTCCTGTTGAAACGAGACCGAACCATGTTCAGTGAAGGTGTCTTTTGGTGTTAAACAAGACGAGGACGAGGACGAGGTAAGAAGACGTTTTATTTACTTTTATTTCTCTTGAAATTTGTTTCGATGACCGTAATGGCCGACAGTCTTCTTTCAACAAAGTGTGCACTAATTTTGAGATGAACGATATTTACTCCAACTCTGAAATTGATTTGCTCGTATTTCTTGTTTAAGAAATTTAGAGAATTTTCCGAAGTCTTATGTGTGAAATGTATACTTAATGAAAGCGTGCATTACTTTTGAAATGAATTCGTTCCACGGTTCAGTACCTCGGTCATGTGACCTTGACCAACATTCTCGTTTATACTCCCATTAAAGCGATACCCCGACTATTTGGTGTCTCGAACATAGAAATGAGTGACGGTTGATCACGTGATGAATTAATTTGAATCAAATTCTGTTTCTAGATCGTCTGGAAACTCGTCCGGAAAATCCAACAGTCTCATGATGTGAGACATCAAAACAAAAGACTACACCACCCAATTCATCGATCTGAGAAACTTCTCAACACAACCAACAACTCATGGAAACGAAAGTCGCTTAGAATGGAGTCTTCGACTGAAATGAAGACTTCCCGACATCATCGGAACACCGCCAACAGCAGAAACGTCTCTTCTTCCAGGAGGAAATGAAATCTATTCGACTTCGAGGTAATGGTAGCGATAGTTTCCACATCGACTTCTTCGAGGACTAAACCCCGAATATTTACTGAGTTGTAATAATCGGCTATACTGTATACATCCGATGATTTTGTTACTTTATAATTTGATAGTCAATTTAAGATCTGTCTCGCTGAAACGTATTTCGAAATGTCGTCTTACAAATCAGATAATCTGTAAGGGTGTCGTTTAGGCCCCAAATTTCGAAATTGTTACTTGTACATGTCGTAGTTCATTAGCCACATTTTAGTTCCTAATATTGTAACCACCATCCGAATGTTTCGGTCGAGAATCACAAAAACACTGTACCAACAAGATCTGACTTGTTCGAGAAAACTGAACACATTCCCGAGCTCTCAAAACAATCCAGAGGCTGTAGTTACTGTGTCCTTTTGAGACTTACTCGATACTGCAGGGATGAGTTCGGTCGAGGATGAGACTAACACAGAATTCTTACTTCCCGATTCGCTTGATAGAATTCCAACGTCTTGAGCTTTGAAAGGACAGTTTTTAAGTCTATGTAGTGGTGGGTACTCAGAGGTAGTATCGCGTAATGAGTTCTATACATCGAACGTACATTGAACGCCTCCTTCTATAAATTATAGAATGACCACCTCCAAGTCATCGTGTAAGATTACAGCTTGTCCGTGTCACAGGTGATGTTCTTGTTTATGTCTTCTTATGGCTTAGGATTGTAACCACAACCAAACGTTCGTGTGGGAAATGATCGAACGTGGCGATTACGGCACTGAACTGTTCGAGAAAAACTGGACATATTCCCGTGTTCTTAAAAACAACCACACTCTCGAAAATCCTCTCCGAAGAGAGCATCTTTGAAAGTGTTGTTGTTTTTAACAGCACCGTTCTTTTTTTCTCTTCAGTTGAGATGTTTTAGTTGTTCCGTTCCCTTGTTCCTCACTCGAACGTCGAACATCGAACGCTCTTCTACTTTGAATTTTCAAAATTATTCCCGCAATAGTTTAAAAACACGAGACGGCAGCGATCGTTCGTTAAAAGATCAAAACAACACAGCACCAACACATTTTAGCTTTTAAGTTTAGTATTAGTATCAGTATAGGGGTACTTGGGGGAGGGCTGTTATAGATGGGAAACTCTGAACCTTTAAATTTCAAGACGTGTAGGAAGACTCTTCGCTGCGTTCTTTTGTTTCTAGTTGGGACGATCACTTGCGGCTGCCATAGTGTCCACCCACACAAATAGTCCGAGAATCGAGAGCTCGAAGCACTGACTCCGTCTGGGTGTGAACTGGGAAGACATGAACGTAGCAGGTGCTCTTAAAGACAACCACACTCCGGACAACACTCTCAGGAGGGAGTATTCTCCAGAGTGTAGTTGTTTTTGACAGCACCGTTCAGTTTTCTCACGAACAGTTCGGATGGGTTAGTGTCTCCGTCCTCCTCGTTTCTCACTCCCGATTCCGCCACCACCGTTCATGTACGTTCAAATTCCAAATTTGTCCATTTGAACACGGTACTAATGAATCCTGATTCGTTTGAGAGAAATTGAACGCAGTTAGTTTTAGGATAGACTAGTGATTTAGTTAGTAGTTTGGGGGTTAGTATAAGTAAAACCTTCTCTCCTGAGGGATTCTGTATCGGAAATGTGTTCGATGTTCTCTCATCTGCAATGCAGGAGGTTTAGTTTCTGTGTTTCTCTGTTATACGTTCGAAGTTCGACCCGTCACAACCATAATTATTCCAGTAACTAATTAGTTTTCTTTAGTTGAGTTGATTTAGTAATTATTTCCGAATTAGTCTCTCTTCCGAATTATCTGAGAACAGCTAAACATCGAAATTGTTAGGTGAAGAATGAACACTAAGCGTGTTCTGTGGAAAACAACGAGACGTTCGAAAGTATTTTCCAAAGAAAACATTTTCAAACGTCTTGTTGTTTAATGAGTACCGTGAATTGTAGTGTTCGAAGAACAAGTCAGATCTAAAACACCGAACGTTGACCGAACGTGCAACCTCAAAGATCACTAAGAGCTGAATGAGTGTCATCCATCTTGAGTATCGGAATATCTGTTGGAGTAGTTGTTTCCACACGTCTTTCGTTTGATTGTGTTAAATTTCATGAATCGTAGCACCCGTTCGTACGTTCGGCCGATCACGAGACTTAAAGAAACGTGGCACTACCACCTCTGCCGTGGAGAAAACTTGAACATATTTCGTGTTGTTTGAAACGACCACATTTTTGAGGACAACCTCGAAGGAGGTTGTTCTCAAAACTGTGGTTGTTTTGGGGAACACCGTTCATGTTTTCTCTTGAATTCAATGAAATTTAAACACCGAACGTGTCTGAACGTGTCATGTCATACATCATTACAACCTATTTTTAAACTATTATTAAAACCATCGGTCAATTTGTTAACTGCACTCTTCAGCTCTTTGGGTGATTTTGTGAGTGTGATGAATCTTACTGTAGTCAACATAAACGTTCGGACGTTCGACAGTTCACACGGAACTTTAAGAAACGTGGCACTAACACCTTTTGAAAAATTGAACACATTCTGTGCTCTTAACAACAACCACATTTTCGAAAAGATTCTCCTGAGAGGATATTTCATTTCTTCACATGAAATGTATGATACACAACGCCGAACGTGTTTGAACGTGTCGTTTCATAAACCATAAAACCTGTTTCGAAAGTCAGTAACAGACCGCCTGTTCAAATGGTCACTTCTACTTTGCCAGTTTTTGTTGTGAGCTTTGGTTTGTTTTTTTTTTCAATCGCATAGTATTGACTGCAGGCGTTCGGCCGTTCGAGATCAAGACCGAATATGAAATTCTAACAACACCGAGAAAACTTGAACATATTTCGTGTTGTTTGGAACACCACATTTTTGAGGACAACCTCGAAGGAGATTGTTCTCAAAATGTGGTTGTTTTGGGAACACCGTTCATGTTTTCTCCTGAAATAAATTACATCTAAAGCCGAACGTGTTTGAACGTGTCTGAACGTGTCGTCTCATAAATCTACCTGTTTCTTAAATTTTCAAATCGGTCAATTTGTTAACTGTACGATTGGACTTGTCATTTTGTGTCTTTTTTAAATATATATTGTAGTGAACTTAAACGTTCGGACGTTCGACAGTTCATGCTAGAATTTACAACACTTAGCAAATAGAGCGTTCGAGAAAACTTGAACATATTTCGTGTTGTTTGAAACGACCACATTTTTGAGGACAACCTCGAAGGAGGTTGTTCTCAAAACTGTGGTTGTTTTGGGGAACACCGTTCATGTTTTCTCTTAAATTCAGTAAACACCGAACGTTCTTTGAACGTCTTTGAACTAAATCATACAACCACACTCGAAATTAGAGTTATCTACAGTACTACAGCGTATGTGTTAGAGTAGGGCTATTGCCATGTATAAAGAAACAGCGACAACTTATTCTAGGTCCTAATACAATGTCGTACTTATACACTTCAGGGTTACTTCCCATATTATAGTCACTAAAACATGAACACGACGTTTGGAAACGTGGTGGTTTAGGAATGTTGGGTCAGACATCCACCTTCGAGTACACTGTTGAAAGGTCCTCCTTCAAATGTCTGTCCTACATTCCGTGAAAGGTTCACTTTCTGAGTTCCGACAATTGCTGGGTACCATTCTGACGCTGATGGATGTTCTCCACTACAGCGACTAATATCGAGGAAGTTTTCTATTCTCGTCTAAGAACTTTTAGTGTTCTCTTAGCTTCTCGTCTCTTTCCTCGGAAGTCGCTGTCTGGCACATTCGTCGTTGTCCTTGGCCAGTAGCAATTGTCGGCAGAAATGTGGACAGACCTTGTGAGGAGTCGGGATATCTTTTTGATATTTTCTATGTCTAGTCGGGGAATCGGTTCCCGAATCCTATTTCTATCCTCTATAAGACGTTGGGTTATGCAGGTCTGATTTTCCTCTGCCCAGTTGCGTGTATCTGATCTCGTCGCTTATCCTTGCGAGCGTCGTGAGGATGGCGTTCTAAGCAGCATTGTTGCTGATGTTCTATCAGAGTTTGTGTTCTGCAGGTCTGATTTTCCTCTGCCCAGTTGCGTGTATCTGATCTCCTCGCTTATCCTTGCGAGCGTCGTGAGGATGGCGTTCTAACCAGCAGCATTGTTGCTGATGGTGTTCTATCAGAGTTTGTGTTCTGCAGGTCTGATTTTCCTCTGCCCAGTTGCGTGTATCTGATCTCGTCGCTTATCCTTGCGAGTGTCGTGAGGATGGCGTTCTAACCAGCAGCATTGTTGCTGATGGTGTTCTGTTAGACTTTGCTTTCTGCAGGTCTGATTTTCCTCTGCCCAGTTGCGTGTATCTGATCTCGTCGCTTATCCTTGCGAGTGTCGTGAGGATGGCGTTCTAACCAGCAGCATTGTTGCTGATGGTGTTCTGTTAGACTTTGCTTTCTGCAGGTCTGATTTTCCTCTGCCCAGTTGCGTGTATCTGATCTCGTCGCTTATCCTTGCGAGTGTCGTGAGGATGGCGTTCTAACCAGCAGCATTGTTGCTGGTGTTCTATCAGAGTTTGTGTTCTGCAGGTCTGATTTTCCTCTGCCCAGTTGCGTGTATCTGATCTCGTCGCTTATCCTTGCGAGTATCGTGAGGATGGCGTTCTAACCAGCAGCATTGTTGATGTTGCTGGTGTTGTCTCGCATGCGCGACATAATCTCTGCTCGATTCTTCTATGTAGCGTTGTGATTATCGTTTGGACTTCTTTGCTGTTTTCAGCAGTTTCGATCCAGATGAATGATCCGTATGTCGCGATGTCTGTCTCTGTATTTGCGTGGAGTGTTCTTATTGTGTTATTTGGTCTATCTGGTCAGAAGTCGGCTCAACTGTCTTGTTGTGGTGTCGATTTTTGTGCTGGTATTATCGAAGTGTTCTTCGAAGCTCATTGAACCTCTGAGTTTTTCGTTCTGAGTTTTGCTGTGATCTCTCTTAAACCCACAATTCACTGGTTGTAGTGCTGATGGGTACCCTTCTTCTTCCGAAGGATGTGATTTCGGTTTTGTCTGTATCGACTGTGAGTTCTAGTTTTCTGTACGTCTGATATACGACCATCAGGTCATTGTCTCTTCTAGAACCATGGTCGCGTCTAGGTGTCTCCTGGAAAAGATTTTAGTTTACTTTAAAATACAAAGTCATTCTTAAACACTTCAGGGTTACTTCCCATATTATAGTCACTTAATATGAACACGACGTTTGGAAACGTGGTGGTTTAGGAATGTAGGGTCAGACATCCACCTTCGAGTACACTGTTGAAAGGTCCTCCTTCAAATGTCTGTCCTACATTCCGTGAAAGGTTCACTTTCTGAGTTCCGACAATTGCTGGGTACCATTCTGACGCTGATGGATGTTCTCCACTACAGCGACTAATATCGAGGAAGTTTTCTATTCTCGTCTAAGAACTTTTAGTGTTCTCTTAGCTTCTCGTCTCTTTCCTCGGAAGTCGCTGTCTGGCACATTCGTCGTTGTCCTTGGCCAGTAGCACTTGTCGGCAGAAATGTGGACAGACCTTGTGAGGAGTCCGGGATATCATTTTGATATTTTCTATGTCTAGTCGGGGAATCGGTTCCCGAATCCTGTTTCTATCCCCTATAAGACGTTGGGTTATGCAGGTCTGATTTTCCTCTGCCCAGTTGCGTGTATCTGATCTCGTCGCTTATCCTTGCGAGTGTCGTGAGGATGGCGTTCTAACCAGCAGCATTGTTGCTGATGGTGTTCTGTTAGACTTTGCTTTCTGCAGGTCTGATTTTCCTCTGCCCAGTTGCGTGTATCTGATCTCTCGCTTATCCTTGCGAGCGTCGTGAGGATGGCGTTCTAACCAGCAGCATTGTTGCTGATGGTGTTCTATCAGAGTTTGTGTTCTGCAGGTCTGATTTTCCTCTGCCCAGTTGCGTGTATCTGATCTCCTCGCTTATCCTTGCGAGCGTCGTGAGGATGGCGTTCTAACCAGCAGCATTGTTGCTGATGGTGTTCTGTTAGACTTTGCTTTCTGCAGGTCTGATTTTCCTCTGCCCAGTTGCGTGTATCTGATCTCGTCGCTTATCCTTGCGAGCGTCGTGAGGATGGCGTTCTAACCAGCAGCATTGTTGCTGATGGTGTTCTATTAGACTTTGCTTTCTGCAGGTCTGATTTTCCTCTGCCCAGTTGCGTGTATCTGATCTCGTCGCTTATCCTTGCGAGCGTCGTGAGGATGGCGTTCTAACCAGCAGCATTGTTGCTGGTGTTCTATCAGACTTTGCTTTCTGCAGGTCTGATTTTCCTCTGCCCAGTTGCGTGTATCTGATCTCGTCGCTTATCCTTGCGAGCGTCGTGAGGATGGCGTTCTAACCAGCAGCATTGTTGCTGATGGTGTTCTATTAGACTTTGCTTTCTGCAGGTCTGATTTTCCTCTGCCCAGTTGCGTGTATCTGATCTCCTCGCTTATCCTTGCGAGCGTCGTGAGGATGGCGTCTAACCAGCAGCATTGTTGCTGGTGTTCTATCAGAGTTTGTGTTCTGCAGGTCTGATTTTCCTCTGCCCAGTTGCGTGTATCTGATCTCCTCGCTTATCCTTGCGAGCGTCGTGAGGATGGCGTTCTAACCAGCAGCATTGTTGCTGATGGTGTTCTGTTAGACTTTGCTTTCTGCAGGTCTGATTTTCCTCTGCCCAGTTGTGTATCTGATCTCGTCGCTTATCCTTGCGAGCGTCGGATGGCGTTCTAACCAGCAGCATTGTTGCTGATGGTGTTCTGTTCAGACTTTGCTTTCTGCAGGTCTGATTTTCCTCTGCCCAGTTGCGTGTATCTGATCTCGTCGCTTATCCTTGCGAGCGTCGTGAGGATGGCGTTCTAACCAGCAGCATTGTTGCTGGTGTTCTGTTAGACTTTGCTGCAGGTCTGATTTTCCTCTGCCCAGTTGCGTGTATCTGATCTCTCGCTTATCCTTGCGAGTATCGTGAGGATGGCGTTCTTGCCAGCAGCATTTTTGCTGGTGTTGTTCTATTGGAGTTTGTTCTGCTGGGTCATCTTTTGTTCTGATATTTCTTTGACCTATGCTGAAGTATTTTTCAAAGCTCTCTGGACTCTTTGGAGTCCTTTATTCTGCGGTTTGGTGTAATCTCTTTTGAACCCACAGTGGTTACCACAGTGATAGTGCTGATGCGTTCCTTTCTTCTGCCGAATTTCCTGATTTCGGTTTTGTCTGTATCGACTGTGAGCCCTAGTTTTCCGTATCTCTGATACGACCAGTCAAGTCGTTGTTTCTGCTAGTGTCATGGTTGCGTCTAATATGTCTGCTGGAAAACCTTTTAAAGAAATGTTTAAAATTCTCTAATTACTCTATAACTCTCTTAGACGTTCGACCGTTCGATCTTGGTTTGCTTAACATATTTCAACAACAGCGGACAACCTCGAAGGAAGTTGTCCTCAAAACTGTGGTTGCTTTGAGGAACACCGTTCTTGTTTTCTTCAGTAACCACCGAATGTGCTTTGAACGTCTCGAACGTCATCTCATGTCTCTGTATACTTCTGAAAATCTCTTTTTCGTGAGCAATAAAAAATTACTTCGAACTACACCCAGAAAGTCAGGGTTGGATACAGTACTTCATTGTATATGTTAGAGTAGGGCTGTTGCCCTGTATAAAGAAACAGCGAAAACTTATTCAAGGTCCTAATACACCACTACAGTATTAAGGTCATTACTACACTCTTTAGTGTTACTTCTCTTATTATAGTCACTTTTAGATGAATACGAGTTTCCAACGTTAGGAAACACGGTAATAGTCGGGGAATCGGTTCCCGAATCCTGTTTCTATCCCCTATAAGACGTTGGGTTATGCAGGTCTGATTTTCCTCTGCCCAGTTGCGTGTATCTGATCTCGTCGCTTATCCTTGCGAGTGTCGTGAGGATGGCGTTCTAACCAGCAGCATTGTTGATGGTGTTCTGTTAGACTTTGCTTTCTGCAGGTCTGATTTTCCTCTGCCCAGTTGCGTGTATCTGATCTCGTCGCTTATCCTTGCGAGTGTCGTGAGGATGGCGTTCTAACCAGCAGCATTGTTGCTGATGGTGTTCTGTTAGACTTTGCTTTCTGCAGGTCTGATTTTCCTCTGCCCAGTTGCGTGTATCTGATCTCGTCGCTTATCCTTTGAGTGTCGTGAGGATGGCGTTCTAACCAGCATTGTTGCTGGTGTTCTATCAGATTTTGCTTTCTGCAGGTCTGATTTTCCTCTGCCCAGTTGCGTGTATCTGATCTCGTCGCTTATCCTTGCGAGTGTCGTGAGGATGGCGTTCTAACCAGCAGCATTGTTGCTGGTGTTCTATCAGAGTTTGCTTTCTGCAGGTCTGATTTTCCTCTGCCCAGTTGCGTGTATCTGATCTCGTCGCTTATCCTTGCGAGTGTCGTGAGGATGGCGTTCTAACCAGCAGCATTGTTGCTGATGGTGTTCTATCAGAGTTTGCTTTCTGCAGGTCTGATTTTCCTCTGCCCAGTTGCGTGTATCTGATCTCGTCGCTTATCCTTGCGAGTATCGTGAGGATGGCGTTCTTGCCAGCAGCATTGTTGCTGATGGTGTTCTGTTAGACTTTGCTTTCTGCAGGTCTGATTTTCCTCTGCCCAGTTGCGTGTATCTGATCTCGTCGCTTATCCTTGCGAGTGTCGTGAGGATGGCGTTCTAACCAGCAGCATTGTTGCTGATGGTGTTCTATCAGACTTTGCTTTCTGCAGGTCTGATTTTCCTCTGCCCAGTTGCGTGTATCTGATCTCGTCGCTTATCCTTGCGAGTATCGTGAGGATGGCGTTCTAACCAGCAGCATTGTTGATGTTGCTGGTGTTGTCTCGCATGCGCGACATAATCTCTGCTCGATTCTTCTATGTAGCGTTGTGATTATCGTTTGGACTTCTTTGCTGTTTTCAGCAGTTTCGATCCAGATGAATGATCCGTATGTCGCGATGTCTGTCTCTGTATTTGCGTGGAGTGTTCTTATTCTGTTATTTGGTCTATCTGGTCAGAAGTCGGCTCAACTGTCTTGTTGTGGTGTCGATTTTTGTGCTGGTATTATCGAAGTGTTCTTCGAAGCTCATTGAACCTCTGAGTTTTTCGTTCTGAGTTTTGCTGTGATCTCTCTTAAACCCACAATTCACTGTTTGTAGTGCTGATGGGTATCCTTCTTCTTCCGAAGATTTGATTTCGGTTTTGTCTGTAGCGTCTGTGAGTCTTAGTTTTCTGTGTCTCTAATACGGCTAGTCAGGTCGTTGTCTCTGCTAGGACCATGGCCACTTCTTAGGTTGAGTCTGTGACCGGTTTTTGGCTGTAGATGGCTACAGAGGGTTTAGGGGTAGCAACCATTGCTGTCCCTCCCTCTTCTTAGTCTGTTTTTTGATTTTCTCTCATGGCTGCTTCGCCTTCTAATTTCTAGTAGTAACAAACACAAATTTTAACGTTCAGTTCGAACAAGTAAGGAGTTTGGAATACCAATGAACTGTACCGAACACGACTATTTTCAAAAATTAAACTGTAAAAGTTCTTTTCGCTTCAACTGTTTGTATACTCTTTAAAAAATGTATAAAATTTGTCAGTCATAGTGTAAGTTCTGTTAGACGTTCGACCGTTCGATCTAGAATACAATAAAAACATTTCTAACAACACAGGAAATGAGTCGAGAAAACTCGAACACATTTCCTGTTGTTTGAAACAAGCACATTGTTGAAGAGAGCCGTATAAGAGACTGTCTTGTACAACGTGGTAACACCGAACGTGCTTTGAACGTGTCGAACGTCTTCTGATGTCTCTGATGTATTTTTAAAATTAAACAAAATAAAAGTTTGTAACTGTTCAACTGTGTTTTTAAATTTCATTTACCTCTTTCCTTCACTACCTGATTGTGTGTCTTGGATTAAGACCAACTTTACCTCAACAGTGGCGTAGCTAAGAAACAATGTCAAAAAAATTTTCATCCAAATTCATGATGATTAACACAAAACAAAGACATCCCCAGTGGCCCGAACCCAGTACCAAAAGATCAGAATCGCTTTTGTCCTCTGTGATCTGTAGTCTGAATTGACACAGTCGGTTTAGGGTTTTCGAGACTTTTTTTGTGCGATTTTCTACCCTGATTTTGATTTAAACTTCATGCTCGTCAACCCAGAACACGTTGAGAACGTTCGCGTCGTCTTTCGTCCAGCAGTTCATTCGGGAATGATATCGTAGAGGAGTTGGGGTGGTTCTCTAGTCGGGAGGAGTATTTGAGGCCCAATTCTGTCCACATCCTCCAACAGGAGTAATCGCCAAAGCTTTTGACGGATAAGATAATCTAGGACAGACCAGAGGACGTTGAGGTTTGTACAAAAGGTTGGAATCGCTTTAGGGCAGAGGCGTAGCTGTAATGCTATCAAGTATAACCAATACGCAAGGGCCCAGGTTTTGGGAGCTTTTGGTCCTCCGGTTCATATTTCCAGCTGTTGAGTCTCCGGTCATGTTTGGCTCCCCAAAACTCCCTGCTTCAGAGTTTCTAAATTGGAATTAGAGGATGATCCATCGAAGTTTGGCAAAACCACTTCTTCTGTGTTGAATTTATTCAGCCATTTTGAAAAGCGACTAGTCAAAAGCGATATTCTGACATTTTCGGATTTAACTGGAACGTTTTTCTCTGACTGACTTCCATGAAAGGACTGCCGACTTTCTTACTGGTAACAGGAGAAGAAGAAATTGGAGTTACCGGAAACCTAACCCAACCTAACCTAATTTCGTAGATTTCTTGGCTGTAGTATCCTGAAATAGAACAAACCGAGTCCCAAGAAGTTTCCCCAGAAACGGTGACCGGATATCCGGGTTCCTTGTTGGACATATGTATGCAAATCCCTCTTCTACCAGTTCCAAGCTTCTACAGGTTCTTCCTACAAAATGTAAAGTAAAAGTCAAAATTAGCAGACTTCCGATTTGGTTATTAGAGTTATAAAACCGGAAACAAATGTTCCTGACGGTCATTTCCTCCACCAGAATAGCTTTCGTCCATGTTGCTGTGTAATCGGAATAGAAACAGTCTGCGGTTTCCCTAGAATATGAAAACTTTTTTTGTGCGATTTTAATCTGAATCACATTTTTGTGGTTCGAAACCTGGTTCGATGGGTTAGTCTTCAAGATGGCAGACTCATATCCGCTCATCTACAAGAGGAAAGGGAGAGAGGGAGGGAGGAAATGGATTTGAGGTCGAAGCTTATTTCCAAACCTCTTAAAACACAAGAAGTCTGGTTTGAATAGATTCCAACCGGAAGTGCCCAACCTTCGTCTAAAAGGTTTTTTATTCTTCCATTTTGAGGTCTTTGTTTTGGCGCGAAATTCAATTTGAAAGTTTCTATTTAAATAAACGACGTCCTCTTGAGTGGGGTATAGTTTTGTTGATTCGAAATCTGGTTGGATGGGTTATACAGGAAGTGTACGACTGTGGTTACGACCTTAGGTTAGGTTAGGTTGGGTTAGGTTTCCGGTTTGCGGAATAGTTCTCACGGATTCCCGGGTCTCACCATCCGAGCCTAGTGGGTGTCCACTCAGTGGGTGCACATCCTACATATTCCCTCCTGCCTCCCCAAAGGTAGGACGGACAACCTTAGAGAGGTTTCCCCTGGCTAAAAAAAAGTTTCCGGTAACTCCAATTCCTTCCTCTCCTGTTATCAGTAAGAAAGTCGACAGTCCGTTCTTTCATAGACAGATGAATTCTTCTTCTTCCTCTCCCAGCATATCATCAAATTCCTGAAAAAATAAAAAAAAATTTTTAGGTTTAAGTGGTAATGTTGGTGTTAGGAATGGAAAAGAGGTGTCTGCCACTCAAATCGCTTTTGTCGTCTAGGGCCTTGGTACTCAAGCTTTTACCTTCCCGGGCCAAATTTCCATTGTGACCATTGCGACTGGGCCACACAACTTACCAAAAAAAGTTTTTACAAGTCCGGGTTTCGACGCATACAGTCCACCCTCAGAGCATCATCTGTATATACATTTGTCAGTCTGTTTTTGTATGTATTTACTGCCTGACTCTTACAGATAAGTTGAGGGAAATGATGTTAGCAGTTCCTGAGCACAGGCCCGAACATTTTCGTACTGGTCAGGCACTATAGTTCAGACTTGACAATTTGCAATCGACCTTCCACAAATTTTCACTCAGTCAGCTCCCACTGGACCACTCTGTAGGGCTTGATGGGCCGCAGTTTGAGTACCAAGGGTCTAGAGTTTCCCTAAAAATGAGGACTTTTTTTTATGCGATTTTGATTTAATGATCCAGGTATCGAATACCTGATGGAATCATTGGAATCATTTTATTTTGAGGGTTTTGGAGTACCTGGAAGAGTGTCTGGGTCACTGTCGAAATCCCGATTCATAGGAATCGAACTTCATTGTACATATAACTTTTTTTATGAGTGGAGATTACCACCGATAGTATGCGCTTTGGGAAGCGACTAGTGAAATTTCAATATAAAGCGTCTAAAGTGTATATAGTTTCAATATAAAGTCTCATTTTGACATTTTCTGATTTAACTTTGCTTTCACTGATTTCGGGCTTTGATTGTAGCATCCAGAAAGACATGGTACCTGGAGAATTTTGCCAAAAAATTGGGACCAAATTGGTTTCTACTGTCTTCAGATAAGTGTCGTTTATGTATATAACACTTCAGTCATCTGAAGCCAAATATCTTGGTGTTTGGTACCAAGCCCAGTTGGTTCTCAACAAACTTCTCTGGTTGTTGGGAAGGCATTCTGAACTCAACATTGGTAACAAGCTCCTCATTTACAAATCCATCTGAAGCCCATCTGGACCTACGGAATCCAGCTTTGAGGTTCCTCTGCTAATTCCAACCTCGAGATCTTGGAAGGATTCCAATGGAACCATTGTAGATGCTCCATAGTTCGTTCCTAATCGAATCATCCGCGATGACCTGGGAGTTTCCCCTGTAAAGACATAAATCGAAAGGTTCACTCCCAAATACTCCTCGAAAGGTTGCCAACCTTTGGACTAGGTGATTGAGAAGTAGCATTGTCCTGTTTTGTGTCATTTTCGCCAAATCATAATTTGGACATAATCGCATAGATTTTGAAGTTTTAACGATGTACTGTATATACTCTCCGCCATTAGAGGGAATGAGCGCGTGGTGAATCCCAGTAACTAATTGAATGGCCTCTTTGGATGATTTGAGGGTTTGGAATGAAGATGGCGTTGTTATTCTCTTTTTCTAACATTTTACCGATGTTAATGCTGGAAGGGGCTTGGTAGCCGAGAGGTAGCGCAATCGTCTGGTAATCCAAAGATGGTGGGTTTAATCCCCATCTGGGTGAGTGATTGTTCAGCGTGTTTTCTGGACAGTGAATTCAGGAAACTAAAAACTACTGAATGGGTCACCGGTTTCCCAAAAACAAAGGATTTCGGTACTTTTACGATATCGGTACACTCGCCACTACATCAGAACTTACAGCCAATTAAAAACCGCAACGATTTCTTTCAATCAAAACTCTATGGAATGAAGGAAAAGTGGGACAAAACCACCGAACGGGGTACCAAATCCATACGAGGCAAAATAGTGGCCTCTAACGCTAACTCCTTCGGCAAGAATATGGCCAGAAAATGAGAGAATACTAGCAGAACAGCCGTCAAATGGTTGAAATTAACGTAACCCAAAATCTAAAACATGGTGGTACTCGTTTAGGTCTTTTGAGAGGAGGGTCGCTTAATCTAAGCATTTCGCTAAAATCTAAATTCTGTTGATAGCAATCAGCAGCTCTCAATTAGTCTTTGATGGTATTAAAGGTTCTAGAAGTTCTGAAACACAGCTCCTCGTCGACATTTTTCAGCTGGTTTCACGAGTTCTGCACCTTCTAATTTGAGGTTTAAAAGGATTGGTCACAGTGTAACCCCACTACGAACACGGTAACTTTGTTGAGTATCTCAATAAATTTTCTATAATTGAAAGCAATATCAGCAGAAACTACAAAGTTGGGTCAGAATTCCCTTCAAACGAGAAATGCGCTACTTCATTTTAGACAGGAGCATGTCCTTTAGCTCATATTCAGAAGGCGCTTTCACTGAAGGAAGCGCTGAGAAAGCTGCTTCCCAAATATAGAAGCACTTGGAAGCACAGGAGAAGGACATACAAAAATGTTACAGAATCTCTTCTCCTCTACTCGGCTTAGTGTGAGGCCTCTCGACTGGTCAGAGCGACCAGAGGCCAGGGAGGAAACATGGAAGGATACCAACCATCCTGAAATTCGCACGCGGAGGCTTATCGGCTGTGGTACTTTCGATGTAGAGGTCAACCAATTCCTCACAGGACATAGAAACTTCAGTACCTTCACCAACAGATAGTTTGATGTTTGTTTCGTTATTCTTTTCCAAATTTTAGGAATTTTTCTCTTGAGGTTTGGTAGTGGATCCTTATAGGATGCTGTAGGATTCTGGAAAGCAAAGTATGAAGACAGAAAAACATATTTTTATACATTCGAATTATAATCGAATAACTAAGTGAAACTGAGACAACAATTAAGACAAATTCATCTCCAAAATATGGCGGGAGAATCTCCTGAATGGCGTCGTCAGCGATCATAGAATGGTTCCAGTAAATATCTGCTGTGAACTAGCGATCAAATGGCCGAGGTCAGAGACGATTTTCTTTACTTCCTCTGTTGTGTTTCCAATAATCTGATTGCAAATCGTACAAACCAATGAGTGTTGTCTGAACCTTTAGTGAAGAAGAGCATGAACCTTTTGTGCCTTCCTCTGACTTTCTAGAGTGGACAATAAAATGATACAGGAGTATTACCAAAGACCAGATAAAAGCGCCATGTAGTTAGGGCACTAATACCTATTCCCAGATAGACCCTGACCCATGATTGTTGTACCAACTCTGTCGTCTAGAACAAAGAACAAAATTTGATTCCAGGTTGTCAGGAAATTTGAACAACTTCACGGCCAGAACAAAGCACTACACCGTCGGATTCACCGATGGCAGAAGCTGTAGTGTGGCCTCAACAAAACGCTGGGATCGAATTTCGGGATCATTGACTACGCTGGTCTTCACTGAACCATCCGGAACACCAAACCTCAACTCTTCTCAAGATGGAGGTAACCAAACACCAGTTCATCAATATGACCAGAATACAAATTTAAATTTTCGTAAAACATCGACAACAGCACAACAGTTTTCGAGACACCAAATTCCAAACTTATTTCTATTCAGCTTTAACGATAAATCGTTCGGTCTAAACAACAAACACAGCACTAACAGTATTTATATATACGCTTATACGCTTCAATTTAATTAGTTGAGTCCTAAAATTAGGACAGTATGAATATGCTATAGTGTTAGTATAAAAGTATTTTCGATGCCTTTCCATGCACAGCTGTATCATAGGTTTTACTATAATCTAAGTATTTCGAGCAATAAGATTGAAACATTCAGTATAAAGTAAGTATAATGAAAAGTTTTCCAAAACTCCGTCGATCCGCTGAATAGTCGGTGAATATTTCCTCAGAGTCAGAATGTTTAGTGGCCGTGTGTTGTACGTTTGTATTCAAGCTCTGAACACCGAACGCCTCCAGTCATATGAACCACTGGAATCGGAGGATGTTTCCTTTGAAACCTAGTCTAGTCACGTTATCGCTTAACATAATCACCATCGAATGTTCGCCTTTTCCATCGTTAGTGTAGGGAACGAGTGAACGTGACGATTACGGCACTGAACCGTTCAAGAAGACCTGAATATATTCTCGTGCTCTTAAAGGCAACTCAATGTTGACAAGCAACCTCAACTGGGGTTGTTTGTCAACATTGTGTCGCTTTTGACAGCACCGTTCATTTCTTCTCGTTCAGTTGGGATGCTGTACTTGTTCCGTTCTTCTGTTCCTCCCTTCAACTTCGAACGTCCATCCTATACACTTCACAATTCTTTCGGCTCTCTTTTTCCAAATCTTTCAATTAACTTGACAGCTACTCGAAGACACACGAAACACACACCACTAACACTATATTCTGATTCTCTTGAGAAATATTGAACCCTCTTAGTCTTATATTAAAATAGCGATAAGCCAGCCATTTAGTATTAGTATAGTTCTGTAACATCCTCTTACGATGTCTCAAAATCCACGAATTTTCCTTGTTGTCTGTGTGCCATTCTTGAACAGAGTACGTCGGTGGAGTATTTAGAATCACGAGTTGGTAGCCATCGTTCGTTGAAGAATCAGAACAACACAGCTCCTACAGATTTAGCTTTTAGGATTGATAGTATGTAAGTCTTAGTATAAATGAAATATTCTCTTCAGAGAGAGATTTTCGATCCCAAGAACCAGATTAGGTCTTAACCTGCTCCTGCACTTCTTTGAATATTGTCAACTTCCGTCAAATTGTCTTTGGACTATACGATCTTCAGAATTCATTCCGAGTTTCTAAATTTTTGTACGTGCACCTTCAAGAATGGCCAGCACAGCTCCTCAGTAATATTGTAGCGATCATCGACTACCACGACGGCTGAGAAGAGAATCTTAAGAGTGGAACACGAACGCGATCCGGATCTGAACTGAGAAAGATCGAACACACCCACGTGTTCTGGTCGAACAGCCTCTTTTCCTTAAATTTGGTTGTTCTTCCGACCACCGTTCGCTTTCTCTCAGCATCGGTTCGGAGACTGTTTGTGTGTTTCGTCTCTTTCGATGGGACGCTCAGTCGTCGTAAATGGGAACAGTTTGCTGTTCTCGAAACAACACGTTCAGGAAGAGGCGTTCCTGACAAACGTTCAAGTGTGTTGTTTCTAACAGCACAAAAACCATGTTCAATTCTTCACGAATAATCAGGTGCTATTCGAACCCTCGATGATCGCTACAATGTTACCTTGGGTATTTGGGGAATAACTCGAGTAACATGTACGAATAACAATGTGGCTCCGGATGGTGACTTTGACTACAAATCTCGGAATCCGAAATTAATTTTCAATTCGAATCGTCAAAACCCAAAATCTCGTTTTCATTGTAACCGTTCTAACGCAGCCTCCGCGATAACCGAATTCCACAATCGCATACCACAACATCCGTATCAAATCAACTGTGACACATTTGTTTCGTACATGTTACAGTAGTTATTCGTGTTCATGTTAAACATCAAACATATTTGAACATGTTAAAGAAAAATGTTTGAATATCTTGTAGACACACAACCGAGCGTTCGGTTCCTATCGTATAGGAATAGCACCAAAATTTATTCGGGAAGGATTGAACATATTTTTTGTGTTGTTAAAAACAACCACATTTTCGAAACGACTTTCCGAAGAAAGTCTTCTCAAAAATGTTGTTGTTCTTTTGAACACCGTTCTTTGTTTCCTCTTTAACACCTGTGACATCTGTAACACCTGTAACACCGAACGCCCTTTCGATGTGTCGTCTCATGGAAGAACAAAAGATGGAAATAGTGTTTAAGCTCGGTATTGTAACAATTATTAGACATACTGTATATACCATTGAATGTATACACTATTGTACTGTTGGGATCTAAATTTAAATAAAATTTGATGTTTGTCTCAGATGTGGTTTTGATTTTTATTTTGTTTTGTTTGTTTGTTTGTGTTGTCCTTCCTTGAAATCGGCCAAATAGAGGTGGATGTGGGGGTGTATGGTGTAGTGGTGAAAGTGCCCTGACTCTACAAGTTATGAAAGACGGGGTTACTCATACTGGAATCAGAACATCACCCATAGAGGGATATTCTGTGGGGGACTCTTTGGTCCTGACTTATTGTTGGTCTTGTTTTCTTAAAACCATTTCATAAATATTGCACACTTTCACATGGAACTTGTTTCTAAACTTTCACACACAGTCCTGGGAAATTCATTTCGTATGTTGCATTTCACACTTGGACCATACATTCCATAAATAGTGCACACTTTCTCAGAGAACTCGTTTCAAAAATATTGCACACTTCCTTGGAAAGTTCATTTCATAAATGCTGCACACTTTCAAGGCGTATTAATTTTATAAATATTGCAAGTTGTCGTTGAGAATTCATATCAAAATTACGGTACACTGCCTCTGAGTATCTTTCATAAATACTGCACAATAATATTCGTTATTCTTCCTTAAACACACCCAAATCAGTGGAGGGGGCCTATGGTGTAATGGTGAAAGTGCTCTGACTACAGAAGTTATTGTTGTTGTTATTACATCTTCTCGCTTGAGCTGTGGTCTAGATTCCTTATGATAATCATCTTTACCTTGCTCCTGTATGTTTTCTGGGATTGGTGGGATAAATTTGTCTTTATTTCCAGGCCTTTCCTCTTTCACTATAAGTTTTACTCCTTCGTTTGCCGTCTTTTTAATAGCTTTAACCTTGACGGCCATGTCCTCCGGAATCACGCGGTCTTTCATTTATTAGAGTACCTGAAGAAAGGTAACTTCATCTGTGCCTTGGGGTTTGGAGATCAAAGTGGATGTCCTTCTTGCCTCTTCTCCTATATTCTCTTTGCCTCCTGTTCCTTGGCCAATGGCTAGATGAATGAATAGCTGGTGGTTTTTGAGTGCAATTTCCATCAGCTCCCTCACCCTCTCGTGGCTGCTAGTCGTTGGTATAGATAAATTAGCCCAGCTATTAGAGCCCCCTCTAAGCAATCTGTCCCAGCTTCATCTCCATTCATCAATTTCAGCAATCTTCCCATTTTCTTTGGAGACTCCTGCCAGCATCAAAAGCTCAGTTGTTCCCGTTGGGCCTTATCCTCTTCTTCTGACTCTTTGACGACCATTCGCTCCGTTGTATGAATTTGAATGATCTTGCCCCCTTGGAGTGTCCTTTTCTTTAGGTATTTGCCGACGGAGGGAGGTAGCGAGAAATTCGCATAACGAGCAATTGCAAAAAAATGTCTCCCATAACGAGAAGTAACTCGCATAAGTAGTTCTCCAAACCAGGGTACACTACCCAAGACAACAGCCATACGCCACGAAATTCTTCAATGGTAATGTGGTCTCATGTTTTAATCAAAATTTGAAGCGTCGGTAAAGACAAATCACTCTACTCTGGATTGTAATGTTTATATGAAAAATTGTTTCGCATTACGAGTAAAACCCCGGAAGAAATTAAACTAGCTATGAGAGGTTCCACTGTATTGTTATCATTGATTAAAGAACTGTCACGGAATATGTGAATTATTGGAGTAAGCTTTCAAAAGTGAGAGAAGTCAGAAAAGCATTCGAGGGATTAATACTTTAAAGAAATTATCATAATTAGTGTCATAATTAATTCAATACTTATCAATATCAGGCAGATGTTTACATTTTTGGTTAGTTTGGGAGTTTAGTTAGTCTTCAATTAGTTAATGTTTGCGGTGAAATTCGTTTCTTCTTTGTTTTTGGTTTTGTATGAGGCTGTATGTTACAATAGGGTGTTCCATAAATAAAAAAATTTTTATCTAAAGATACATACCCTCTGAATTTTTGACAATGTTGTTAGGTGAAATTTCAAGTACTTAGGACGACAAGTCAAATATCTCGGGATACATGTTGACCGCAGATTGACTTGGAAGGTCCACATAAAAACAAAAAGAGTCCAAGCCCAGTTGGTTCTAAGCAACTTTCTCTGGTTGTTGGGAAGGCATTCAGAACTCAACCTTGGTAACAACCTCCTAATCTACAAAACTATCCTGAAACCCATCTAAACCTACGGGATTCAGCTGGGGCTCCTCCGCAAACTCAAACCTAGAAATCCTTGAACGATTTCAATCCAAAACCCTTCGTGTCCTTGTCAACGCTCCTTGATTTATCCCAACCGTGAAGATCTGGCTATTCCCGCTGTAAGAGAAGAAATCGCCAGATTCTCCCAAAAATACTCCAGAAGACTGCCGAACCACCTCAATCCTTCAGTTTCATCCCTCCTGAATGAACCCCCACGACCAAAGACGATTTAAATGCCACAAACCACTAGACGCTTCTCGTAGTTCTACCTCTTTCCTAATTCCTTCCTACTCCTTCATCCTAAAACCTTCCTCACCCACTACCCTGACCCAAATGCCTCTCCTTTCTCCCCTCACCTCCTACTAATCTTCCCTACCTCTCCTACTAATGATCAAACCCAACATCACTTCCAGCTTCTCTATCCGCTCCTGGGTCTAGACTCTGGTCTGTTCCCCAGTTAAAATCCCTCTCACAACTAGACCAGCTACAAGATATCTCGTACTTGGAGACAGATGGTAGTTAGCAGGGGTACAAAAAAAACTTAGGACGACAGGAACTCGTGCCGACTCTCATCGAAGCATCTTACTACTTAAGGCCTTAAGCGAACGCGAGTTTACATATTGTTCTGGTTGTTATATTGTTAGTAGACGTATTGTTTCCAACCATCCTCCAAACCGTCACAAAGCGATTCGTCTCCTGATTCAAACGAAACGTAGATTTACAAGAGGATTGGCATATAGTGGGTGGGGACACACTGCCCAGAACTATTAAAACCCACACTGGGAAGGATTTCATGACTTTAAAATTAGTGGCAGCATTATACATGGATTCAGTTTTTATCCTCAAAGCAACTACTGAAGCACTTGGACATAAACGGACGAATTTTCAATAAGCGAGTCCTAAATTCAAAGAATTCGTAGGGAAAACCGAAAGAACGCTCTGTTGGCATAAAACCTGATTTTCAAGCCCAAGTACCAGATGTAGTAGCTGTTCACTGGGGTGTTAAACAACTTTCGACTGCAAGCTAAGAATAATCTAGAAGCTTCCGGAAACTTCGAGAGCCTTCTGGAAAACTTTTCTTTCATAAGTTCAGCATGGGAGAAGGTATCTTCATACCCGAAAGTCACAGGATCCCCTGAGATGGACCTGCTGAACCAGTGCACGTATTTGTGTGTCAAGGTTTTGCAGGAATCACCCGAGGGCTAAAACCACTTATCTCCAATTGTCTAAGGCACATGAATTTGAAAGACTCAATATGAAACTTTCTAAACAAAATGAAAATTTTTGGTTTTTCCAACCTCCTCGACCCTTTTCCGTACTTTAAAAGCTATCTTCAGTAGAAGAGAGTTTCGCCTCAACACCAATGTTTTAATTTATTTAATTGTATTATTTATGAAAGTGTGCAATATTTATGAAATAAACTCTCCTCACCAAGGCCCAGTACATACAAAATGAACTCTTAAAAATATTGTGCAATATTTATGAAATATCTCTACGGAATAGTGTGCAATATTTATAAAAGATATTCAGAGACAGTGTACCGTAATTTTGATATGAATTCTCAACGACAACTTGCAATAGTTTTAAAATTAATACGCCTTGAAAGTGTGCAGCATTTATGAAATGAACTTCCTAAGAGAGTGTGCAATATTTTTGAAACGAGTTCTCTGAGAAAGTGTGCACTATTTATGGAATGTATGGTCCAAGTGTGAAATGCAACATACGAAATAAATTTCCCAGGATTGTGTGTGAAAGTTTCGAAACAAGTTCCCTGAGCAAGTGTGCAATATTTATGAAATGGTTTTAAGAAAACAAGACCAACAATTAGTCAGGACCAAAGAGTCCCCCACAGAATATCCCTCTATGGGTGATGTTCTGATTCCAGTATGAGTAACCCCGACTTTCATAACTTGTAGAGTCAGGGCACTTTCACCACTACACCATACACCCCCCCACATCCATCTATTTGGCCGATTTCAAGGAAGGACAACACAAACAAACAAACAAAACAAAATAAAAATCAAAACCACATCTGAGACAAACATCAAATTTTATTTAAATTTAGATCCCAACAGTACAATAGTGTATACATTCAATGGTATATACAGTATGTCTAATAATTGTTACAATACCGAGCTTAAACACTATTTCCATGTTTTGTTCCTCCGTGAGACGACACATCGAAAGGACGTTCGGTGTTACAGGTGTTACAGATGTCACAGGTGTTGAAGAGGAAACAAAGAACGGTGTTCAAAAGAACAACAACATTTTTGAGAAGACTTTCTTCGGAAAGTCGTTTCGAAAATGTGGTTGTTTTTAACAACACAAAAAATATGTTCAATCCTTCCCGAATAAATTTTGGTGCTATTCCCTATACGATAGGAACCGAACGCTCGGTTGTGTGTCTACAAGATATTCAAACATTTTTCTTTAACATGTTCAAATATGTTTGATGTTTAACATGAACACGAATAACTACTGTAACATGTACGAAACAAATGTGTGACAGTTGATTTGATACGGATGTTGTAATGTGTTGCGATTGTGGAATTCGGTTATCGCGGAGGCTGCGTTAGAACGGTTACAATGAAAACGAGATTTTGGGTTTTGACGATTCGAATTGAAAATTAATTTCGGATTCCGAGATTTGTAGTCAAAGTCGGAGCCACATTGTTATTCGTACATGTTACTCGAGTTATTCCCCAAATACCCGAAGGTAACATTGTAGCGATCATCGAGGTTCGAATAGCACCTGATTATTCGTGAAGAATTGAACATGGTTTTTGTGCTGTTAGAAACAACACACTTGAACGTTTGTCAGGAACGCCTCTTCCTGAACGTGTTGTTTCGAGAACAGCAAACTGTTCCCATTTACGACGACTGAGCGTCCCATCGAAAGAGACGAAACACACAAACAGTCTCCGAACCGATGCTGAGAGAAAGCGAACGGTGCTCGGAAGAACAACCAAATTTAAGGAAAAGAGGCTGTTCGACCAGAACACGTGGGTGTGTTCGATCTTTCTCAGTTCAGTCCCGGATCGCGTTCGTGTTCCACTCTTAAGATTCTCTTCTCAGCCGTCGTGGTAGTCGATGATCGCTACAATATTACTGAGGAGCTGTGCTGGCCATTCTTGAAGGTGCACGTACACAAAAATTTAGAAACTCGGAATAAATTCTGAAGATCATATAGTCCAAAGACAATTTGACGGAAGTTGAAAATATTCAAAGAAGTGCAGGAACAGGTTAAGACCTAATCTGGTTCTTGGGAACGAAAATCTCTCTCTCTGAAGAGAATATTTCATTTATACTAAGACTTACATACTATCAATCCTAAAAGCTAAATCTGTAGGAGCTGTGTTGTTCTGATTCTTCAACGAACGATGGCTACCAACTCGTGATTCTAAATACTCCACTCGACGTACTCTGTTCAAGAATGGCACACAGACAACAAGAAAAATTCGTGGATTATGAGACATCGTAAGAGGATGCTACAGAACTATACTAATACTAAATGGCTGGCTTATCGCTATTTTAATATAAGACTAAGAGGGTTCAATATTTCTCAAGAGAATCAGAATATAGTGTTAGTGGTGTGTGTGTTTCGTGTGTCTTCGGAGTAGCTGTCAAGTTAATTGAAAGATTTGGAAAAAAAGATGCCGAAAGAACTGCGAAGTGTATAGGATGGACGTTCGAAGTCGAAGGGGAGGAACAGAAGAACGGAACAAGTACAGCATCCCAACTGAACGAGAAGAAATGAACGGTGCTGTCAAAAGCGACACAATGTTGACAAACAACCCCAGTTGAGGTTGCTTGTCAACATTGAGTTGCCTTTAAAAGCACGAGAATATATTCAGTTCTTCTTGAACGGTTCAGTGCCGTAGTCGTCACGTTCACTCGTTCCCTACACTAACGATGGAAAAGGCGAACATTCGATGGTGATTATGTTAAGCGATAACGTGACTAGACTAGGTTTCAAAGGAAACATCCTCCGATTCCAGTGGTTCATATGAAGGGAGGCGTTCGGTGTTCAGAGCTTGGAATACAAACGTACAACACACGGCAACTAAACATTCTGACTCTGAGGAAATATTCACCGACTATTCAGCGGATCGACGGGAGTTTCTTGGAAAACTTTTCACTTATACTCTACTTATACTGAATGTTTCAATCTTCACTGCTCGAAATACTTAGATTCTAGTAAAACCTATGATACAGCTGTGCATGGAAAGGCATCGAAAATACTTTATACTAACACTATACTACAGCATATTCATACTGTCCTAATACTAGTTCCTCAACTAATTAAATTGAAGCGTATAAGCGTATATATAAATACTGTTAGTGCTGTGTTTCGCTGTTTCTAGACCGAACGATTGTTATCGTTAAAGCTGAATAGAAATAAGTTTGGAATTTGGATGTTCGAAAACTGTTGTGCTGTTGTCGATGTTTTACGAAAATTTAAATTTGTATTCTGGTCATATTGTACGGAACTGGTGTTTGGTTACCTCCATCTTGAGAAGAGTTGAGGTTTGGTGTTCCGGATGGTTCAGTGAAGAGTCCAGCGTAGTCAATGATCCCGAAATTCGATCCCAGCGTTTTTGTTGAGGCCACACTACAGCTTCTGCCATCGGTGAATCCGACGGTGTAGTGCTTTGTTCCTGGCCCGTTGAAGTTGTCCAAATTTCCTGACAACCTGGAATCAAATTTTGTTCTCGAAAGTCACGACCTGAGATGGTACAACAATCATGGGTCAGGGTCTATCTGCAGGAATAGGTATTAAAACCCTAACTACATGATGAATTTATCTGCTGTGTAATACTCCTTCGTATCATTTAAATTTCATGAAAGTCCACTAATATTTGCATAAAGTTCTTAAACAACAGTCACAGGGCGTTCTGATGTTATTGTCTTGGTTTGTACGACCCCCAACTCAGATTATTGGAAACACAACAGAGGAAGTAAATAAAAATTGTCTCTTACCTCGGCCATTTCTCCCCGAATAGTTCACAAAAGATATTCAGAGACAGTGTACCATATTTTTGATATGAATTCTCAACGACAACTTGCAATATTTAAAATTAATACGCCTTGAAAGTGTGCAGCATTTATGAAATGAACTTCCTAAGAGAGTGTGCAATATTTTTGAAACGAGTTCTCCGAGAAAGTGTGCACTATTTATGGAATGTATGGTCCAAGTGTGAAATGCAACATACGAAATAAATTTCCCAGGATTGTGTGTGAAAGTTTCGAAACAAGTTCCCTGAGCAAGTGTGCAATATTTATGAAATGGTTTTAAGAAAACAAGACCAACAATTAGTCAGGACCAAAGAGTCCCCCACAGAATATCCCTCTATGGGTGATGTTCTGATTCCAGTATGAGTAACCCCGACTTTCATAACTTGTAGAGTCAGGGCACTTTCACCACTACACCATACACCCCCCCACATCCATCTATTTGGCCGATTTCAAGGAAGGACAACACAAACAAACAAACAAAACAAAATAAAAATCAAAACCACATCTGAGACAAACATCAAATTTTATTTAAATTTAGATCCCAACAGTACAATAGTGTATACATTCAATGGTATATACAGTATGTCTAATAATTGTTACAATACCGAGCTTAAACACTATTTCCATGTTTTGTTCCTCCGTGAGACGACACATCGAAAGGACGTTCGGTGTTACAGGTGTTACAGATGTTACAGGTGTTGAAGAGGAAACAAAGAACGGTGTTCAAAAGAACAACAACATTTTTGAGAAGACTTTCTTCGGAAAGTCGTTTCGAAAATGTGGTTGTTTTTAACAACACAAAAAATATGTTCAATCCTTCCCGAATAAATTTTGGTGCTATTCCTATACGATAGGAACCGAACGCTCGGTTGTGTGTCTACAAGATATTCAAACATTTTTCTTTAACATGTTCAAATATGTTTGATGTTTAACATGAACACGAATAACTACTGTAACATGTACGAAACAAATGTGTGACAGTTGGTTTGATACGGATGTTGTGTTGCGATTGTGGAATTCGGTTATCGCGGAGGCTGCGTTGGAACGGTTACAATGAAAACGAGATTTTGGGTTTTGACGATTCGAATTGAAAATTAATTTCGGATTCCGAGATTTGTAGTCAAAGACACCATCCGGAGCCACATTGTTATTCGTACATGTTACTCGAGTTATTCCCCAAATACCCAAGGTAACATTGTAGCGATCATCGAGGGTTCGAATAGCACCTGATTATTCGTGAAGAATTGAACATGGTTTTTGTGCTGTTAGAAACAACACACTTGAACGTTTGTCAGGAACGCCTCTTCCTGAACGTGTTGTTTCGAGAACAGCAAACTGTTCCCATTTACGACGACTGAGCGTCCCATCGAAAGAGACGAAACACACAAACAGTCTCCGAACCGATGCTGAGAGAAAGCGAACGGTGCTCGGAAGAACAACCAAATTTAAGGAAAAGAGGCTGTTCGACCAGAACACGTGGGTGTGTTCGATCTTTCTCAGTTCAGATCCGGATCGCGTTCGTGTTCCACTCTTAAGATTCTCTTCTCAGCCGTCGTGGTAGTCGATGATCGCTACAATATTACTGAGGAGCTGTGCTGGCCATTCTTGAAGGTGCACGTACAAAAATTTAGAAACTCGGAATAAATTCTGAAGATCATATAGTCCAAAGACAATTTGACGGAAGTTGACAATATTCAAAGAAGTGCAGAAGCAGGTTAAGACCTAATCTGGATCTTGGGAACGAAAATCTCTCTCAAGAGAATATTTCATTTATACTAAGATATCCTAAAAGCTAAATCTGTAGGAGCTGTGTTGTTCTGATTCTTCAACGAACGATGGCTACCAACTCGTGATTCTAAATACTCCACTCGACGTACTCTGTTCAAGAATGGCACACAGACAACAAGAAAAATTCGTGGATTTTGAGACATCGTAAGAGAATGCTACAGAACTATACTAACACTAAATGGCTGGCTTATCGCTATTTTAATATAAGACTAAGAGGGTTCAATATTTCTCAAGAGAATCAGAATATAGTGTTAGTGGTGTGTGTGTTTCGTGTGTCTTCGGAGTAGCTGTCAAGTTAATTGAAAGATTTGGAAAAAGAGATGCCGAAAGAACTGTGAAGTGTATAGGATGGACGTTCGAAGTTGAAGGGAGGAACAGAAGAACGGAACAAGTACAGCATCCCAACTGAACGAGAAGAAATGAACGGTGCTGTCAAAAGCGACACAATGTTGACAAACAACCCCAGTTGAGGTTGCTTGTCAACATTGAGTTGCCTTTAAGAGCACGAGAATATATTCAGGTCTTCTTGAACGGTTCAGTGCCGTAGTCGTCACGTTCACTCGTTCCCTACACTAACGATGGAAAAGGCGAACATTCGATGGTGATTATGTTAAGCGATAACGTGACTAGACTAGGTTTCAAAGGAAACATCCTCCGATTCCAGTGGTTCATATGAGAGGAGGCGTTCGGTGTTCAGAGCTTGGAATACAAACGTACAACACACGGCCACTAAACATTCTGACTCTGAGGAAATATTCACCGACTATTCAGCGGATCGACGGGAGTTTCTTGGAAAACTTTTCACTTATACTCTACTTATACTGAATGTTTCAATCTTCACTGCTCGAAATACTTAGATTCTAGTAAAACCTATGATACACCTGTGCATGGAAAGGCATCGAAAATACTTTATACTAACACTATACTACAGCATATTCATACTGTCCTAATACTAGTCCCTCAACTAATTAAATTGAAGCGTATAAGCGTATATATAAATACTGTTAGTGCTGTGTTTCGCTGTTTCTAGACCGAACGATTTCCTATCGTTAAAGCTGAATAGAAATAAGTTTGGAATTTGGATGTTCGAAAACTGTTGTGCTGTTGTCGATGTTTTACGAAAATTTAAATTTGTATTCTGGTCATATTGTACGGAACTGGTGTTTGGTTACCTCCATCTTGAGAAGAGTTGAGGTTTGGTGTTCCGGATGGTTCAGTGAAGAGTCCAGCGTAGTCAATGATCCCGAAATTCGATCCCAGCGTTTATGTTGAGGCCACACTACAGCTTCTGCCATCGGTGAATCCGACGGTGTAGTGCTTTGTTCCTGGCCCGTTGAAGTTGTCCAAATTTCCTGACAACCTGGAATCAAATTTTGTTCTCTAAGTTCTAGACGACAGGAGTTGGTACAACAATCATGGGTCAGGGTCTATCTGGGAATAGGTATTAGTGCCCTAACTACATGATGAATTTATCTGCTGTGGTAATACTCCTTCGTATCATTTAAATTTCACGAAAGTCACTAATATTTGCATAAAGTTCTTGAACAACAGTCACAGGGCGTTCTGATGTTACACTCTTGGCTTGTACGACCCCCAACTCAGATTATTGGAAACACAACAGAGGAAGTAAATAAAAATCGTCTCTTACCTCGGCCATTTTCCTCGCTAGTTCACAGCAGATATTTACTGGAACGAAGTTCTGTGTCAACTGACTGACGCCATTCAGTGATTCTCGACTTCAGAAATCCTGTTGAGATGTTGTCACAGTTTACGGGATCACTGGTTCTAAAGATGTGGTGTTTTGACTAAGCTGTGTTGTCATCAGGGTGAACGCGGGAATCACCCAACATTTTCAGACCATCTGAAACACAATTTCACTTTTCAAAATCAACCCCTAATTTACTACCACCTAGACTAATATTCACGATATCGAGTATTTGGGCATCTACAAACAATGTTTCTTCACTTCAACAATAAGAACCCTCCTCATCTAAATAATATGACTTATAATACGGATATTCATTTCAGAAATACTGCACATTTCGGGTCATTAACATATCTAACTCGTTGCCTTTTGTTCATCAAAATGTCATCATTACACAAGTAAAAATATTGGACTGTAGCTTTTTGTCTAATTTCTTTAGAATTTGGTTCTTTTCCAGTTTCAATATTCATATTATTAATCATATCAATAGTATTAAAAAAAGTTATTAAATAATAAATAAATCACTAAGAAATTAAATAAATAGCACTTTGGAGTATTTATGTGAAAAGTATTCCTATGACTACTAAAATTTAGCTTTTACCAAGAACTCAAAATCTTGCGCAGTATTTCAAAATTCGTAAATTATGCCCACTCTTCCAAATATTTTTTATTTTCAATTAAGATATTTAAATTTTGAATTTTTAACTGTCACATTACTCAACTCAAATTATTTGAAATAGAAATAAAATTGAGACTTACCCTGTCCAAGCGTTCACCCTGCTGACTATTTCACTGTTTCACAGGTTCACAGCTTAAGACAATTTCACTGCCACAAATTTGAGTCTTCACTGAACACCAAGCCAAAACCCTCGGCCCAATTTATAGGAGGGATGCGCGTTCAGAAATGAGGGTACGAATGCTCTCCTCTGATTGGCTGATGAGGGGTTGATTTCGCGCCATTTTCGTTTACATCTGGAGGACGCGTCCTCTTCTGGCGCCAAATACCTAAGCCACCCTATGCTCGCTACCGACGCCACGCTGGAGAATCCTTTTCCCGCCACATTGCGGAGATGAAGTTATTGAATATTGTTTCAGTTTTTCTAATTTGTTCGATATAATGTATAAAAAATGTTTGTCGGTCTTCGTACTTTGGTTTCCTTTAACCCACAGCTTTTGAACGAATTCGAAAATCAGTCTCAAGCTTCCAAACACGTTTCCAGCCAATTTTTGGTGGTTGAAAACGACGCCACGTTATCCGCAGGGTTTGGTGTCGCTTTATTCATTTGTTGTTAGTATTTCAACACTCAATTTTGGTTTCCTAAAGTTGAATTAGAGACATCATGTCAGCGAAAGGACCGCACCATGTTTTACAATATGGAAGTTCACTAAATTTCATTAAATTTGACTTCATTTCATGAAATTCTTCTTCTTCTTCTTCGTGCATTTAGTTTCCTGAGGCAAAGAACCTCTACAAACTTTTCCCAGTCCCTCTTAAAGTGCTCGACCTTCTTTATGTCCTTCAGAACTTCCAGGTTACTCACGTCTTTCTCTCCAGGTATTTTTGATATTCCGACTTTGTGGGGTCATGAGAATTTCATCCTAAAGTTTGGCGGGTTTTGTCAGTTTGAGCTTTCCGTTATATGCCTCCGATCTATCTCATTTCCCTCCTCCACCTTGTGGCCTGCTCTTGAAATGACTTCCCACGATGCCCCGTTCGTTATATTTTGATCTACCATATTCTCAGGATGTCTATCAGAGAACGGTGGTAAAAGTTTGGAGAAGTCGAATAATTTCATGAGGCACATCCACGACTCAAGAGTTATGCACCAATATATCGAAAGGTTTGTACGCCTCAAGATTTGGTTCAATTCCCAGGCCGGTCTTCCCACGTGGGACAGTTTGTGGTTTTCGTGTTTTTCTTGAGGAAAGTGCTGACAGTTGGGTACAATAATTCAACACTCAACTGTGTCACTACGCCTGAGATGATGTTTGAAAATCCTGACGGTTATTTAACGTGTTTAATGATAGACAATTTACACGTTTAAATGAAAACGGTCAAGTAGATGGTTGCTTACGTGACGCCATGTTGTCTGCAGTCCCCAAATTCATTAATTCGCCTATCAAAGCTTAATTGAATAACTGATTTCTGTTGTCTACGTTTAGAATGAGAATGACCTATGAGAACGTAAGTGTAAAGGACCTTATCGCTGATTCTTCTTCCATAACTGGAGCCTTTGTCTTTAGTATTTGGTGAGAGAAGCCAAAATGCCCAGCAAACAGATATTCCACTGATTACGTTTAAAGACATTTCAAAATTCTTCTAACGAGCTGAAGAATCGATACAGGTTTCAGGTTTAAGGCATCTTTCATTGCTGTTTAATTTATTTCTGAAGGACCTCTTCGGGTATATTATTTGAAATGTTACATTATATTATTGATAACTGAACTAATAATGAATAATAATATGTTTAGACTGAGATATTATATTCAAATTTGAGCTTTTCATGGGTTTTCCTAAATTTTAGGACGACCAACAGAAGAGATGTCGGTGACCAAACCTTTGAGGTTTCAATATTCTTTACCTGGCTCTTTTGAAACCTATTTTTGGGGCACTCTTCATGGTATTGGTAAATGACAAAAGGTTCAAAACCCTTTTACATATTAACAACAACTGACAACTGGTAATTGGAAATTTTTTTTGTATCTTTTCAAGAGAAATCTGTTTACAGTTTTCCGGTTCCGATTTTCAATAGCCAATTTCCCTCTCTTTGTACGAAACTTAGTGATGACTGCTCTTAAAATACATTTCAAAAGGAACAAAAAGGTTTCAATTAATGCCAACAATTGAGGAACTGTAATTACAAATCGAAAACTATTTCAAATTTTCACGATTTCCACAGAATTTTTCTCAAAAGAGAAAACGGTTCTAAGCTTTGGATTTATTATGTTGTGTACTCAGCTATAAATCTGAGAAAGTAACAAAAGGTTCACGCCCTTCTTCACATAAAAGGCTATGACAGTTGACGGGTGCTTATTTGAAATTAAAAACCAGCATTTTGAGTATTAACAGCAACAAAAAATCTCCAACGAATTTTTTGGAAGAAGAGAAACCGGTTACAGCCGTTCGGTCTATTCAATGGCGCTTTTATCTGGTCCTTTGGTCCTTTGTTAGCGACTCTTCAATGCATTTTATTGTCCACTCTAGCAGAAATTAGAGGAAGGAACAAAAGGTTCATGCTCTTCTTCACTAAAAGGTTCAGACAACAGCTCATTTGAAATTCAATTCTATTTGCAATCTGAGTGTTTACAACCCTCTAACGAACATTTTCCAAAAAGGGAAACCGGTTACAACCCCAGGGTATTCAATGGCGTCCTTTGTTAATCACTCTCTAGTACATGAGAATAATTACAAATGTTCATCCCCTTTTTGATAAAAAAGTTGTCAAAATGGCGGACGGGATTTGGATTATTTGTTTTCTCATTTTTTGTGAGCTGTTCTCTTTTGCAGCTGCTCTCTCCATTGTTCAAATTTTGTTTCAATACTCCCTCGGGGCCTTTTTGTACTGAAAGAGGATATTTAATGCATGAGAACATCCATTCAGTCTTTTCATGTGTAAATAAGTTTTTTGCTCCTAATTCGCCATGTTGGAAATTGGAAAAGCTGCATCTTGCAGCTGTTGTTCTATATCATCAGCCCCATACCCTTGAATTTCGTATAAAGTTTCAGCAGAAAAGTGTTCATCAGTTTTGCTGGATTCTTTTGCTTCGTTTCAACTTTCCCAACGACAGACTTCATCAGGTGTTGTTTGGTATGACCGACAGGACAAGCTGGATATTCCTTTTTGCAGTTCGGTTGTATGAATTGCAGATAAATGGTTTAAGTGCAAGTTATTGTTTGCAAATTGGTGTAAGGTTGGCCTCCTTTTGTCCTCTTCTTCGAGACTTCCTCTTTAATTCTGAACACCAATAAGAATTATCCAATAATGCTGTTGGAGAGTTGGTAACCTTTTAAATTAGAGCAAATCGGTAGTTGAATTAAGTAAGAAATCCTGTACTAAATTGACGTAATTGAGTATTGTTAAATGAAGTCAAATTGATGTCAAATCCATGGTACCAATTGTTGAAAAACATGGCGGAGTCGATTCACAAATCAAAGGACTGCAATTTAAAATTTAAACAAGCGAATTTGGGGAGCGAAATAAGGAGGAAAAGTGAAGAACCCTTTGGAGAGGATGACGTTGGCTTATAAATAATTTTTAAAATGTTTTTTGAATTTGTACAACATAAGGTACCAGGTTCGTGTTTGGACTCAGGAACTGTGTGTTGGAATATGGCAACAAATTGAGACCTAGTGAGACCGTTAAATGGTGTCCAGATGTTTCCAATATTTAGGAGCAGGGCGGAAATCCTGCTTTTTGGGGGCTGGTGTTCTTATTTCACCCTTTTATTCTACGTCTGAATTATAGTCTTCGATTTTAATGGACTGATATCAAATTTCCCAGCTGTTGTCCTTGTTCGATGGCCTAGAATTTTGTACAAATTTTGTGGACTTTTTTTTCGAAACCGCCATTTTTATGGACGATGATGTCAACACTGTTTCGCTTTTTTTCCCTTTTTGGATTCTTATTCTTAACGCCTACTCCAAAACTCTATCATCTTGTTGCTGTGAGCTGTTAGTTTTCGCTCCAGTTTCTTCTCCATTCTGTAACGCTGTTTAAGATCTTGTTTTGTGATTCCCAGTCCCTTAGGATCTTGTTCCCGTCTCTGGAAACCATGTTGGTCTTCTCTTTTTCTTCAGAAAGTACTGGAAGATCTTATTTGTCCATCTTTCTGGGTCTATTCTCTTCAGAAGGTTATCTTTCTCTTCTTAATGATATTCGATATCCCTAGGAAGATTGTTGTATCACTCTACGTTGGTCTTGTTCTGTACCTCCCGTTCTTCTTGACTGTATCCAGGATTTCCCTGACTATTTTTCTTTCCATGGCTTCCAGTACTTCTAGAACTCTCCTCCGTTTCATTGGCTGGTACCCGGATGCATGAACTGTCTCTGTCTTATTAGATGTTGGTTCCGGAAATACTCTAATCTATACCAGAAACTATCCCGGTTCCTTCCGGATGGTATTTTTGGTTCTATCAGCCGTTTCCGTCATGGCGATGTTTTAACCAACCCGGTTCCTACCAGTAGTTTACCAGATTTCATTTAAATTGTTTGAGATGACTCCTAGAGCCCTACTATTGGGTGGACCTTCTCTCACACTTACAGCCCACATTCTCCCAATTTCGATGCCAAGACTTTCTCAGGCCCTTTCTGGATCTTCTGTTTCCTCGCCAAACATCTGTCGCCTTTCTCGTCTAACGTATATTCTGTTTACACTGTCTGTTGTTGGGTGAGTAGGTTCATTTTTCTAGGTGAAAACTGTTTCTTCAATTATTTTGTGGTAGTCAACTCTTTGAAACCCGAAAGCAGACTACAAATATCTTTACAGTTACAGTATCCATCACCCTGGAAGCGCTATTTCTCTAAAGTGCTCTTCTCATATCCTGTTGTAACCATACTAAGGCTGAAAAAGTTTTATAATCAATTTAACGCACAATATACTTAAAATGCATACGTCAGGAAACTGTGCATAACTTTTGAATTGAATTAGTACCATCTCCGGTCCTACTATTAATATTCTGAGTGAGATGTCCTAACTATAGACGTTATGGTTAGTTTGAGAAACCTGTACGTCTTGCTTGTCCTACAAGAAGCTTAATCTTACACTGCTATCACCAATAAGAATTATCCTAAAATGCTGTTGGAGAGTTAGCAACTCTCTCAATTAGAGTGAATTGTTAATAAAATTTTCTACGACTATTTATTAATAAATTGATGTAATTTTGTTGTTAAATGGAGTCATATAAATAGTGGGGAAGCCATGACACAGTCGTTACACAAACCGAACAGAAAATTTTGAAAGTGAGCAAAGTGACGCCGAATTTTGTTAAGACCGTGGGGTAGTCCGTTAGCCCGCCAAACGAAGGCGGGAATCTTATTTCGAAATGTGTTTGCGGATTCTAGTGAATTTGACGATGGTTTTCGATTTTATTTAGAAACTCCGATTCTAAAACGGAAAAATTAAAAAAGTAGCCGGTAAAAAGCTGCAGAAATAAATCCGGCAAATTGGGAAATTCCAACAGCCAAGAAACAGCAAAACCAACAACAAAATCGTCGAATTCACTGATCTGGGAAAGTGTGACTGAAATTCTGGAATCGAACTGTTCTGAGTGGACTCTGTCCGAATTTGGATTCCAGTGAAGATATCGAAAACTGTGTGCGAGAGGAAAACATGTGGTAAGAAAAAATTTTTTGTCTTCTTTCGTTACCCAAAATTTGAGTTGAGGGACGTAAAATCCAAAAATTTGACTTTAGGGCCTTCTTATCGCTTTTCAAGAAGTAAATTCCTCCCGAAAGTGTGGATTAGTTTCATTTTGACTACTTTTTGAAATTTTTTGTTATTCTAAGTCTGCAAATATTTCGTTGTCCCTGTTTTATTTCCAAAAATTTGAGTTGAGAGTCGTAGCTGCCAAATATTTAGCATTCGAGAGCCACGAGAACAAAGGAAACTGATTTTTGGAAAGTGTGCGGTATTTTTGAATGAATGTCCTTTTGCTGAAACCTTTATGGTACCGTTTTTACAAGAATGTGCACTATTTTTGGAATGAACTCAGTCTGAATCTGATTTTAAGATATCTTAAGCGCTTGAAATTCACAGAATATTCCAAATCCTCCATTTTCCTAAATTTGTTCGATTACGTTCGATAGTAGACATTCCTCGTTCCCTATGTCGAGTTTGCAGTCTACTTTCACATCCTTTTCTGATATTTTTGGGGGAGAACTGTCGTCCAGGGGTTGAAATTCAGTTAGAAGTTGAGTTCAGATTCTCTTCTCATGATGACTTACACCCAAGTGTGGAAAACTAAACTAAAACTCAGAAAAACACCAAAAAATTCTGTTGTGATCGAAATGACGCACAATATTTTAAAAATGAGTCCATGATCAAAGTGTGCATTACTTCTGAGATGAATTCGTTCCATTTCCTGTCCTATTTCTAATATTTTTGGGGGACGGCTGTTCGTAGTAGGTAAAGTGGCCTTAGTAGATATGTTCAAATCCTCTTCCATAGACTGTAGGGCCAAAAAACGGAATCAAAACTCAAAAGCCCAATTTTTGGTTCCTTTGTGATAAAAAATGAATCTGTGATCAAAGTGTGCATTAATTCTGAGATGAATTCATTGCATTTCCGGTCGCAGTTCTAATATTTTGCGAAAGGTCTGTTCGTATGACTATTTGTTCAAATCCTCTTCGCATAGTCTGGTATATCCGAGATCCACGGCCAAGAAGTTTTCAGGAGGATCAGGATCGTTTTTAAAATGAATACGTGATGAAAGTGTGCATTACTTTTGAAATGACTTCCTCCTCTCGTTCAATTCACGATCCACTTCCGTTGGCGAAACTTTTTGATTTCCTTTCCCTGGTTTTGTCTTTAAATTTGAGTTGAGGGTCGTACTAGCCAAAAGGTCAACATCAGGGGAACTGCTATGAGATGAGAATATCTCCTCAAACTGTGCATTACTTATGAAATGAGTTTAAAAGAAAACGATCCCCAATTTTGAATTGATCAAGAAATTTATCGAAAAAATTCTAAGTCGTCCATTTTCTTTGCCTTTCTGTTACGATAACGCGCCATTTTTTTAATATTAACACGTGATGAAAGTGTGCATTACTTTTGGAATGACTTTCCTTAATTTTACTTTCCCCAATCGTGTAGGTAGGTTACTAACACCTTTTTCCTAGATAAACCCTGACCAACGATTCTTACGCGAACTCTTGTCGTCTAGAACTTAGACAACAAAATTTGATTCCAGATTGTCAGGAAATTTGGATAACAGGCCAAGAACAAAGCACTACACCGTCGGATTCACCGATGGCAGAAGCTGTAGTGTGGCCTCAACAAAAACGCTGGAATCTCAAATTGGAACCACTCATATCGGCGTCACTGAGTTCATCGGATCTACATCAACAGCAAAGTTCGATATTTCTCCGGAAGAAGAAGATGACTAGTGGAGGTAACGACCGTAACGAAATTTCCGAAAACGAATTAATCGACTAGTAAACAACTAGAATTTAAATTTCGAATTTGGATTAACTAATAAGTTTAATAATTATTCATGAGTAAGAGATCAATTCTCAATCGCCTCTTCATCCCACACTGATATGGTAGCTGAACACCGGTCATGGTCTGAACGTACCGTCTCATAAACTCATGGAAGCTAACATTAAAGTCAGACTCAGACTAATTAGTTTTAGAGTTATAGTCGTTGTTAGTGACTATTAAAATGAATTAGATCGTAGTGTAGGTACCATCCAAAACGATTAGTACTAAGATAGGATTAGTGATAAGAAATGTGGGCGTGAGGGAAAGAAACTTGCAACAGGTTTAACCCACTTAATTATCAAAAAGCTCTGTAGACACATACAAGTTCAAATCAGCGTCCATCAAATTTATCTTAGTAAAATGATTGCCAACCGAAATATAAACAAAACACGTCCGGTTTTATTGGCTTTCACTGGTTTGACATGAGAAATTTCAAATCCTCAGAAATGAGAACAGACTACAGGGAAGTGGGATGCTTATAGTGGAGGATTTGTCTCCCGAAGTTAGGTCACGAAGGAAACAGCTTTACGCCCAACTGCTGGAGGTTCGACAGAAGGGTTTCTCTGCAGTCATAAAATCTGACAAACTTGTAATAATATGATTTGAACGAAATGATAAAGAGGTGAAAAAGAAATAAAAGATAACTTACTGTTGTTGTTCCTCCGAGTAACAGCAATCAAGGGAATGAGGTTAGCTCTACAGATTCGGTAAACATTAAAATGAGATAAGTTACAAGTGATAAATAGACGAACCAGCGACATTTCATCGAAGTTACGTAGATTGCGTGCCTTCCCAAAAACCAATAGCAAACCCTGATCCGATTAACACTTACGCGGAGTCAGGCCACATATACTGAGTAAATATAGTCAGAGGAAAGGGATAAAATTAAAATGTAAATTGGCCAGTGCGACTAGTCACCGAGGACAATGCAGACAGTTTCCTCCGGAAATAGTCAGAAGAACGAAAGACTCCTTAATTATGGGAACACTATACGTTAGAAGTTAGCGCTCGGATTGCAGACTCATCGGAGTAGAAAATGCCTTAAGAGACACCAAAATTGATATTTGGGTGTATCGGAAACCAGACTAGGAACTGAGAAAAAATATATTGAAAGGGATATCGGTTTTATGTTCGCAGATTATGGGGTGACGTACAGTGGGAGGTAGGGTAGTAGAGGTAGATAGAAAGGTGGTTCGGAAGTATATAGGTTCACCATCATCATCATCATTTTAAGAACGAATTTTCAAGCTTTTATTGAGTTATGAGACGTTCAAATCGCGTTCAGTGTTTGATGAAGAAGTAAAACAACAAGTCCAGGTGGTGTTAGTGTGTTTGGTTCCTTTGATTATCAGTAAACCGCCCAAAATGACCGGTGTCATGATATAACAGGTCTACCAGAATGTTCTGTCTGATTTTACACCAACTTTGAATAGTTCCTGCAGATTTTTGGCTCTATCACAAGACATAAACCTACCACCCTCAGCCAATGTACTAAAGTTAAGACAACTTGGGTTGGTAGTTATTAGTGATATCATTCAGCCATGGCTGTTGGCAAAGTTCAGTTTAGTCACCATATTTTATAGGAATTCCAAAGGGTATAAAAGATAGTGAGGGAGGGTGGTGGTAATTCTTGATAGTTTGGTAGTCAGCAATGTCCTTATCTAGTGCTGATACTGAGGCTAATATCATATTTTTAATCCAGTTTGTTTTGCAATTTTATATGAAAAATATACGGTGTCAGCTAAATCTGTGGCCACTAAGGGTTACATAGGCCGTCAGACCGGCGGTCAGTGGCCACAAATTTGGCTGATGTCATACATTTGGATATAATCTCTGCAAAACAAACTCGAATCGAATTATTGCAAATAAACTATTCAAGGTATCAGAAAATTGATTTTGTTCTATTTCAAAATCAGACAGAACCTTCCAGTAGACCTAACAAACAATATTTCAAACAGTCTTCAAACTCAAATTTGTTATTTTTCAGCTAAATTCTACTTAGTCATTATTATTTTAGTGTTTTCAATATTTTCCTCTCTTCTCCAGTTTGAATAAAACCTTCATAAGGGCGACAGAGGATTGCATCTTTTACTCTTGAATGTGTGCACATCAAATATGGCCAAACTTTCATCCCCAGGGGGGATTATGTAAAATAAATTAAAGTGGAAGTGATCATGAATATTGTCAAACACTTTTAGAAATTTACAAATTTCAGTAAATATTAATAAATAATTAAGAAGAATTTCAATTTCAGACTTATATTATGATAATTAAAGTAAAAAATGTTTGTGTTTTAGTTTTGTTTTATTAAGTATAATAATATTAACCAAATTAAACAAATTACAATGTAGAGAGAGAAGTAAACAAAGTTTCGGCCATTTTGTGAAGTTGCTGTTTTGATCTGTGCATGCGCTGTAACTGTGATTAATTTAAAAGCATTCAATCATTTGAATTGTTTATTTTAAAAGAAATTCCTGGAGAGAATTCGAAAACAAAGACTCCCTAGGGAGTGAAGTAAATTATTTCAGGGCCCTTTTTGTGATTTTAGTAATAGTTTGTAAGAGATCTGAGAAGTTGTTAATTCCATCATCATAGACTAGAGTAGTAGAGAGGTTCTGATGACGTCACCCACACCGCGCGTGATCCCATAATAACCGAACATAAAAACTTTATACCTTTCAAAATATTTTTCTCAGTCCCCAGCCTGGTTTCGATACATCCAAAATATCAATTTTGGCGTTTCTTAAGACATTTTCTGCTCCGATGAGCCTGCAATCCGAGCGCTAACTCCTAACGTATAGTGTTCCTATAATTAAGAGCCTTTTGCTTTTCTGACTATTTTCGGAGGAAACTGTCTGCATTGTCCTCGGTGACTAGTCGCACTGGCCAGTTTGCATTTTAATTTTTTCCCTTTTTTCTGAATATATTTACTCCGTATAGGTGGCCTGAGTCCGTGTAACTGTTAATCGGATGAGAGTCTGCTATTGGTTTTTGAGCAGGCACACAATCTATCTAGCTTCGATGAAATGTCGCTGGGTCGTTTATTCATCACCTGTGACTTATCTCGTTTTAATCTTTACCGAGTTTGTAAAGTTACAGTAATCCTCCTTATTCCTGTTACCCGGAGGAATAACAGTAAGCTATCTTTTATTTCTTTTTTGCCTTTTATCATTTCGTTCAAATTGTATTGTTACAAGTTTTTCATATTTTATAACTGCAAAAAAGCCCGTCTGTCGAGCCTCCAACATTTGGGCGTAAAGGTGTTTCCTCCGTGACCTAACTTCGGGAGGGAAATCCTCCAGTATAAGCATCTCACTTCCTTGTAGCTTGTTCTTATTTCTGAGTATTTGTAATTTCTCATGCGAAACCAGCGAAAGCCAATAATATCGAACGTGTTTTGTTTACATTTCTGTTGGCTATCATTTTAGTAAAATAAATTTGATCGACACTTATTTGAACTTTTATGTGTGTACCGAGCTTTTGATAATTAACTGGGTTAAACCTGTTGCAAGTTTCCTTTCCTAACCTTCGTTTCTGGAGGTTGGGTCCTTGTTTTAGTTTAAGTTAACACGTGTTCTGTGTCTTCGTGTGTTAATCAAGATTAGGCTAATTGTTAAGCATATGGCTTGTAAATGTTCGTTGTGATTTTGTTACTTTATTCTGTGGGCACCAAGAATGAAAAATGGTGTTTCAGTTCAGTGTTGTAATAATTATTAAACCTATTGGTTGAATGTGTTAGAATTTTTGCGGAGTAAAAAAATTAATTTGAATAAAATATAAATTTTTTCACATGTGAATTTGGTTTTTGATTATCCTTCCTTAAAATCAGTTGTCCATCCGCTGATGTGGTAGTGAAACCAAAGAAAAAAGTTTTAATGAGGTATGAACATGGGTTTTGAGGTCAAACTGGGGCCAATTCTTAAGTGAAAGACAGTCCTCATCAAACCTTCTTTCATCCCACATTTACTGATTTCCTAAAGTCTACAAACCTAACAAGTCTCATTCTCATTGTTAATGGTATTAAGTCCCCAAACATCTCTTTTAACTCTTTGTTCCCCTGATCAGCAACATTCCCAACATTTCTGCAAACTTTCTCTCTGAGATCAAAATTCAACCCACAGATTTGTAGTAACTCAAGTTCCCAAAATTAGTGGTCCTCTCAGAATTTAAATCTTGACCAAATCAAAGGTTCTCTTTCACTCCCCGGAGGAGTTGGTCTGGGGCCAGCTCGAAGATACAGGACTATTTCATGTTGGGGGTGTTCCTCCGGTGAACCTCTTGCCAAACTCAATATACGAAATGGGACCAAAACTTCGTCAGACAGCGAGGCGAAAGGCCCAAAGAGTCCTGAAGAGGACTCGGGTGGTCCAGGTCTGGGCCATGAATCTAATGCTAAAGCGCTGACTAGATCATAAGCTGAGTAGCTCGACCCACAGAATAACACAGATCCTCAGGAGTATGGGCGCTTCGAGAGTTATTCGTGTCGGATCCAGAAGGAATCGACGATTATTTGTGTTTCAAAGACACGACGGAGGATACGCCGGTCGTATATCCGTTTGAGTAAGTCTGTCTCTCTCTTCTGGCGACCTTACGTAGGATCCTCTACAGCGCGTGAAATTGGGTCGAATCCTCTTTCTGCGAGGTGTTGCTATGGCAGAAGGAGGAGGTGATTCTCTCTAAGATCGGATCCCTGACTAGGTTGGCGGCCTAGACGGGTCAAAGTGACTTCAGAGACGGCGATTTGGGCCATTGAGTCGTAGGGGACGAGATTTGAACTATCTAGTCATCGGCTGAAGAAAGATTCCGGATGATTGGTAACAAGCCCCTGAGCGTTGGGTGTCCACCCAGAGGTTTTACTCGGTGCAAAGCAGACATACACCCTCCCCCAGAGGCAAGACGAACATTTTCAGGGGTTTTCCCAGGCCCGAAAAAAATTACCGATTACAGAGTATCGTGCCGGAAGCGATTCTGATACAGGAAACGACCTCTAAGAGCACTTGTTTCCGGTTTTATAACCGTAATATCAAAATCTGATGTTTCCAAATCCCGATTTTGTTGGAGGAACTGCAGAAACATTGACACAAAGGAAGAAGAAGAAGGTGTAAGGCTCTGTCCATGAAAGAACGATTTGCCAACCTTAAAATTGGTAGCAGCGGTTTAAATAACCGGAAACCCAAACAGAAACAGGTGTTTGGATGTTACTTATTCTAATTTCCGTTTTAACATTTACATGTTTGGCTTTATTATTTTCTTGAGGGTTTCTTATAGCTACCCCCTCTTAACTGGAAGTGAAATTGGTGTTAATTCAAGACACATCATCATGTAAGGTAGTAAAGGAAAGAGGTAAACGAAATTTACATAAACAGTTCAACAATTACAAACTTTTATTTTAATTAACTTTTGAAAATACAATAGAAACAGCAGATGACGTTCAAGAAGTTCAAAACACGTTCGGTGTTTACTGAATTCAAGAGAAAACAAGAACGGTGTTCCCCAAAACGACCACAGTTTTGAGAACAACTTCCTTCGAGGTTGTCCTCAAAAATGTGGTTGTTTCAAACAACACGAAATATGTTCAAGTTTTCTCGAACGCTCTAGATGCTAAGTATTGTATATTCTAGAATGAACTGTCGAACGTCCGAACGTTTAAGTTCACTACAATATGGTTAAAAAAAGTCACAAAATCACAAGTCCAATTGTACAGTTAACAAATTGACCGAATTGAAAATTTAAGAAACAGGTAGATTTATGAGACGACACGTTCAGACACGTTCAAACACGTTCGGTTTTAGATGTCATTTATTTCATGAGAAAACAAGAACGGTGTTCCCCAAAACAACCACAGTTTTGAGAACAACCTCCTTCGAGGTTGTCCTCAAAAATGTGGTCGTTTCAAACAACACGAAATATGTTCAAGTTTTCTCCACGGCAGAGGTGGTAGTGCCACGTTTCTTTAAGTCTCACGTGATCGGCCGAACGTACGAACGGGTGCTACGATTCATGAAATTTAACACAATCAATTGAAAGACGAGTGGAAACAACTACTCCAACAGATATTCCGATACTCAAGATGGATGACACTCATTCAGCTCTTAGTGATCTTTGAGGGAGCACGTTCGGTCAACGTTCGGTGTTTTAGATCTGACTTGTTCTTCGAACACTACAATTCACGGTACTCATTAAACAACAAGACGTTTGAAAATGTTTTCTTTGGAAAATACTTTCGAACGTCTCGTTGTTTTCCACAGAACACGCTTAGTGTTCATTCTTCACCTAACAATTTCGATGTTCAGCTGTTCTCAGATAATTCGGAAGAGAGACTAATTCGGAAATAATTACTAAATCAACTCAACTAAAGAAAACTAATTAGTTATTGGAATAATTATGGTTGCGACGGGTCGAACTTCGAACGTAAAACAGAGAAACACAGAAACCAAACCTCCTGCATTGCAGATGAGAGAACATCGAACACATTTCCGATACAGAATCCCTCAGGAGAGAAGGTTTTACTTATACTAACCCCCAAACTACTAACTAAATCACTAGTCTATCCTAAAACTAACTGCGTTCAATTTCTCTCAAACGAATCAGGATTCATTAGTACCGTGTTCAAATGGACAAATTTGAAATTTGAACGTACATGAACGGTGGTGGCGGAATCGGGAGTGAGAAACGAGGAGGACGGAGACACTAACCCATCCGAACTGTTCGTGAGAAAACTGAACGGTGCTGTCAAAAACAACTACACTCTGGAGAATACTCCCTCCTGAGAGTGTTGTCCGGAGTGTGGTTGTCTTTAAGAGCACCTGCTACGTTCATGTCTTCCCAGTTCACATCCAGACGGAGTCAGTGCTTCGAGCTCTCGATTCTCGGACTATTTGTGTGGGTGGACACTATGGCAGCCGCAAGTGATCGTCCCAACTAGAAACAAAAGAACGCAGCGAAGAGTCTTCCTACACGTCTTGAAATTTAAAGGTTCAGAGTTTCCCATCTATAACAGCCCTCCCCAAGTACCCCTATACTGATACTAATACTAAACTTAAAAGCTAAAATGTGTTGGTGCTGTGTTGTTTTGATCTTTTAACGAACGATCGCTGCCGTCTCGTGTTTTTAAACTATTGCGGGAATAATTTTGAAAATTCAAAGTAGAAGAGCGTTCGATGTTCGACGTTCGAGTGAGGAACAAAAGAACGGAACAACTAAAACATCTCAACTGAAGAGAAAAAAAGAACGGTGCTGTTAAAAACAACAACACTTTCAAAGATGCTCTCTTCGGAGAGGATTTTCGAGAGTGTGGTTGTTTTTAAGAACACGGGAATATGTCCAGTTTTTCTCGAACAGTTCAGTGCCGTAATCGCCACGTTCGATCATTTCCCACACGAACGTTTGGTTGTGGTTACAATCCTAAGCCATAAGATGTCATAAACAAGAACATCACCTGTGACACGGACCAGCTGTAATCTTACACGATGACTTGGATGATACACTCTATGATTTATAGGAGGAGGCGTTCAATGTACGTTCGATGTATAGAACTCATTACGCGATACTACCTCTGAGTACCCACCACTAAATAGACCTATAAATCTGTCCTTTTAAAGCTCAAAACGTTGGAATTCTATCAAGCGAATCGGGAAGTAAGAATTCTGTGTTAGTCTCATCCTCGACCGAACTCATCCCTGCAGTATCGAGTAAGTCTCAAAAGGACACAGTAACTACAGCCTCTGGATTGTTTTGAGAGCTCGGGAATGTGTTCAGTTTTCTCGAACAAGTCAGATCTTGTTGGTACAGTGTTTTTGTGATTCTCGACCGAAACATTCGGATGGTGGTTACAATATTAGGAACTAAAATGTGGCTAATGAACTACGACATGTACAAGTAACAAGTATCAAATTATAAAGTAACAAAATCATCGGATGTATACAGTATAGCCGATTATTACAACTCAGTAAATATTCGGGGTTTAGTCCTCGAAGAAGTCGATGTGGAAACTATCGCTACCATTACCTCGAAGTCGAATCGATTTCATTTCCTCCTGGAAGAAGAGACGTTTCTGCTGTTGGCGGTGTTCCGATGATGTCGGGAAGTCTTCATTTCAGTCGAAGACTCCATTCTAAGCGACTTTCGTTTCCATGAGTTGTTGGTTGTGTTGAGAAGTTTCTCAGATCGATGAACTGGGCGGTGTAGTCTTTTGTTTTGATGTCTCACATCATGGATACTGTTGGATTTTCCGGACGAGTTTCCAGACGATCTAGAAACAGAATTTGATTCAAATTAATTCATCACGTGATCAACCGTCACTCATTCCTATGTTCGAGACACCAAATAGTGGGGGCGGGGGTATCGCTTTAATGAGAGTATAAACAAGAATGTTGGTCAAGGTCACATGACCGAGGTACTGAACCGTGGAACGAATTCATTTCAAAAGTAATGCACGCTTTCATTAAGTATACACTTCACACATAACAGTTCGGAAAATTCTCTAAATTTCTTAAACAAGAAATACGAGCAAATCAATTTCAGAGTTGGAGTAAATATCGTTCATCTCAAAATTAGTGCACACTTTGTTGAAAGAAGACTGTCGGCCATTACGGTCATCGAAACAAATTTCAAGAGAAATAAAAGTAAATAAAACGTCTTCTTACCTCGTCCTCGTCCTGTTTAACACCAAAAGACACCTTCACTGAACATGGTTCGGTTCAACAGGAAAACGTTCCTCTGGGACGACATATTCCATCCCGTTGGAATTATCGACATTTTTGAGTATCTGGAATCAAAATTGTGTTTCTTAGTTAATTTAACCCCCAATTCACTGGTACCCCTCACCAAATTTGAGACAAAAGCGCACACAAATCGGTCTAACTTTAAGGGAATTCCCATCTAAAGAACAAAACAGTGTCTTGGGTACAGAACCGCGGGAATAAAACGTGAAAAATATTTCAAAACTAGTGCACAGTTTTACATTACAAAACTACCACGTTCATATGATCATAAATTAAACAAAAATGAACCAGAAACTCGATAACCAAAATGGAGAATGAAATCACGGACATCACATTGCCCTCTACAATTCTATCGTTTGAAAATGTTTTACGAACCTGAAGGACTTGGAAGTTTTTGTAAATTTTACCAACAGAAAATAAAACGAATTTCAGACTAATTTCACTCCCAAAACTGTGAACATTACCGCTAAAAAGACGCCATGGTACTGATGCACACTACCACCGAGGATTCAGTTCATGAATACTAGTAACACGCTCCCCCATGTTAAACATCCCTCAACTCAAAATTGCTTGAACAAAAAAATTTTTTTTCTTACCTTCTAACTCAAATGTTTATGTTCATTTGCACTGAACATGGACACAATTTCACTCTAGTTTACTCCTTAAGACATCTTCACTGTTAGAAACTTCTTTTCCAATTGACAGGTAAGAGAAGCCTCCACTGGTATATATAGGAAACTCAGGGCCCTTAAGGACTTGTGTTTTGTACTTTTGAACCTCACCCCATGCTTTGCGTTCACTTAACTCTATCTTCTTAAATTTCTATCTTCTTCTACCTGAAGACATTTCACATATATTGTCTGTTGAAGCTTTATCTTACCTGTGCTGTCGTTTATTGGTCTTTGGAAAATAATTGAACAGTTCGAAAGTAATTAGGTTGTTTCACTACCTGTGAGGTCAGATTTCTTCAAAAATTATCTCGGTACTTCCTGTTGGTGAGTCTGAAAGCTAGGCTGGTACCTTATTTGGTTGTCTTCAACAGTAATCATGTGTCTCCACCAGAAGTTTCAGGAGTATAACGTACAGTTTTCATATAAACTCGATTTAACCTTAATTTGACCTCAAATATCAATACTCAATCGCATCAAATTGGTACCGGTACCTATATTCAGTTCTACTACCGACTCGCTCTAATTTACATCGTTGCCAGGTCTTTTGGCTGAATCGTTTCTCAGGTGGGAATGTTGTGCATTGGGATGTGCTGAGCATCATCTTCCCCGGATGGGCAGTGTTCTCAGTGAGGTGACTATTCCAACTCTAATTTACAATGTTGCCAACTCTTAAATAACCTTCTACGATAATTCCTGTTGGTGAACACAAGATTAAGTCTCTGGAAAGACATAAGTGAGAAGGTTGAGTGGGATTTGGGGAGATTTAACGAGTTCCACGAATTTTCACCCAAAGTTTCTCTTACGGTTCTGGTTTACAGACTCGTAGAAAAGCAGTTTCTAATGGCAAAATGTTAGAAAACAGTAAGAATACTAATAATATACCACAGACCACGAGTTTACAAAATAGAGTTTCCAAGAATTTCCAACAAACCCATCAACCTACCTTTTCAGAACCTATACTTGAGACTGTCAATGTAACATAACTGCAAAAAGGAATATCCAACATCTACTTTATCCTAACAGTCATAATAATCAACTCAAATTCAACAGATAGTCTGGAGTTACTTACTAAAGAAGCTTTGAGACAGAAAATTAATTCAGAGTTAAGAAATCCAGCTCAAGTGAAGAATACCTCTGTGTAGTCTTCTCCTCAAAGAACCTAAAACTATATATCAAACATCTTTCCAACACAAAAAAGCTTTTACTGTCGAAACTGTAAATGCAATCCAAGGACCTTGGTCTTACTCCACGGATTCCTTTAAATCTCCACTTCCGTTGCCGAACTTATACTAATAGAAGTGAAATTGCAGTCCTGGTGCATTGCAATTTCTCTTTCGATGAAGACAAAGTTATTTCCTGTCTCAATTTCCCTTCCAATATTTTCATTTCAAGGCATTGAATTGTTGAATCAACGGCGCCATGTTGTATTATATTGTATAAGTATGTGTTTGACTCATAACAGTCGATGACGTCAATTAATTACAGGTTGCTTAACTTAATGCTGCCAGCTATAAAATAGGTTTTGTGACCATTCTTACCTGCAATGTAAGATCAAGTCTCTGGAGTGAAATAGCAGAAACATTACATCCGGTTTGATAACAAAGAACAAAGCTCTACACAGTTTTAGATTCAAAAACAGGCATCTCACAATTCTTACAAAGAAATGCCCTTCCCTCAAATGATAATGGATGCAGCATGATAGTCATTCTAACTGTCAGTGGTAGTTCTGATCTGATTTTGGATTCCAGAATCGTGGAAAGACGTTAAATGACCACGAAATATAACCAGAGGATGGTAGTTATACATTCCCATCATTATACCTTGTGGAAATTTGGTCTGATTTCCGGGATATGGGACAGACGTTAGATTGTCCTCCTGGAAAACTCTCTGAGAGTCGGTTTCTCAGGCCTGCGGGTCAGAAAACTTCAAACAGGACGAACGTGTTTACTCTTCAAAAGACTGAAAGAGTGTCCTCATGCATTAAATCTCCTCTTTCAATCGAAAAAGGACGCCAACGGAACAATGAAAGAAGACTTGAACAATAGAGAGAGAGAGCAGCTGCAGAAGACAATATCACAAAAAGGGGAACAGAAATTACAATTACGACTGATCCGCCATGTTTGATAATTTTTTTTTTTCGAAAATAAGGGATGAATCATCCCTCTTACCCTCGAAATATACTGAAGGGTCGTTAACAAAGAACCAAGCAAAGACGCCATTGAATAAACCCTGGGGTTGTAAAAGTTTTCTCTTTTTGGAAAAGTTCGTTGGAGGGTTGTAAAGACTCAGATTGCAAACGGATTTGAATTTCAAATAAGCAACCGTCAATTGTCGGAAGTTTCAAGTGAAGAAGAGCATGAACCTTTTGTTAGTTTCCCAAATTTATGGCTGAGTGCACAGTATAATAAGTCCAAAGTTTATAACCGTTTTTTCTTGGAAAAATTCTGTGGAAATCATGAAAATTTGAAATAGTCTTCAATTTGTTCCAACAGATCCTCTGTTGTTATCTTCTCCATCACAAAGGAGCCTGAACCTTTTTCTTATTTTGTGAAATGTAATTTAGGATAATCATCATAAAATTGTAAAAAAAGAGAGAGAGAGAGAGAGCTATAGACTATTGAAAATTGGAAGGCCGTGAACAGATTTCACTTCTTGGAAGAATACCAAAAGAACTTCCAATTACCAGTTGTCAATTTTTGTTAACGTATAAAAGGCTTCAAAGCTTTTGTCAACAATTTTATAACCGATTTCTCTCTTTGGAAATGTTTTTTAGAAGCTATTATGTGGTGGAATTCCAAATGATCGTTTTCATATTTTTATTACCAATCCGTCTTGTTTTGAAAGAAGCCTGAAGAACCTTTTCGTTAGTTTTGAAACGGATTTGAAGTACGGCTGTTATGAAGTTCTATCAACCGTCAATCGCTTTCTACTTCAAAGAGTCCAAAAAATTTCCAAACACCAATTGTCAGTTGTTGTTAACATGAAAAAAGGTTTTGGAGCTTGGAAGAGTGGTCAACAAAAATGTTTTAAAGGAAGACAGGAGAGAAATACTCAAACCTCATCGGTCATGTACCTAAATCAGTTTTTTCTGTTGCTGGTATAAACACTTTTGTGGAATCCAGTTATCCTTGTGATTAACGCTCGCTACGATATTGTACAAACATGGATATACAATCCAACACATCGTAGTAAACCCTGAAACATTGTAATTTCGTCAAAATTGTGGATTCAATTACGAAACTTAATTTAGACGACCCACATCAAACGAAAAGTTACAGAAATTCGCTGGAAAATTCTTTTTCAGCTACGGTATTCCTTGAACCCTTGATTATCAATATTTTTGGAATCTAAACTTCTCTACAGCTGATGGAAACAAACTTTTACTACAATATCCGTCTCTTTTTTACTACATTCTCACTAATTCTGCCATTTTTTAAAAATAATTTTGATCTCATTTCGCTTACTTATCAGTTTAAATTCAGTCGCTTCATTGCTTTCTGCATCAAAAGAATTCACCGCCTCTAAATTCCAAATCGTACTGAGTGTCTGCCTGGATTTGGGGACCAGTGAAATAAATTACAGAAGTACGATGGGAAATTCTTTTTCACTTACCACATCTCACAAACTTGGCACATTCAAACTGCTACTTGTTTCTATCCTCAAAAAAATTTTTTTAAACCAGAAAAGTAAGCAACGAAGAAGACATCACAACAGCACTGGTTCATTTCATCAAAACTGGTTTGAATTTTCAATAACACAACTAGACTAAGAGACCTCACTGTCTGGTAAGATATTATTAGTAATATTGAATATTAATAAAGTTTATTGAAGGCAAGAATTTGAATTTGATTTAAAAACAGACAGAAATTTCCGGTAAACCTGATAATATGGGTCTCACGGGCCCTGGTTGGGTCTTCGTTATTATTGGTTTGTTAGTGTTGATGTCTTACAATATATCGCTTCAGTTCGGTTCTTCGTTGTGTCTTCGACATGATTGTAGATTTAATTACAAAACTCAAACATAAACTTGAAGTGTTGAAGAGTTCTATATAACAACGTATAATTTGTTGTAGTCAAGTTTGACTAGCCCAGAAGTCGGCTATGTGGCGGTTTCTTTTTCTCCTTGGTTGTGGCTCTTCAAAAATTGTTTAGTTCAGGCTCGGAATATTATTTGTTAACTAAATATTAGCTTTACATAAGTATGATACCAAGCTTTATTTAATGTATCGTTAGTTAGGCTAAGACAAACAGTAATCAGCAAAGTCCAGCTCGAGACTGTACTGTTAATCCTAATTATTCTGGTAAAAATGTCTCAGTAAATCTTGTCTTCCCGGGAAATTTGAAAATGGCTGTTTGGATGAATTTATATTTTGTAGAGTTTATATTTGGCTCTTTATGATGAGGATTTTGCCGACCATTACACTAGCATCATGGAGAAACGTTCAGAATCCGTTCAAAATTGAGATGCAGCTGTCGTGGAATATCGAACTTTTTAGAGGGACGCCATCAAGGGAAGCACACATTGTCCTGACAGTTTTATCAATAATCCAGATCGTGGGATAATGCCTTCGGGTATATTCCCATCAATCCCGTTTCTACCCTTCCAAAGCAACGACCCCATCCCAATGATCCATTTAGAAAATGAAAAAGTTTTTTCCCTCCAAAAGGAACAAAGGGGAGAGACAGCTGCAAATTGAAAAGCTGGAGCAGACGCCGAAAGGGAAAACCGTTCACAAAAGGGATAAAAACTGTAAGCAACCCTCGCGGCTGAAAATCCAGCTCACAAAGGAACCCTCCATTAAAAACGTGACAGCTTTCCCTAATGCTCGGAACAATTGCAAAGTAGCCTAATTACAGGGCAGAACAAGATTACATCGCAAAAGCAAATGGATGCAGCCGGCTGTCGGAAACATCTGCTTTCGGAAAAGTTTTTGGAAAATAAAATGTTCAACCCTGAGCTGCTTAAAATCCTCCTGTAGTAAAGCTTGGAACCAAAATTGTCAGTAACAGCAATAAAACAAAGGTCCACCAATGGATTGGTGGTTAGTCACTGTTCTGACGTCAGATCGGGAAAATAGTCATTACATTTGGTTCTAGACATGACTCATGTCCAATGCTGATGTTCTGAAGGGAAAACAAAAACCAAAGAAAACTGTAGCGACTGATTAACGTTGTCAGTTCGAGAGAGAAAGACAAGAACGCAGCAGTAGTTACCAAATTTCTATAGTCCAAGAGAAATTTCAGGTTCCGACAGAGGCCCATTTTGGTTTTAATTATTTAAAATAAATTATATTTAGGAATTAGGAACCACAGACAACTTCAAATAGTTAGGAAAGTGAGTGATGATGGGAACGACAGAGAAGATACTAAAAGATTACTGTCAAGAAGAGAAAAGTTGAGGCGTTGTGGTTCAGTGCTACGACCTCAGGCCCTGCATGCAGAAGCAACGTTGAAACATCTGATCGAAAGGATGGAAATGAAAGAGCGGAAAATTCTTACAAAACCCCGAATCTATTAAATAACATGGCAACAGTGATTGGTATCAATAGATCCCAAAGACATCAGACGTCATCCGAAAGAGAAGAATCGCCTTCTACGAGTACCAGGAGGGAATGTTCTCCTGTAGACTGACCAACCGAATATTCAACTTCTTCCTCTAAAAGACAAATTAACGGGGGTTGTTTAGAGGAAACCGAAAAAGACTACAGCGAGTCAAGGATCAAAGTCAAAGACCTGCAACAACGTAAGACTCTCAAGAAGAAAATGGAAAACACGAGTTTTACCCGAAGAAGCGTAACGAAGGACAGAGAAGTGGAGGGATAAGAGAAAAAGGTGACATAATCAAAAAATGAGCGGATTGAAGTAAACGTGGTCCTAAGATGGCCAAAATCGAAAAAGAACCAAATTTGGGATTTAGGCCCATTTTTCTGTTTACTGCTCATCGGTGTATTTCCTTTACACTCCAACCTATGCACTCTTAGTGAACTAACAACTCCAATATTATATTCCTTACAAATATATGTATAATATACTAAGAATTATGGCTGACACGACCGGTGTATGGGGTATATGTAGCTTTTTAACAAATTTGATTCCGCCTGCAGAAGTAGGTGTTGATCGCTGTTCGCGGGAGTCACCTACCAGTTCATCAACCAATCTTTCTAAGTATTAGAAATGGAATAAAGGACTCTGATCTGTATTCGTGGTTTTATACAAAAAGTACGAATGTAGGAAAACTTACAAATATTAATGTTGTAAAGAACCAAGTAGACCTGTAACAACATATTCGTGCATCAGTTAGTAGAAAATCGCTTAAATAGCAAAACAATATTGTCACGGTAGCTGGGCGCTGTGGAAATGTCGCCATATTCGTGACAACGGAGTGCAGAAGGGTCAGATTTGTAGGAATGAAGCCCGACTACATTTTAATCTCACAACCAGCCTGAATGATACTTCCTTTGTGCCTGAACCACTCTTTGAACAGTTGCTAGAAAAGAAGACCGAGTTGTAGGGTTTAATTATGCCGATTCCAACTCTCTTCTGTCTAGTTTCTTTTCAGGAAGACAGTTTGTGGGGAGAAAATGACAGGAACTCAAAAATACAACAAAATGGCTGAAAATATCACGAAACGAAAATATTTCCCAACGTTTAGTTGTTCTAAAGAACAAATAAGAGTATAGCACAACCTCTCAGTTGACATCCACATACAGCTGCGATGTTTCATTTCTCATTTTAACGTTCGCTGTTGGTTACAATATGAAGAACTAAAATGACAAAAATCACAAACATCAACTACAACAGAGACAAGCATTAAACTTCCACCAAAACTATAATATAGACTTCAAAAGCAACGTTTCCATCTTTAAATAATTTATGAAACGACACGTTTGGAGTTCAGCTGTTCCATACAGAACACAATGAAGAGACAGACCAAAAAACAAATTTGTTGATCAAAAACAATTATATATTTAATTAAATAATTAGTTAAAATATATTATAAGTATAATTAGTGGATTAACAAAATTAAAATTTAATTTATGATTTCAATCGTCCAAGAATTCATCGTCGGAACTATCGCCATGATTCCCTCCACGAATCGTTTTCCTCTTCTCCTGAAACATAGGACGTCTCGGTTGTTTCTGTTGGTCAGGAGGAGTCGACAAGTCTCCGGCATAGTCGATCACGCCACTCTGAGCGATTCTCCACTCCAGCATTTCTGTTGAGAAATCATCACAGTTTCCTAGTTCTGTAAATCCGACGATGTAGTCTTTTGTTTTGCTGTCTCTTATTAGGGCGACTGTTGGAATGATTCTGATTTTCAGACGATCTGGAACCAAAATTTAATTTATATTAATTCAATACCCTGTTAACTACCACCTACTGTCATCGTAAGCTACCGGAATGTAGAATAGACACAGGAGATCGCCAGAGATTTGTCTGAGGGGCTATAGTTTGGGTTTTGTGGGTTCAAGACTATATGCATGTCCTGCACCATCAAACTAATTTTCAACTGTGGAGATGAGCTCAACTTAGTTGCAGGTTTCAGTAACGATGACTGAATAATGTAACCTACAGTAACACCTATAAGAACAGAAGTAACATTTCACCAACAAGTATCATTGGATTAACACAACGCTGGTCACTGCTTTTGACATAAATTTTACCTCAACTAGTATGTTTTGAGTCTACAAAAGTGTGCATTACTTTTGAGAAGAGTTCTTTCCGTCTTTCTCCAACTTTTACATCGGAAAGAATTCAATATATATACAGTGCTGGCCATGAAATTAGGACTTACTGAAGTAAGAGAAATCCTTCAAATTTTTACTGTGGATGTAGTTGTCCAAGACCTTCATTTTAAGATACTTTCCAGATACAAGAGTTAATCTTGGAGAACAGAGTAGTAGGAAACGAGGTGACTAATATCAGTATTATTCAAGCACAGTGTTCACCTCAAATTACAGTAATGATAATAGAGATCACGGAATTAGAAAGAAGAATTTTCAAGAACTCACCAAACAAACCATTAAATTGCATTAGCAAGACTTTTATATACCCTAAATGTCGGAGAATCGGAAGAAAGGATGTCAGACTTATAGTATAATCAGCAACTTCAGAGAAACACTCAAATATCAGTAGACGAAATGACGAACTCTAATTTTCAAATCTTTTATCAGACAAATGAAACAAAAACAAGACATCTGGCCCGAGTGAACAATACCTTCTGCATACTCTACTCCTCAAAGTTCTATGTAACCCTATAAAGCTCTTTCCGGCCAAATTTAGGACGAAAGTCTTCCACATTAGATAAAACTTGCCGGATGGCCCTCTAGACAACCTTCAATTTCCATCTCGGCGAATTTATTTACACATAAGGACAAAATGGGAGGTCTCCTGCCATTAACCTCACGAACCCATGCCAGTCACGTATGCATCAGAGATAATCTCCATTTTCTTTTCAACAAGCAGGCCCGCCATTACTTCCTGCAAAACATGAACAAAAAAAGGGCAGCTGCAACAAACAAATAAATAAAAATCCATCTCTAAAGACCCGCCATTGTTGACAACCTTTTCAAAAGGAGATGAATCTTTTGTTGCCATCCAAACATATTGAAGGGTAGTAAACAAAGGACCAGGTAAAGGCTATTCAACAACCCCCAGGTAATGACAGATTTCTCTTTTAGGGCATTTCAATTTCAAATAAGCATCCCTCAATTGTCACAAACTTTTTGTGAAGAAGGGCATGAACCTTTTGTTACTCTCTCAAATTCAGGGAAGAGTACACAACAAAAAGGTTTTCAAAGAGGGCAGGTAAATAATACACAACCCCAAAGGTCATAGACCGACATCTCCTCCTATTGTGGATTCCATCTTGTTTTTAGAATAAAAATTTTTGGATTTTGGGTATGGGAAAGCCCTTCGATAGGAATCAATTTCAGATCAAACAACTTGAACACTGGAGTTTTGTCAAAATTCTGGATCGTGGGATAATACCTTCTGGTAGATTCTCAACAATCCAATTTATAAATGACGACCCATAGCAATGATCTATTTAGAAAATGAAAAAATTGCTTCCCGCCAAAAGGAACAAAGAAAAAGCACCTGGAAATTGAAAACCTGGAGGAGATCCTGAAAGAGAAAACCGTCGACGAAAAGGATAAAAAACTGTAAGCAACCCTCAGGCTTAAAAATCCAGCAAACCAAGAAACCCTCCATAAAAAACGTGACAGCTTTGCTTAATCCTCCGAGCATTTCCAACGAACTATAATTACAAAAGCCAGATGAACATACAACAAAAGCAAATGGATGCAGCTAACTGTCCTAACATCCGCTGTTGGAGAGGCTCGTGAATAAACCTCCAAAAACTACTCAGAATCTTGGCGCGAAATCAAATAGTCCTTGTGGCAACAGCAATGGAGATGGGACGCAGTGAAGATTAACACAAACTGTTCGTCCTGTTTAGACCTTTTGATATCAAGAACGCTTTCAATAGTGATAAATGAAAAACCGTTGCTATTTGGTTTATTGCTGTTGTCATGTGATTGACTGGACCTTAAGCAGTGAATTAAGTAAATAAAACAACAGAAGACACTCAGTAATTTGTTAACGATACAGATGACAAAGGAATAACTGATTTCAAATAAATAGCTAGTCGAACGGATGTCTAAATTTTTTAAAAATTGGTTATCCCATTAGGAACCACGTGTAACAGTCTGTACAAAAAATTCTTTCCAGTACAATAATAGACAGATTGATGTGTGGGAACATAAGCATCAGTTATTTTACAACTCCTATTTCCTCTAGACAAAAGAATTTTCCAGAATACTTGCAGAAACTGTTGTCTATACAAAGTGCTATCAGTAAATATTGTAACTTGGCCAAAATTGAAAATGTTGGACATCTCTTAAGTGTATAAATTGGACAACGTTGGTAGGCAATTTGAAAACATCTCGTTTTTCTTGTATATCCGTCTTCAACCACTATATTTGGTACGTTTGGTCCTAGTTTGTTCGACATTACCACCTTTATTATAGTTGCGATGTCGGGAAATATTTATGTCTGTGTTTCCTGACAGGACTGGAGTTCTGATGTAATTCATTTTCAGCCTTTTCACACTCTATCTGTCACTGATTTTGGGACAGAGAAGTTAAATATAGTGAGACCTTTCCAACTTATCACCCACTGCTCTTGCCATTGATCTAAGACATTGGAGTTAATTCGCCCTCCTATTTTATCACAATTTTAGAGATTAATTGTTGACAGATCAAATGTCTGTCTATCATCAACTTGTGCTGATTTTGTTTTTAACAGAAAAGTTATATTTCTCTCTCAGAATAAGAGTTCGATGCACTACAACGGTCGACAGCTTCAAATGGTAAATTGCATCACCTCTTGATCGTTTTTAATGAAAACTTCCTTTCACGACCTTTGACCTTTTTTGTCACCTACAACACTGAATCAATTATAGTAAACCGAAGAGCAGTAGCGGATCATGGTTGGAAAAAATTCCTTAAAGAATATAATTCTCTGCTTAAATGTAAGGCTTCAGGTCCTGTGTCCTTAACAGGATTATCAAAACATGAAGATGTTCGATACAGTCAGAAAGCTCAGGTTTAGGTTACTGAAGGCCCCAGAGATGAACAAGCTATATACATCGATTTCTCTCTGATGCTTTCAAGTCTTGGTGAAATGTTACTCACGTTCTCATAGGTGTTTGTGTGGGCGAAATCGGTATTACATAAAACTTCCATATAGAGTGAAGACAAGATGGCGCAATTCAACATTCAAACATTCTTGAATGTTTTAAACATTCAAAATGATTTTCAAACTCCACCAAGTAATGCGTAGTGTTAATAAGGGTCTTATTTCATAAATAATGCACAGTTGTGCAATGAATTGACTACTTAATAGCAGTAACAAGTTTCTCCATAAGAGAAATTCCATCAACAATTCTTGTCTCTGTCTCACTTTATTAGTTGTTTTGAATTTTTTTATATTTTCAATAATTAGCCTGAATTTTTGAGACAAACCATCATCACCATTGTTTGGGAAGATAGGATCTTAGGATTGAACATCTGGAAACAGACTGTCGGATTGTGACTCATTTTACCATCTAACCTCCTTTCTGACTGGAGGATAGAATTCTCAGGTTCCTACCAATTTGTGTGGGTGTGCACATATATGACAGCTTCAGAAACCATGTGACTAAACATGTGTCAGACAAATGACAACAATTAAACTCATTTTTAAAACGAAAAACAAATACCTGTCAAAAATGGTGCACGTTCCACATCCAATTTAACAAATCTCGCTTCCACGTGTTTGACGCATAATATTTTCATGTGATGATCTAATATAGCGCACCTCGGCGAGCCTGTCTTATAAAAAACACAAACCATATTCGGAGACTGCTTCGTTATTTCGAAAAATTCCTTTTCCTCCGCTATTTCCCTGTACTCGCCATGGCCCTGTCAAACCCAATTCCAAATACAGAAAAATTATTAATTATCATCAGATCGAAGTCATAACCAAAAAGTAACGATTCTTACCAGTGCTAGCCATTCTTGTTTCTGTTGCTGTTGTTTTTTCAGCTCCTTCAATCTTTTTTCCCGGAGATTTTTGAGATCGTCCAAATCCAGTGATTCCAATTTTTCTAGTTCGGCGTCCAGATGCTTCTCAACTTGCTTAGTTGCTTGTAATACCTGTTGTTTGAGTACGTTTTCTATATCCGCCATTGTTCTGCACGATAAAAATGACTATTTTATAGAATTTTTTAAAGATTGTAACGTTTATAGCATCGATTATTATAAATGTTAGAATTTAAATAAAAAAAAGACTGATTCAGTTTACTCATAACATCCTCGTGCGTCATTTAGGAACCGATTTGTTGACTTTTCGAACACAGTTGAAGCAAAACGAACGGGTCAATAGAAGCAGGAATTTTAGTCTGCTTTATCGGAATAAATTAGAGACAAACAGAAAAATGTCTTTATTTTTGAAGAATATACAAGGAAAGCAAGTTTTACAAGTTTATAGGGCTATAAACAGCCTACAAACTAAGCAATGCCGTAAGTTTCAACCGCTTCTCCAAAGTCAAAATGTCGCAAAATTCAATCGACCCCCCCCAAAAAAATTTTTACATCTTCATCCTCTTTCCCTCAACAGTAATCAATAATTTTAATTAAGATGACTACTTTCTTACATGTAGAATGGAATAAATGTTAATTAAACGAAGCAAAAGAACTTAGGTCTTATGAAAGTATCAAAAATAAAATTTGGTTTACTCACAGATTGGCTCCCCAGATTGAAACCAGGACCATACCCCAAAACAGAAGAAGAGAGAATAGCTGCTGCTAAAAAGTATAATCTATTGCCAGAGGAGTATGAACCATACCCAGATGATGGAACAGGTTCTGGGGACTATCCAAAACTTCCATATGAAGCAGTCGATGAGAAGGATTTGTATCACAATTGGGATCAAAAAGTTCTTTCGAGGGATTTCATGGACCCGGTAAATTCATTTTTATTATAATTAGTTGATAAGAAAAGAGTTTAAATTCACATCATTAGTAGATGTTGTATTATAGAATGATTTTTAAATGTGGAGATTTTGTTTCACCTTCGTGGCTGTAGAAATCGTAAGTTTGGTCTCCATCCAGTGGTAAAGGAATTCTGAGGTTAAGAAACCTGGGGTAAGGGCTTAAAGAGACAAACAATTGGGCTTCTGGGGTTCTTAGGTTTAATGGCTGATTGACAGTCCAAAAATTTGTTCCTTTGTCTCTTGAAACCCCTATTGAACCTATTGTGGTCACTCATATTGTAGTTTATTAGTCTGGAGAATTCTCTTTGCTGAAACCTAAATCCTTTGTCTTCATCTGAAAAAAAAGTCAGAAATTGACTCCAGCAGCATAGTTATATGTTTAGAATGATAATGATAACAGCAGGGAAATTCTCAAATCTCATCAAAGAAAATTACAACAGTTTGCGAGAGAGTGGAAACAATTTTTTTTTGTTTGTTAGGTTCCTCGTGAGATAATGGTGCTGCTACCTTATGCTGATGAACCATCAAGACATGAAGAAGTTAAAAAGGGCAGTAGGATTTTCCTTACTTTTTGTGGTACAATACTCCTTATTATATACATCCTTTCACAGTTTGAAATGATCAGCCCAGTATGTGAAAAACAGATTGCACACAAGGGAGAGATTCACTATACTTTCGAAATAGATGATGTGAGTATTGGAATTTTTTTTTCATTATGACTAAAATCCTTAAGTGCTGAGATGCTAAACAGTTAATTAAATCAAATCAAAGTCAGGTTTCTAATCAATGATGTGTCATCAAAACCTGAAAATTCAAAAACTGTGTTAAAATGTTTCAGGGTAAACATTAGAGTTTGGGAAATGAGATTCGAGATGGAGAAGTTGGAGTTGAAACGATAGCATCATTTCCTCTCCCAATCTCTTAGTACCTGTCTTTATAGTCTTTGAATATTTTCCAAATCTAGAACCATGCTTCTCTTCTCCTCTCCCTTCCTCCTCCATTTTTGGTTTTTATTCCCTTTTGCAGGTTTTTAGGAAGTATTTCATTATCATTGTCAGCGTCGCCGTCGTTATCATCTTCATCAGGTGCTTTAATGAGTTTCTTAATTGTAATGTTAATATATATTAGTATTTAATGAGTTTAATTAGGTTTTGGTTCTTCCCTTGGACTCTTCCTTTCAGTTTTTTTGGTTAAGCCCTCTCTCTTTCCTGTTTGAATTCCTTCCTTTGGGTGTTGAGGTTTCTTTTTTAAAAACGTTTTTCGTCCTGATTCATAGCACTCCTCATATGTTTTCTGTTTTGTTGTCCTTCCTGCCTCTCAAATAAGATTTTACAGTCACCATCTGTGTGAAAGATGTTAGATTAAAACTTGAATCAGATTTTGAAAGGAATTTTTTATTTGAATGTGGGTTACTTTTGAAATAAGGCCTTTACTGCAGTGTGCACTACTTTTGGAATGAGGTCTTCACTCTACTGTGCAATACTTTTGAAACGAACCCTTTATTCTGTTGTGCAAAACTTTTGAAATGAGTCTTCCATTCTGTTGTGCATTACTTTTGGAATAATTCCTTCGTTCCAGTTGTGCAGTACTTTTGAAATGAGGTCCTCACTCCAGTGTGCAGTACTTTTGAAATGAGGTCCTCACTCCAGTGTGCAGTACTTTTGAAATGAGTCCTTCATTCTAGTGTGCATTATCATTGAAATAAGTCCTTAATTCTATTATGCTCAATTTTTGAAACAAGTTCTTAATTGTAGTGTGCAATACTTCTGAAATGAACTACAGGAAGCTTATGTAGTTGAGAGCTCAAAGGCCTAAACTAGCTAAGTAAGAATTGAGAGTTCGAGCTCTCTCCCACATCCTGTTAAGCCTACTCCCCCAAGTTAGGAGGAAACACAAGAATGGCTGTACCCATTTCTAAGTCACATCAAGTATCGAACAACAAATCCAAACCCTCTCACAACAGCCACTACCAACCAACAATAAAACAAAACACGACTCTTACAAAGACATTTATTAATAAATATCATGCAAAATTATTCATTTAATAAAAAATAATAATAATAATAAAAATACAAAAGTTCAATACTGGAGTAAAAATGATAATAAAAGTAGAAAAGAAAATTTACACGATAATTACATACTAAAGTCTAAAACCTAAAAACTAAAATATGATAGAAACAATAATTGGCTGTTATTTCATTTTCATCTTTGGCTGAAACCACCTTCCATCTTGTAAAGCTAACCGGAAACAAAGAGAAAATTACAAAAATCATTTATTCATTCTCCTTTATCTAAATAAAACGAATTTATCTACATAGATATGTGCGGAATAGTTTTAGTACGTTTCTAAGTCCGTCTGGTGACCGTCCTTCCAAAAGGGTTCTCTCGTTGTTCCATCTATTCTTACAACTACACTATGCTTAGTGTCATGATTCCTTCTCCTCATCTTTCCTGACCTAGACATTTACAACTTAATCAAAGCACCCAAGAGGGTCATTGGAACTCATTATGTGGGTTGTGTACCATCAGCACCCGAACAATATTTGGGTTTGAAGTGACATCAACCAAATCGATGGGTTATGATTAAGCGAATTAAGTCCGACCGATCGTTACCAAAATTTCGAATTTGGCGCCAATTTGACAACCGGGAGAAGGAAATCGTGCGATTTCTATTTACAATTTAGACAATGACACTTGAAGGCAGTATAAACCGGGAATCCGGTCCCCAAATTGAACAACCCAAAAGCGCTTACAACGAACATCCGCTTCCAGATACAACAGTCAAAGCAAAAATTGGTCAATCGAATCAGTGTCGAACATCACTCTATATTGATCTTTCCTCCACTGAGGATATTCTAGCCGCTTCCCGAAATGACTATCTCCAAGAACACAACACACAAAAACAATTGAAACCGGTTACATTGTCATATATACAATACTGTTCATGTTCAGTACATCGGGTTCTAGTCAAACTTCAGCTTTGGCTGGAACCCAGACACTCTTTCAACCCTCACAATAAAATGATTTCATCAACGTAGAGATTTGTACAACTAAATTAAAATTAAAATCAGGTATTCGATACCTGGAATGAGTACGTTCACAAAAATGAGATTCAAATCAAAATCGCACAAAAAAAGTCTTTGCTTTTTGGGGGGAAACCCCTGACCGACTGTTCCTATTCCGATTACAAAGTAACAAAAGCGATTTGAGTGGCAGAAACCTCTTTTCCAACCCTAACGCCAACATCACCCCTTAAACCTAAAAATTTATTTTTATTTTGTCAGGAATATGATGATATGTTTGAAGAGGAAGGAGAAGAATGCGTCTGTCCATGAAAGAACGGACTGTCGACTTTCTTACTGGTAACAGGAGAGGAAGAAATTGGAGTCACTGGAAACCTGACCCAACCTAACCTAAAACAGGTTTTTAACTAATTATGATAATTATAACTTCGGTTGTTAACGTTTAAGTGTTTTGTATACTTTTCTTGGAGGATTTTCCGCCTTCAGTATCCTCCTTGTTTGCCGCCCTCTTGTCACTTTTCTTGGGTGTCAGCACTCGGTTTTGATTGTGACTTTGTTTAAAAAAATATTTTAGGACACTTAGAGAAAAACAGTGACAGAGAGACTAAGCGTAACCAAACCACGAAGAAACAGTTATACTTCCGAAGTGCCAAAGTCGTACACTTCCTGTATAACCCATCCAACCAGATTTCGAATTAACAAAACTATACCCCACTCAAGAGGACGTCGTCTATTTAAATAGAAACTTTCAGTTTGAATTTCGCGCCAAAACAAAGATCTTAAAATGATAAACGGAAAGGGACATGGAAGAGCAAAAAACTTGTTGCATGTTAGATGAAGGTTGGGCACTTCCGGTTGGAATCTATTCAACCAGTTTTCTTGAGTTTTGAGAGGTTTGGAAAAAAATTTTGACGTCAAATCCATTCCTTCCCTCCCTTTCCTCTTGTAGATGAACGGAAATGAGCCTGCCACAATGGAAACTTCCTGAGAATTACATTTCAGACTTTTTAATTCACCGGAATCTGGATGAAAGTCGGTCGGGAGGGGTCGTCCCTTGGTCAAACGGACGTCTCCGAATTGATTCTCAGAACGAATTTGTTCGATTTCGGATCCATTATCTCTTCGGTGATGTGGAAATGAGGAAGGCACCTCACTTGACAGAGTAGAGACACGTCGTTCTGTCTCAACTGAAACGTGGTCCCGTGTCTCAGCGGACGCGACAGCAATTCCTCGCAGATGAGCGACCACGACTGCATCGGCTTCTGTTCTTTCTCGTTTTGCATCACTGGAGCAGGCACTAGGAACGGTTCGAGGAAAGCCCTCGGAGTTAAATCGTGTCTCAGGCACATGGCAAGATGGTTGAGTATCGAATCGACGGTGTGACGCGGTTGCTGACGAGTCACGCGTAGATACTTTTGAAGAGCTCGAGAAAGAGATGGGAATACCGCTTGAGCAGCTTCGGTCGGATCCATCGGGATTCCCGGCACTGAAATTCAATCGCAAATCAACTTTGTGTTCATTTCCTCCATATCCATCTCCGGTATCAGTTTCTTTATCTGACAGTAGCTTAGACTCACCTTGGTCGTTGTGTAATCGTTTGATGTGTGTGAAAGCTTCTTCAGCCGCTGTCACCAGTCTTGCTTTCCTTTTCTTCACCCGCCTCTCGTACTCATGTTCTTCGTAGAACCTTTCGTTGTGACTTGAATCCCTTCTCCTCGCGTGGGCTGCTAACATAGCTCTCGATTGACTGTTCTGTAATTTTAAAAACCACAAAATCAAAACAAAAGACCAAGAGACCAGAGAAACCTAACCCAACTTCCACTATTCCTCAGTTCTATCGCTCTACCTAACCCAAACCAACTTCAGAGCTCCTCACTCACCTCCTCAACTTATTAATGATACTAATGACACAACAAAGTCAAAATACCTGCAATGTATTATTCGTTATCCCATCAACTTCATAAAATTTAAAACTGGATCCTCCACCACCCTTTCGAGACTTAGAAACTGGAAGTCTTTCCAAATACGGATTATAAATTGAAAACTCTGTGTAATACTTTTGAAGAATCAATACTGAAGCTCTCTGTATGCTCAACTGACCAACTGCATATGACCTGCTTTCACCATCTGGACTCCTCACAACCTACAAAATATCATGTCATCACAAAACTTGACACTAAACTTTATGTATTCTCACAAATCATTTAAACAAATAATTTCCTTTGGTCTTTAATTACTTTTCCCTCCTCACCTTGATATAATAAGTTGGCTGAAGATGTTTAATTTCAAGGAGAACAACAGCAACAAACAAAATAAACAGTAGAGTATCTGTCAAACTGCTTGCATACGAAACAAGAGCTGAGTACCTAACAGCATCAGGTTCTGTTGCTAGTGCTGCTTGTTCAGTCACCTAAAATATCCATTTCATTAAAATTTTCACTCTCTACCCTCCACTTCAAGCGAGAGTTTGGTCAAATTATTCATAACCTCACCTGGACAATATAAAACAGCCAGTAGGTGAATGTGCAGACAAATACTAATATTAAAACAGCTGCTCGAAATAAAAATATCCTGGGCATGGTAGCAACAGCTTGTCTTAGGAATATTGCCCAAGCACCAGCTGCTAAAAGAACTAATTTAAATGCTAACGAAACCAGAAGACCTTTACATTCAGCTCCACAAGATAACAAAGCTATTCTATGCTGTTGACTGACTGTTGTTGCTGGATTTAAGGCTGAGAAAACTCCTGTAACAAAGTATTAAATGATTGAAGTAAAGGAAGTATGATAACAATTATGAAATCAACAAAAGGAATACTCACCAATTTTAGGTAATATCACCATAGCCAATGGACTGAGGAAAGCAGCTGCTGAGATAAACCCAGTTAAGGTGGTTTTGATAAACTTTTGGCAAGTGAAACCAAGCCCAGCTTCATTATCATTTGCCCACTGGCTAAGATCTTCAACAGATTCAGACTGTTCTGAAGTATTACCTGTGATTGCAGTTGTGTTTTCACCCCAATTTTCATCCTTTGAAACAAAAAACAAAAACCAGAATAATTTTAATCCCTTCAGGCCTTTTTATTAGATTTATAATCAAACAAAAAAAACCTCTCCCAACTGACCCAAAATACCTTACCTGGGGTAAAATTTGAACTTCGATCACTTCTTGTCCGTCTCTTGTCTCATCATTCAGGGTCACAGCAGTTTGGAACGGAGCCATTCCGTTGTCCAGTTTACGACTTCTACCACTCCTCAAGGAATGATTTTTATGACTGCTACGGTGTCTGGATTTACGGGATTTCGAACTTTGCTCGCTCAAGGCGGATTTGACGGATTCCGTCTCCATTTCAGACAGCTACCTTCCTTACCCAACATCTGCCCTTAATTCAAGATACACAATATCCTCGCCGTCAATACTTTCAGACTGAGCTTGGGTAATAAAAATATCGAGTTCAATGACATAAATCAAACTGTTCACTGAAAACTCCAATTAAAAAAATACTAAACTATGGTTTATCAACAGTTAGACGTGAAGCCTTTTCATTCTGTCAAGTTCGGAATGTTGTTTCACTCTTTAAACAATACTGAAATACATTTATTTTAAAAACCGACCGAAAAAGCTCATATAAAACACTTAAACGCCATTTTTATTACAGTATATTGCAGTGTTCGAAAATTACAAATGCTACGTACGTAGCATTCTCCTGCCACGACACCTGGCAACGAAAAACCGTTGACAAATCATCACGTCATATGAAAAACCGAAAGTCTAATCTTACCTTTGTAAATTTTATTAACCATTTTTTTCTCCTTTCAAATCTAAATTTATAACACTGTTTTCTTCCTGGCATAATTACTTCACACTTATTAACAGGAACAAGTTATCATTTTTCAAAAATAGGGCCTTAGGGCATACTAACAAATTGAAAGCAAGATGAGACTTGTGATAATTACATTTTCCAGGTTTTTCTATCAGTGGTGCGAACCTATGACCCATAACTTGCAATCTGACCTATAAAAGGTTTCTTAAATGACTCATCTTGATTCCTACGAACTTTTTTCTTATTAAATGTTCACCTAAAAATAGCTCAAAGACCTATACATAACCCTTTTTAGAGGGTCTTAAACCTGATTGGTACATTGGACTATTCACATTCTAATCTTTATAATGAAGCAGTTGGTTTAGTGATCTATGTTCTAGTTTAAAAAAAGTTTGAACCATTTTTGATAGGTTATTCTACCAATAAAAAGCTTCATTGGTCATTTTTTTAAACGTCCAAATGATAGAATTATAGCTAAGGTCTGATTTCAATTTACTGTAGACAAAGATGGGTGAATTATGATGATAACACTTCTAATGAATGTTGTGGGGCCTAATTAAAATCATCAAGAGTCAGAGTTGGAGACAAGAGTTCTACACTAAGTAAAGTTTCAGTACAATATTGATTAAAAACACCTTTGAATATTGTTGAATTAATTGAAGGAAGTCCTGCAGGATCATGACAACCGTTAAAATCCTTAACAAGCTTCGCCATTTCTCTTCTATGTACTACTTCCCAAAAACAATCCAATCAATTCATCTAAGTTTAATATAAAACCTGATTTAATCCTTTACAATATAAAATAGTGAAATGAAATATACAATAATATAAAATGAAATAGAAAAGCTCTCGTTTAAAGCTTCCAAAATTTTGAGTCAAAAACAGTCACTCATCAAGGGGATTTCAGCTTTCGACCTTTTTGAATTCCTCTCGATTTAGTGTCCAATTTCTTCAGTCTCCTAGTCATCGGAGTTCTCTCCTCAAAATTGATTTTCTTCGGAATTTTCGACAACCTCAAAGATCTCCTTAACTTCGGTTTCCCTTCTACTTCTACCTTCTTCGCGTCTTTTGTCACCTTTTTTACGGTCGTCATGTTTTCCTCTTCGAACCTTTCACACTTTTCCAAAGCATCTTCGACGACTTTCTCGAAATCCTTGTGAAGTTGGGTTCGTTTATCGAATAATTCTCGTCTCTTGTCGATGTAGTCTTTCAAAACGGCACCGACTTGTGTTTGACTTTTGATCGACTCTTTTAAATTATCTTCTAATTGCTTTAATTCACTGTATAATTCTTCTTTCTTCGATTGATAGAGACCAAATTCATTGTACACCTCATAGTCAGGGATTCCTATTATGTTGTTCTCGAAAACACTTTCTAGAGTTGATAGTTTTTGAAAAACATTATTCACCTCACTATTATAGTTCTGACAGTGATGTAAAACTTTATTAAATGTCTCAACACCTCTAACTTCATTATTCTCAACGTATGATAATAAACTCTCTTCAACATTCACCTTGTCGTTTAATTTATTTTCTTCACTTGGATCATGTCCTTCAATTTCCTTACCAGCAACAGGAGTCATGAGCATGGTTGTTGTGACTGTCTCATTCCCTCTCACTACATCTTGTATTGGAGTTCCCAAATTCTCCAATCTAGGCATTGTTTTCTTGAATTCGGGTAACATCAAAAAACCTCGAGACCTGGGAGTTTTCCTAGGAGTTAGACCAGCTGGGAGTTTGACTGGAGTTGACTGCTTTGGAATGATTGGCTTATTCTCTTTGAGAGCGACTTCAGCCAAGTAAACCATTTTTTTGATGAGTTCCTTTCTTGCACTTATCTGATTGCCTTTACCATAGTGTATTGATTTCCTGGTTGGGATCATGAAACTTGCACGAGGTAGAAAGCTCATTTTTGATTGTTGACTTACCTGAAAAAATTCATCACGAAATATTCCCAACAACCATCTTATAAACTTAGAGATAACAACTTCAATATTAAAAAAAAAAAATTAAATCAGACTCATTACACATCATAATAAAAACAATTTCTTACCTTTGCATCACTTTTTACTCTACCAGTTTGAACTCTCCTTCTTGGACTAATTATAGACTTAACATTTCCTTTCTTAACAGGTAAAGTATTAAAATTGGGAACCTTAAACATCTGATTCATTTCATTCGTTCTAGACAAATTTAAGGTTGATGGTCCTGTAACAAGTATGAAACTTAAATTTGAATTTACTAAACTAGTTCAGAAGGATTTATCAAAACAGATAAAATTTTTTTCGAACAAAGAAAATGTAAAGCAAATGGTCATCAATGAAAATATCAAGAGTCAGAAGTTGGTTACACCAAAACAGAACACACAGAACCAACACAGAAGAGCTTACAAGGTATACTAAAACCAAAAAGAGAACAAAACCAATCAGAAAAGACCTTGGAGGACTAACATGGGGGAAAAATCCAAACGTACATGATAAAAACATTGTAAACCACACCCGAAATGATGATTATGGGTTACAGATGAATTTTTTTTTAATTTTCCCAATACAACAAAAAATTTTTGTCATAAATTTGGTAGTTGTGTGGTAATACATAACCCACTTTAGCTTTAGTTGTTTTAAGTGACCTAAACATCAAATCAAAATTTCTTTGAACCAATACCCGTGAGATAATCACACCAAAAATTGACTCCAACACTACACTAATATGTAGACAAAATTTGCTATCCGATAATTTTAATTTAAGTTAGTTAAATGCAATAAATAGATAAGTAATTAAAAACGACTTTAGGCTTTACTGAAACGGTTAAAAATAAAAATCTACTTACGTGTTAATACTCCGCTGATATTGCTATCTTTTATTTTGTTGGGAATTAAACTAGCATTTAATCCAGGACTCCGTCCAAAAAAACATTCAGTACGCTTCATTTTTGAATAAATGCACTGGTTTTTATCAAAATCGCCCGCTTTAAAAACTCTAAATATCGTTTACATTGACCAATATGACCGTTAACACAAACGGAAACATTCAAGAATAAAACTTAAGCGATGTTGCCAAGTCGATGTCGTGGATACAGCTTCTATTGACACTACACCCACTTTTATCGATTTTCTTTCTACCAGTTTTTGCTCTCGTTCGTGTTAATATTTCGGTTGATTAATTCAGTTTACGCTAACGACAAATACTTCGAACTACCAGAACGGTAACAATGGGTAAAACGGTACAAAACGTGCGTGAATTTAACGCGCCCCCACCCATTATTGTGTACGGAGTGGCGAATATTCGTCCCGTTCAGGATCTACTACAGGAGATCGTTGGAGATGAATACTCAATGAAACTTCTCGCGAATGATCAAGTGGAAATACAACTTAAAGATAAAGATAAAATTGAGCCGTTAACAGCTGGTTTAAGATCCAAAAACACTATTTTTGAAATTAGTAAGAAGAAAAAAGAGGAAACGTATAAAGTCGTCCTTCGCAATATGCATCCAAGCATTGATACAGAATCAATCATCAAAGAACTGGAGTTACACGGCCATAAAGTAATCACCATTTCCAATGTGAAAGACGCAACTACTAAAGAACCAATGCCGCTGTTTCATATTGAACTTGAAACGAGAGAAAATAACGAAGACATCTACGCATTAACGAAACTGTCAAACATGATCGTCGCTTTTGAACCGCAAAACCAGAGGAAGACATTTCTTCGATGCACTAAATGCAAATCCATTGGGCATACAGCAAGCTCTTGCGAAAACGTTGCCGCAGATACAGAAAAGCCAAAGAACGATGCACCCACTCCGTCTTCCACCGCCTCCTCCGAACCCACCCCTACTCCTACTTCAACCAACGAACCTCCTATTGCTTATGTCCAACCAATGCGCTCCCGGGCTCCTAAGAACCGCCGACCAAACCCATCGTCTACTTCTCCTACTACTCAGCATCATCATACCCTGATCTACGACAATTCTTATCAAGAACAGATGGCAACTCTGAATAGGTTGAAAAACTTGGAGGGCATCGTGAATTCAACATTGTCCTCTCTGGAGAGCATGCTACTGCTGACAGCTACCCTTACCCAGAGGCTGAGGTAAGGGCCTCCTTCTTCATCAGTGGTCTATTGCAAACGAGCCTAGAAGCTAAGAGTATAATATATATATATATACTGTACTTCAGTAGAAAATTGAAACTTAAGTAATGGATCTCCTACCACTAAATATAAGTTTTTGTTTGATTTTTGGCTACAGTTAGTATGAGGCTTCTCAACATCCAGGTAGTTGCGCTTATTTGAGAAACGAGAAATAAAATTTCGGAAATAGTTTTTAAAATTATCCTTTAAAATACTTATTATCGTCATGTTTTAATTAATTGTCGTTTAAAATATATATACTGTATGTTGTATATGTATAATGCTTACAAAGAAGTCATTGTAATCTACAAAAACAAAAAAAATGTATAAATAATTATAAGATTTATTTAAAATATAAGCTTCACAGTGGGGAAAATCGTTTTTATAATTTTCCTAACCATTCTCAACTCGGAGGTTTATCTGAAATGATTCCAAGAGCCCGAAGACAAACAGACGCCGCTTCCGCTTTGGCTTGTTTCTTGTTGGGACTAGCAACCGAAGGAGTGTATTCGACACCATTTACCTTAACCTAGAATATAAACCAAAATGGCGTATAAACAAAACCGGAAAATCATTTTAACATTGTTGATCCAATTATGACTAAACGCAAACCTTAAACAAAAAATTCTTCTTATGATCGGGTCCGCATTCGAAACAAAGTTCAAACTGTGGGACTCCATACCTCCTTCGACTACATAATTCGGTTAGAATTGATACGGGGTGTTTCCCTACAATAAAATAAATAAATAAATAGTCTATCATACAACTACAACCAAATAACAAATCTCAGGGTAGAAACCCACCATCTAAAGACTTGACGGTCGGTAACGGAGGTTTTGGTTGAGCAGTAGGTCCTTTCCTGTTTCGTTTAGATTCGTCAGGGGCCAGAAGACCTGAAACCGACAGAAGTTAAATTAAAGTCTGAAATCGTTTACTTTGAAAGTGAAATCTGCTTTTAAACAATTTAAAATTGGTCAGTGAAAGATCAAGAATTTACCTTCAAAATATATGTTTCATGTTCATAATTGTTTTTACCTTTCTTATCCATTTTTATTTCCAGTCTCAACGGTTCCAGCGTTCCTTCTTTATTCTTTCCCAGACCTTCTCCAGGTTGCCAGCCCATTTTCTGAAGCATTGCCATTCCCATACCTCCGCTAACAGGAGTGGCATTTGTTAATTGATTCTAAAACAATTTTATTACAACTCTTAATAATAATAACAATCAAGATGACTAACAATCGATAAATGGAAGCTATTTGCAAAAAAAAAGAACTTTTGAGTTCCATTAAAAAGTTCAAAAAAAAAGTGGAAGCAGAATGATCACAAAACCTTCAATTTCAAAACATTTTACTTAATTAAAAACATTCAACGATCCATAAATTAATAAATAAATAAATAATAATAAATAAAATAATAAGTAAATCCTAACTTTTAATCTTTTTACTGACCTTACTAAATATAACATTCGAAAAAAAATTTTTTTAAACTTCTAACGGTCGTTTGCAAGTCAGTTGGTACTACTCGACAATCGAAATTCGTTTACCAAATAGATTCATTTTTGATTAATTTATTTTCAAATCACTCTTTTTTTTAATATCTTGGACAGTTTATAAACAATATAATCTCCAGATAAAGATTTTTAACGTGAGATACAACCAAAAAACTAAAACTGAAGATAATTTGATTTGACAGTTAATTTCCTCCCAAAGACGCCATGATTCCAGGAAACGCGACGTGTCACTAACAGAGATCCGGTTAATTTTTAAAACAATTAGGTTAGGTTACTCACCGATTACTTGATACAATAGAGTCACACGGGATTTAATTAAATACAAAACAACTGAAAGAAAATTAAAAAGCAAAACATCTCAAAAGAATGAGCATGACATTTTGAAAACTCCCCAACCGAACCAAGTTGTCGTTATTGCCTTCATTCCGACCAAGCGTTGCCAACTTTCGAAAGAAAAAGTTTCAAAACAAAACCAAATCCCTAATCTCTTATTTTAATAAAAATTAAATTAAATAAACTAAAAGATGAAAATGATTTTGCTAGAATGATCCTCTCTCGATAACTGAACAGATCATTTCAAAGCAAAAGCATTCCCAAAAATGTATCGGGAAGTTTTCAAAACGTACCAGACGAATCCCGACAGTAGCTACCATCATCACAGTCGACTTCTTCAGAGCGATCCACTCAAATGAACACAGGTCGTCAACAAAACGCACACGTGACACGGTACTCGACTCGGACGAATCCCTGCAACAGATTCTCAGGAATGCCAGCCTCGTCTTCCCAGTGCGGATCGGGATTACGAGGCTGAGTACACGAATGTACCACATTAGGTTTGACGTCACGCTCCTCCAATATGGAGGAGGAGAATATCAAGACAAGAGAAAGGCAAGAAAGCAAAGAAAAACTCAATTTTTGGGGCTGAACCAAACCTCAGAACGTGAAACCATGTTCATTGCTGAGAATCTGTCGAAGGCTTCTCGTCAAAATTAAACTAAAACAGCCTCAACAGGCCGTCAAACTTCTGTTACCACTGGTAAAGTTCAGGGGCGTATCATAACCCGGGTAAAGAAATTTGTCGAATTTAGGGAAGCTTATATCTCGGTCTTTCTTTTCCAACACTTACTCGTCTTGCCCAAGCTTGGGTCCCTGAGTTTAATTCAGAAGCGCTTAAAACTCTGACTCCTGTGCTTCCGGTGAAAGCTCCTGGTTCGTGCTTTGATTCCGCCCAAAACTGCATCTAGAAGAGAAATAAGAAGTTAGTTCATCAACCCTCAACCACTATACAAGCCTACACTTCTAGAACTTTCATTTCTTTCTCTTTGAATCTTCTAACTTTTATAAAATTACCTCCTGTTGAGCGCTGTACATCTGATGTAGTGCCTGAGAGTCGTTTGGATTTTCCTGCAACTTCCTAATCGCTTCTATTCGTTTGGATACAATCGAACTGATGTCCATTTTCTGCATTAAAACAAAAACTCTTAGAACTGTGTCAAAATTTAATACGACGACGAACAAAACCAAGACACTCACAGGAATATCCTGACGAACAACCGGAAACACAGGCCTAGGTGGAGGCGGTTCTGGCGGCGGCATTTTCGTCATATACATAGGCATAGGGGGCACGACCGGTGGCATTAGTGGTTGTGGTGGAGGCACTGATTTAACCGGTAATTGTGTTTGCGGTAAGGGTGTCTGTACAGGTTGGGGAACGAGTGGAGGTACAAACGAAGGTGCCGGTACTAGCATTGGAACTGGCACTGGAACTGGTGTCGGCGTCGGCGTCGGCGTGGGAGTTGGTGCGGAGATGGTCTGAGCAACGGGAGCCTGGTCTTTCTTAGGCGACACAGGTACCCATTCGTTTTCTGGAATTTAATTAAATGATTATACTTTAGAATCGATATTAACTGATACTCATATTGTTTGAGAGATATTTAATGAAAAACTAGATACCAGAACGCCGGTGAGAAGTCCCACTCGACACCGGAAACTGAAGTCTCAATTGTTTCGCTTGTTCTGCTGCTTTCTCTTGAAGCGTTTTTACAGGAATTGGAGTCGAATTCTGAAATTATAATCAGCACATCTCAACCTCAGGACTTATAATATTGTTATACTTATAACAATAAAGCGAAACACACCTTAATATTCATGACGATTGCGTTCGGACGATCTCGAACCCGGAAGGGGTGGTGAAATGGTTTGTCCTCATCCTCGCTAGAATCGCTAACTATGTCACTCAGATCGCCTTCAAGCGCTTCCTTTTCCGATAATTTCTTACAATACGCTGAAAGAAGTAATCAACAGGATATTTAATGTTACAAACGCCAGATCGACGTGTCGAATGAGTAAATAGCTTCATCACTTACCAGTCAACTCATTCACTGTCTTCCCGCCTGCCTTTATCGCTGTCACTTTCTCCTCACCACCAGGCACGACACCTTTCCCGATTAACTTTAAGGCATTTTTACGAGCGATTTCTAACAATTTGTCTTTGTCTATCTTCTCAACAGACTTGTCTTCTTGAGATCTTGATCTAAAAGCAAGAAAGTGGTTATTTGTGAAGTAATAGGTCTTAAAGCACAAACCAGACCCACATCCCTTACCTCTCTTTACTGTTTCCTTTTGATTTTCTATCTGCAGATCTATCAGATCTGTGAGATCTTGAACGGGATCTATGACTACCATATTTTGACCAACCACTACTGAAACAAATAAATAAAAATAAATAAATCGCTGATTGTATGATCAAACATCAAGTCACTAAAATTTGTTCCAAACCTAGAATGATGAGACGGTGAACGCCTTCTAGAACTGTCTCTTGAATGGTTGGTTGAATACTCTCTTGACCTTGACCTATGTCTTTTGTGACTTGAATGATGATGTGAATGATGCCTATCATGAGATCTGTGAGAACTTCTAGATCTTGATCTTGATCTCGAGCTAACCTTTGAACTTTTTCTCCTTTGTTTCTGTGGTGAGATTCCGAAAAAACAGGCATTTTGAACAGATTCATATCAAAGCTCTTAAATCCAAACTAATAACACTTAAGTCTCAAATACCTTGTGGTGTTCCACGTCATTACTCCTATGATGATATTTTGAATGATGACGCCTATGTTTTGAGTGGTCTTCATTTGATTTTACCTTTTTAAATCCTCCTTCATCTGAAAATCAATCGAATTACTTTACTCAAACTCCTTTTAAAATGAATTATATGGCTGAGTGGTCAAACCATCAGACTAGAGATGTTATGGTGGTGGCACATCTTGTCATACCAGGGGATGAGAAACAGGATTACAATTCAAAACAATAAACTAAAATACAATTCAGGAGGAGCTTATTCCATAAAATATTGCCTACATAAGTGAAGATTCCATTTCAAAAATAATGCACACACAAATGATGAATATGATGAGAAATGCATCAATGTACTGAACATAAGAACCAATTTCACAAATACTGCACACTTTAAAATGCATATGCAGTACCAAATGCACTTACCTTCCTTTTCATTATTCTTTTCTTCCTCACTTGACTCAACGAGTTCACCTTCTTCTATCTCTGCTTTCTTTTGTTCCTTCTTTTTCTTTTCTTCTTCAATTGCTTTTATGGTTTCTTGATAAACTGAACTAAATTTGAGATCTTTGATTTGAATTTTTCCCCTTTTTTGCCTGTCAACTTTAAACAAAATGTCTTATTACAACAAAAGGATTTTCTGTTTTGAGGTTAGAACGAAAACAATAAATATGGTCTATGATTTGATTCGATAGGTGTTACATGTGATATTGTTCAAAGTAAAAATCAAATTTTTGTGACGAAGTATATCTGATAATGTTACAAGTAAGCAGACGCTACCCAAAAACAAAACACCTTAACTGTTACTGTTTGAAATTTTAACAACTGGTTATTACAATGTTCTTTTTGTGTCTGTACTGTGAAACTATGTGTAATATTTGACCCCAGTGTTTGTTTTGAATCAAAAACCAAGTTTGAAAATAACAAAGAAAGAATACAAAGCACTCACCAATTTCTAATGACTTTTCCTTAGATTCTTCTGGAATTTTCCTTTCACAATCAGCTCCACTCTCAGTCTTATTGTCATCAGTTTGAGCATGAGAACTTTCAATCTCATTACTCGAAACAATCCCATTCACACTTTTATCAGGTTCAATCACCTCATTTTCAACATCATTAACAACACTATCACAAACATCTGGTATTTTCGTTATGACACCATCCTCTCCTTTGATTCCAACTGTTCCATCGAGCATGATTTCCAAAGCCATGGGAACTTTGTCAACAGGTAATTCAATATTAACACTAACAGGACCTGATGATGTAGCTTCTTTAACACCTTCATCATCATCATCATCCTCCTTATTCCTAACCTTATCATTCTTATGTGAATCTGATTCAGATTCATCCTCACTATCAGACCGTTTCTTCTTATGCTTTTTGTGTTTATGCTTGTGTTTGTGTTTCTTTTTAGATTTCTTTGCCTTTTTACCGTGCTTCGAATCCTTTTCCTCGCTACTAGATTTCCGTTTTCTTTTTAATATTATCTTAGGCGGTTCTGCATTGAAAACGCCAAATAATTCGGTTAGTATTTCGTTTGAAGACTTGGTCGGAATTTCTGTTGATTCCATATTGTCACCCGTTTACCTTAAATCATTTAGCAAGAACGTTTAAATTTCATTCAATTTAAATAAAATTCTAAACTCTAACCTCCATTTTCGTTATTTTTTAAACATAAAACTAAAAGGAAAAACAAAAAACCTGGGTTTCATTGGTTTCATTGCAGCCAACATAACAAGCTCGTATCGGGGGACTCACCTGTTTAATGAGTTGTTTGTAAAAAGTGTTAATTAAAAAGTTAAAAGCTGTTGTTTTAAAATAAAAATGTCAAAATATATTTTGCATATTTAGAAATATCTCTAATTGTTTCTATCATTCTGGTAAAAGCTGTTGGAAGTGATTTTAAAAAAGTTGAAATTCATCAAGGTGATTTCGATTTCATCTTGCTCTGAGTGTTTTTTAAGTTGGCAAACGTGATGAAAATTTCCCCGCTATATCGAAACCAAATTCAAAACTAAGCGGGAAAATCCGTTACTAAGAATAAACGGTCGGTTTTCAAAGTGATGTGACTCCATCTTGTTTTTGTTGCTGTTTTGAGAAAATTAAAAGTTTGCAAGTAATTCAATCAAATGATGCGAAATCAGACAATGTTTCTATTAAATTATATAAATCAGGTGTGGCAAGGCAAATCTTTTTGCCAAAAATCCTCTCGATTGTGGGGCGTTACTAAAAAACTTAACAAAGCAGATAAAAAATTTTTTGGTCCCAGTTTTTATTTACAACCTTAAAAATTACAATAAACATTCATAAAAATGGAGTCGTATCAATAAGTATTTACATTATTTATTTATTTATTTATTTATTTATTTATTATTTTTGCTGTTGTTGTTGTACAGCAGTTGTTTAAACTTAAAAATTAAAAAAAAAAATTTTTGAAGTTGGGAACCATGAGCCATAAAAATTATCAAACATGACCTAGGTTCGCCACACCTGGTATAAATACTTTTATACTAGTTTAATCTAGAGTTTGTGTTTGGGAGCCCCAAATAGACTTACACCACTTTCACAAATAGTAGATTGTAAAAAAGAATTGTTTAATCTTAATTACGAAAAATTAAATATCATTCAAATTATTTTGTTAAATTGATCTAAATCATTCTCCAATTTTGAATTATGAGAGTAGAAACAATATTTTCCATTTATACTCTAATTATATACTAATATATAATAATGTTGGCAGTCTAGTAATATTTTGAGTGTTACGCCCCTCAAGAGAATTTATAGGCTTACCTCGTCCAGATATAGCTAAAGGCAATCTCAGTGGAAGGAATTTGGGCATCCGTTTCATAAATATTGCACGCTAAGGCAATTTATGTAGTAAATAGGGTGTACAACAACTCAGAGAATTCATTTCATAAATATTGCACGTTGCTATTGAGTATCCACTTCATAAATGCTGCAGTCTCTCTGAGAGTAAATCTTTAGGTCACATTTTGTCTTGAAAAAATTTGTTGGGGAGTAATACCCAAAAAGTTTAACAGAACAAACACTAATGGTAACAACCTCAAAACTCACATTGTTAGTTTAACAGAGAGGTTCCCAAACTTTTTTGTGTTACAGACTTGCCCTTTTTTTGCCCAGACTTGCCCTTGCCATGTTTTTTGGTTTTGGGTAGACCCTCCACTTACCTGATTTTTGTAAATTTCTCACTGTGGTGAAGTACATATTTTACTTCTTAGGTACTTTTATAAATAATGTATATGCCTGTATATTATAAGATAGTATAATGTAAGTAAATAGGTACTATCAGTGTATGTTGAGATCCACTATTGTGGACCCCCAGGTTCATTTCATAGACCCCTAAATATTCTTTTGCTTTTATTCTTAAGATCCCTGGGGGTGAATATAGACCACTTTGGGAATCACTAGTTTAACATAAGGTATCGCCATAAGAGTGTGAGGTTTGTAAGTGTAAGTTTTGAAATATTTATGACACAGGTAATAACTGCTCCATATTCCTGTATTTTACATATGTAAAGGCTCTGGCATGGTTATGTAAAGGCTCCAGAACAATTTTTTTAAACTTTGAGGGCTCATCATAGATATTCAGATGATAAATCTAACATTTTCATTTCTTTACCTACTTTAGAAAATCTCACCCAGCATATTTGTACTCAATTTTAATCATTTCTCTGTCAATATATTGTCTTTATTTAATTTGTCTTCCATGTAAAATAAATTTATGTGAGTTGTGAACCGTATGGTGTGTGTGAGAAATTTTTTTACTGGTCCCTGCAACCCAGAACCATGAAGTTGAACTTACACCACTTTCAAAAATATAACTTTTAATCTTTCAAGTCCTAAACAAAATCGACAGCAATTTTTAATATAAATAAATTCGATCCTTGCAACAATTCAAGGACGTATCGATTCTACACCATTAGCATCAGCCTATTCTATTCACAAACCGCGCATGCGTTACACTGTCAAGATCCGTTGGCTTGGTAGAAAGTATTTCAATTTTGCGAAAAGTACTGTAACGATGCCAAGTAGTGACATTTCCCGCCGTGATTAGTGATTTAAGTGAGAAAAACTGAAAAATACAACATGTTACGAACCAGGGTGAACTTATTACGAATATTTTCGAGATTCACATCATCGAGGCTGGTCGCTGAGAGAGTAAGTATATCAAATAAGATAACAAAAACAGAACAAGAGATATTACGGACTCCTGTTAGAAGCAAATCAATCAATGAAACGTGTTTCTTAATACCCGAAACATCTGTAACGGTCGAACGTAAAGATAAACATTGTGGTCTTCGTTAACACTCGTTTTTTCTGCGTTTTGATATTTAGTCGACCTTTTACAACATCAGCAGATTATTGTTTATCAATTAAAAAAAACTAGCTAGCAAAAAAACAAGAATGAATTTCAATTTTTTTTCTCATTATACTTCAAGGTTCAATCCTTCATTGCTGTTAACGATTAATATTTAAATCATCAATATAAATAAAATCTTACCAACTCTAACAAATTATTAATGAATTTTATGTAATTTCCGATCATCTATCGATATTAAAAATAGTTATTAAGTGTATTCTAATAAATAATAAAAATAAAATGAAAATTCCAAACCGAGAATGAATCCCGTTGCTGGATAGCTATAAAAGGTTATCAAGAGAGGAAACCAAAATCTGGAAGGCGGTGATACGATTTTACGCCATATTCGTCTTGATCCATTCAAAAATTTAATAAAAATAAAACTTCTTTAAAATCACGTAAGTAAAAATCCTTTTTTAATTCTGTTCACCTCAGAACAATACTTTTTATTACGACAACGTCATTCCACCATAATTTCAGATTTTAAAGGTAAAAAATTTATATTCATTCAAGATGGCCACCATGAACAAACCTTTCGGTTGGGATAAACAGTAAAAACAAAGTCACTCGCATGAAAGCTTTACTGAACCGAATGTGGCAAATATATGATAAAATCGTAAATTTTGTCATGAGTGCAAAATGTTTGCTTAACTCATGTGAACTTCAACATTTTTAATTTATCGCAAATTAAACAAACTAGGGAAAAAACGCCGGATCAAAACTATCTTCTAGACGTAAAATCGTTGAATTCCTCCCAAAAGCTAAGTATAAGAGTTAAATTCGAATCCGAAACTGACAATGAAATTAATAAAAATCGGACTGAATATTGGAATCAAACAAAACAAACAAAAATTAAGTCATTTTACGACTGTCCACTTAAAATTCCTAGAAACCCTAGTAGCTTCTAAGGAAGTGGTCGCCTTTGTGGTAAAATGTCCGACCGGATGTTGTTACGTCTAATCCCACCAATGAAAAACAAACAATAAATAAATCCTTAAAATTAGTATTCTTTGAATATAACGTCATCAATAACAACACTCTTTAGACAAAAATAAAACAAATTAAGAAAACTCCAAATACCGTTAACCACACAAATTTTGTTCATTTCAGGAAGACGTGGCCCTAGACAAAAATCCGTTAACTGACGCTTTCGGCCGTAATCACACCTACCTCAGGATTTCCTTAACCGAACGATGTAATTTAAGGTGTAAGTATCAAACAAACGACTCGACACAATTTTAAATGAATAAATACGCAAGGAAATGACAGATAAAATAATCCGAACGATTTTTATTTAGGTAAATACTGCATGCCAGAAGATGGAGTTTCTCTAACCCAACAATCCAAACTTCTAACGACTGAAGAAATAATTTATTTAGCTGATTTGTTTGTAAGACAAGGGATTCGTAAAATAAGACTGACTGGAGGAGAACCTACAATTAGGAAAGACCTCCCACAAATAATAAGTGAGTTAATTTTAATGGCTGAAGTCTTATATTTTGACTGAATTATTTTTAAAATTGATTCAGGTCTCTTTGACTTCTGTCTACGTTTTTCCTTACTCGTGGCAATTGTTTTGTGATGAGTAAACTATCACAATTTGCTATAATTAAAATTTTTAAACCTAATTTTAGAGTGGTTTCATCATGTTTTGACTACACCTGACTTGAAATAGATATCTTCTTCCGGCTTGGGAGGTGAAAATAAGTGAGGTTGAAAGAAAAATTTATGTGAGTGCCCAAGTCACCAATCTTTAGTTAGTCAAGAATGTCTGCCCAGAAGTGTTTTAAAACCTGAACCTGTAAAATCACCTTCTTCAAGGTGTTTGAACTATTCTTGTAATCTTGCTCTAGAACATTTGTCAGTTGTCAGGTCACTTTTTCAAGGTCCAGATGAGATTAACTGACCTCCTTTTAGTTCCTATATAGTTTAGGTGGACTTAAAAATCAGTTTTGACACCAAATACAACTCAGGTTGGGTTGGGTTAAGATCAAATATGTTTTGATACTTGAGAGTATCACGACAGCAAGGTTGCTGTTGTGTGTAAAATTTAACATTTCTTTAATTTAGGTTAGGTTATCAGACTTATGTTTGGGTTAATAAGTTTAAGTAGAAAATCAGATTGTCAGAAAAAGTCTTTGACAATTCCATAATGAATCCAACAGCTCACAAAAATGAATTCTCCAACAGAGGGATTAAAAAGCTTGAAAGGATTAACGGAAGGAGTTTCAATCACGACCAACGGATTGATGCTGACGAAGCAATTGGTGGCATTACAAAGAGCGGGACTCGATGGCCTTAACATAAGCTTGGACACATTGAAACGAAAAAAATTCGAAGAGATAACGAGGAGGAAAGGATGGGAAAGAGTGATGGCGGGAATTGATTTAGCTTTACAATTGGACTACAGTCCAGTGAAGGTAAGAGAGAGAGATGTGATAAGAGACAATGATGAGATAAAATGAGCGCGCAGATGGTCGTGGCTGTTGCAAAAGGCCAAAGACCTCAGTAAACAAACGAATATGTCACGCGTAATCAACACACAAAATGGCCTACCACAAACATGTTTGAATGATGGAAAAAAATTTTATCTACTTTAAGGGATTATCTACCTAACGTCATCATTCCCGCACGTTTTCAGTTTGGTTCGTAATTAATTTTATTTTTTAATTACCGTGGAATTAGATTAATTGCGTCGTGATGAAAGATCTCAACGATGACGAGATCCTAGATTTCGTCGAACTGACCCGAGATAAAGACGTCGATGTCCGGTTCATCGAATATATGCCATTCGATGGGAACAAGTGGAACGGAGAGAAATTGATTCCGTACAGCCTCATGACAAAAATCGTGAGAGAAAGGTATCCGGATGTTTGCAGACTCACGGACGGACCCAACGACACATCAAAGGTAACATCCTCATCTCCCTCAAAAAAAATTTTTCTCTTCTTTAAATAATTTTGAAATATTTTCACAGGCGTACCAAATCCCCGGCTACAAAGGTCGAATCGGATTCATCACATCGATGAGTGAACACTTCTGCGGGTCTTGTAATCGTCTCAGGCTAACAGCAGACGGAAATTTGAAAGTTTGTTTATTTGGTAACACAGAAATTTCACTTAGGTAAGCACCTTGTGATTGAAAGAAGATTCTTAAAGGAAGTAGAAGTGACGTAACCAGTTCCAACCAAAAACTTTTCAGGGACGCATTAAGACAAAACTGCAGGGAGGATGACCTTGTTAGTCTTATATCAGCCGCGGTGAAGAGAAAGAAGAAACAACATGCAGGTAAACCTCAATCCAATAACATTTCCCACCTTTCTGACCTATTCGACTCTATCTATCTCAACCTACAACCTAATTTCAGGTATGTTTAACTTGGCGCAGATGAAAAACCGTCCTATGATTCTGATTGGTGGATAAAATCAAGTCCGAATCGCGGTCGAAAATGGTGCAAATCAATTCTACTCTTTCGTCCACCTTTAGAAAAATTAATTTTGTTCGTTTGACAACTTGGACTTTTTTGTTTCTAAAACCTGCCACGCGAAACCTGGATTTTAAGCCATTTCCCAAGCGGTAAATATAAAAAGAGAACTGTCGGTTGGGTGTGAGCAAACAACCTGGGTCTTGCTTTTAAACTTTTTGGGATTTTTAGAAAGTTTACTCCACTGGTAGTTAGGTACCAGCTTTCTTATAGTCACAACCCACCTACTAAACCCTTTAAAACGATTTCTGTTCCCAGGTGGTAAGGTCAAACCAAGGACACCAAAATGTTTTTTAAGCTTTCACGATTCTATACTTTTAACTCCTAAAAGACTCACAAACGTTTCAAGATTATTCTCGACGCATAAAATGACTCATACCGATGAAAGTGGAAAAGCTCAAATGGTGGACGTGACTGGAAAGCAGATAACAACAAGAACAGCGAGGGCATCAGGAACCGTTCACGTCGGACCCATCCTAAGCAAATTAATTCGAGAAAACGATTTGAAGAAGGGAGACGTGATCGCGGTGGCTAAAATAGCAGGCATAATGGCCGCCAAAAAGACGAGTCAACTCATACCTCTCTGTCATAACATCGTTTTAAATGACGTCCAGTTGGAAGTAAAGCTGGAAGGTACCTACAAAAAAGGAAAATCGAATCGTGAGTGTTATTTTCACCGGCTCAAATTTAAATTTTATTTTCTATTTCAGATGAGACGGTCATCATCAAATCGACCATCACGTGTGACGGGAAAACCGGAGTCGAAATGGAAGCTTTGACAGCGGTAAGCGTTGCCGCCTTGACCATTTACGATATGTGTAAGGCTGTTAGTCGCGACATGGTCATCGGAGAGATAAAACTCGTTTCAAAAACAGGAGGTTCCAGAGGAGATTTCCAAAGATGAAACTACCTACTAGACCATTTGTCAATTATCTGAGTCAACGTTTGATAACAGTACTAACACCACACAAGAAAGTTTTATAAAGACTAAACGGAGTGTTAAACAAGTCACGTGATCTCCTTTACAACTGCTCCAAGCCCTCTCGCACACCCCTCCTCGAATTTTTTGCTTTTTCTTCATCAATTTAAACAAAACTCTCATCCGGATGGAATTTATTCAAAATAAATTTGTTTAAAACAATTAAAATATGTATAAATAAATTAATCGATTGATTAAAACGTCTCTTTTTTATAGAACTATAAATTCTAAGGAGATTTCTATGGAAATAAATACCGCTAGGCGCGATGATGACGTTTTTCTCAGTTCTTTAAAACCTAGGTCCCGTGAACGACCTCGTCGCGTTTTGTGCGCTGTTCCCTTTCGAAGTTTCTTCGTGAGATTTAACCGCCAGCGTGACTTTAGGTCCAGTTTTCCAAATATGACCGTTTTCGTCAGCTATGGCGGCCTCCACCGACAGAGAATACTGTCCACCGGTCGTGAATGCGAGTAAAAATTGAGCCGTGAAGAAATCCTTATGCGGAGTCACCGTTTGAGTGACGACAGATCCGGTATCGGTGGGCTGAAAACAGGAGAAGTTAGCGAATTTCACAGTAACCACCCCCCCAAAAAAGTCAGATGTTTAAATTAACAAGATTCTCACTTTGCTTTCGGTTTGATTGTGCTGACGAGCTTGAAGCTGCGACACCAACGTGATGACGATTTCAGCTGCTTTTCTAAATATCCCAGGTCGGGCATCGTGAACGAGAACTCCTTCGACCTTAACCGCCAAGTTGGATCCACCCTGAACGCTGACTGACTCACCCACGACTCTTGGCTGCGGGGATATGTTGAGCTGAAAAGCGAGAACCAAAACCATAAACTTCAATTCCTCACGAAGAAGTGAAAAACAAACCCTAAGCAGTAAATGTTTACCTTGACGCTTGTCGACTGAAGAGTTTGGAAGAAATAACGAGGGATGAACAGTGAAGTTTCTGCCAAAACTTTAACTTGCTGAATCAGAGCGTTTATGTGCTGATGAGTAATTGGTTTAATTTCTTTGTTTCCTATGATCGGTTCGACAAGATTTATAGACTGAAGACAACACTGCATCAGAAACTGAATTTCTAAACTATTCCCCTGGTTACTGAAACCCAAAAAGTTATTCTTAAACCCACCGGTTCAACAGTCAAACATGTAAATGAAGAATTCTTTTGAGGGAGGTAACAAACCTTCACCAAACCAAACTCACCTGTAATTCAAAACAAATCCCTCTTGAGGATTCAGCTGACAAACTTTTTCCACGCTACTTGCCATCAGCAAACACATTTGCTGATAAATCTGAATATTCTTGAGCGATTCAGGATCCGCATCGAAAGCAGATTGATAAAGTTTTTGATACAACTCTCCACAAGCTCGGAATTCTTTAACGCATTTCCTCAACTATAACAAAAACATTTTTGAAAATCAAGACACAAAACGCGACCACACCTCACCAATGACCTATATCTACCTGTAGAGTTACGTGACCGTATCGTTGAAGCTCATCCCTCGTGCTGGCAACGATAGCAGCTGCAATAGCAGGCGGTGGAGCAGTGCAAAGTGCATGACCCGCATGAACCAACTGAAGAAGACACTGTAAAAACTCGCATCTGACTTTTACGTATTCCGCTTGGAAACTGAGAGTCTGAGACGGGGTGCTGGCAGCCTGGAAACGAACAGAACAAAATAAAATAATATTTAATAAGTTAAAAATTTCATTCAGAAACAAGACAAAACCGAATTTACCCTGAGAGAGGACAAGGCTTTGCTATAGTGAGTTAAAGATGTGGATAATTTGGCGACTAAGTCCCCTTCGAAGACAAAACCGATTCTCCTTTGCTTAGTTCTTCCAAACTCGTGAGCCAGAAGTAATAATGCTCGGACGAAACACGGTCTTTTAAGACGGAAAAAAATTTCGTAACTCAGTTCGTGGTGACCATACCTACGACAACAAATATTCCAATTCAATACAATAAATATAAATTACAAATAGTTATAAATTATCACACCCTTAACATCTTTTAAACACACAACAAAAAAGCAATTTCAAAACCATCCCCTTTCTAGATTTAAACAATTTGTGCAATATTCGACAATAAAACATTTCCCCACAGGTCCGAAAAAAATTTTTAAATCCAGAAACGTAAAATTCACACCCACAAATCTCTTTCTACACTTTAACACGCTTTGACACACCTCAAATTATTCTTTAAAACTAAAATCTTAACTTAATTATTGCTTACAACAACCTACAACTTACAACCTGTTGTACCTACAACAAAACAACGAATTTCGAGTGAAAAAACCGTTAAAAATTTGCTTTGAAAAATGGAACCCGTCGTGGCACTAGAGAAATTTTCGAATTCCGACACAACCGATGAAGTAAGTGGATAACTTTTTTTCCACAAACTTCAATGACACAAAAATTTGTTTGAAAAAGCATATCAAATGAAATGCGGCTAAATACGACCAAAAAAAAGGAAAAACAAGTAAAAATGACGAACCTGCAAGCCGCTCTCGCAATTCTATAATGTGACCAGTAATGACTTCCGCTCACGGCTAATTTAACCGCTTCTTTTATTTCCACATTCCACTCGTATCCTACTTGACTTTGAAACAGTAAAGTGCACAAAATCACCTTTGAAAAATAACGAAACAACACGTATTAAAAAAATAATTTGAATTCTAACAAAAAATACCACTTTTGACATAAACAATCTGACATAACCTCACCTTGGTATGAATTTGATCGGAAGTTAATTCCGGCAACCGAGACAATCTATTTAATTTATTAATAATATCAGTCAAAATGTTATTAAGGGCACTTGGCTGTAAACCTCCTATCGCTCCAAGAGCTTCGCTCAATAGGCAATTACATGAATCTGAAAGGAAAGGAAGGCATGTTGATATTTTGGGTTTGGTGTCATTTTCAATTTGATTACAAAAATTTTCATTCACCTGAGACAAACAATCGCGTTGCTATGATTTCAACAAACTGATGAGACAAAGCCGGGCACGCTTTGCACAACCTTATCGCGCATTTTAAACAAGCCTTTAATTCGGACAGTCTAGTTACAGGCTCATCACAAGTTATCAATAAAAACAATGATTCGATTGCGAGCACTAACTCCTCAAGGTTTTCGATTGGAAGGTTTTCTTCATAACTACAACAAAACACAAAAAATAGTTGATAACCAGTAAAACGATCAAAAGATCAAACTAACATCACCAACTCATCAGACTCACCAGTAGCAAATAATAGAAGTCACTATCTGAACGGCTTTTGCACAGATAACTGTATTCGCGGCACTGAAACACCTTTTGCACAGAGTCATCATCGGCGAATTCGACCCATACTGATTATGACAAGTCAAAGCAGTTTTAGTGAGAACGCACAAGACATCCAAAGCAGCACCCAAAAGATAATTTTTATCTGTGTTCAAAGCCACTTCTACAATATCCTCGACTGAATCCTGAGGCCACAGATGAGCTCCTTCACTTGCTAATCTATGAAGTCCTTTTAAAGCTTCTGCTTTTATTGCCCACCTCTGATCATTTCTCAAATAACTAACCAAGAGCTTGACCTAAGGAAAAGGTTATATCATAACAAAAACAGTATCAAAAAACACTACCAACAGAAAGAGTGTGTGTGTGTTTCACCTGTTGTGGTATGTCTACTAAAGTGGCAGCAGTGAGTTGAGTAAGAGCAGAAAGAGTAACAACAACAAAATCCTGAGCTGGGTAACTTGTTAACAACTGAGTACAGAGAACTCTAACCTAAAATAAAGAATTTCAGAGTCAATTTTGAATTTACCAAGTTAAAAGCAAAACGAAAATCTCTTCAACAAACCATGGTAGCAGTCGAGACATCATGATGCATGTGTTGAAGAATAGGGATGAGTTGAAGTTTACGATGAGCAGGTGTAGCAAGACCCTGAATCATTTCTGATACCTTGCTGCAGAGACTAACAGCAAATTTCCTAAAAAAAATAATTAAAAACCTAACATATTGTATAATTGATTTGAGATTTATCAAAATAAGAAACCAATTCAAAAATAAATAACAAAATTTATTTATAAATTAGTTTCCCAAGAAATTTGGAAATGAAGAATGTCTCCAAAACAGAAGATGGCTTAAAACTAATATTACAAATCGATGCTTTGAGTAGAGGATAACATCCCCACCAACATCAATACAGAAGAGAACTTGGAAACAAGTCCTAAAATTTGACTTCACAGGGATCAAGTGAAAAGCCAACAGGGTAATTAAGAGGGGCATATATCAGAACAAAAATGAATGAACACAAGTATCCTAATCACTTGGAATTTGAAAGGAAGTTGATTGAAGAGCACGTCAGTCAAAGAAGCAAAGAGAATCAGTTCAAAAGTCAATTAAGGAAGATTCAGAAGTAAAGGTACAATCTAAATTATAAATTCCAGACCCTAGTTAAACTCTCAAGACATCTGGAAAAGCAGCAACTCTTTAAGGATTTGGTAAAGGAATTGAGAGGAATTCTGTGTTCATTAGTTAACCTATTACATATGCATCCCCTTGCCACTATGTTTACTTATCTCCGATTCAAGTTCATGAGACTCTAAGATGTCATTTAAAAATTAAAAAAAATTCTCACTTTGACTGAGCAGCAAACTGAGTTGCAGCATACACAGCAGCTTCAACCTCAACAGCATCATGAGAATCTAAACTTCTACGAATACCATGATGAACCTGCTGCCTTTCAGGAATAATACCTAACAAAAAAAATCAAATTACACAAAATACACATAAATAAATTCTTCAAATGACTTCAAACTTTGTTACCTGCAACAGCTCCTAAAGTTCTTAATGTCAGTGCTCTGGCAATTGGATCATTTGAATGCAAGACACTAAATATCCTTCTGACAAATTCATCGACACTTAAAATTTTATCCAAATGTTTTTCACTTTGTTGACAAACCCTTAATATCCATACTCTAAGGAAGTTATTACTAAAACAAACATAACAAAACGTTATTTCAAAAATCAAATCACTGATAACAGAACTTTTGATAACAGGAATTAAATCCTACTCACCCAACTCTAAAAACATCCGCCAATTTCAACAGTGAGGAATTTATCAAAATTGGAAAAGGATACTTTTCAAAAAGTCTCGGAAACTTAACAATAGCCTCGCACTGTTCTCCCACCTTCCCTGACCTGAGTCCTGAAAGAGATTGTGACAAGTTCCCGATGGAGTTTCATTCATTAAAACAATACCAAAGTGGTTAAATTCAAATTGGCAAGAAGATATAACCTAACCTCGTTACGAAATCTAATCACCTACCTTTATCTAATTCGGTGAGAGCGGAATTAGCGTCTTGCTCAGGTTCGACTAAAGTATTGTCCGCCGCGCTGCTCATTTTATTTATTTGCATTTTAAAAACATTTTTTCAAACGTAAAATAAAGAACTTTGCCATCACGATTAATCTACAAACCGTGTAAACAAAATTTTATGTTGGCATTAAAACGGAGAGCGGTTGGCAGCCACGAAACGTGAAGTTTTCGCGCCTTCCATTACCAACACATCGTTAACTATTAAAAAAAATTTTTTTTGTGATATATGCCTTGCTTTTTAGTTATTTAATAAAATTATTTCCTTATCATTAATAATCCTTTCACTTAGATTGATTTCTAATTTTATTTTGTAAAACTCCTTTTACGTTGTGAGTCAAACTGACTCGCTGTACAAAAATTACGCGTATGATCGTATGGGAGCTTTCCCCATTACGTCATCAATTTTAGTTTTCAGTCAAATTTTTAATTTTCTGGGGTGGACATGTAGATGAAGAACTCGTTTCATAAATATTGCACACTCCCAAGTAAAATTCATTTCATAAGTAATGCACATATTATGAATATTCTTTAATAATGTTAGGGGGAGGTACAAATACAGTGGAACCTCTCATAGCGAGTTTAATTAGTCCCGGAGTTTTACTCGTTATGCGAAACAATATTTTCCATATAATTTGTAAAATAGGATAATGCGTTCCACGCCGAACAAAAACTGTCGGGGGTTCCCCATACAAGTCTCGCTCATTATACCTAAGTTTGCTCGTTGTGAGAGACATTTTTTTTGCAATTCATGTTGCTCATTATGCGAATATCTCGCTATGAGGGGTTCCACTGTAAACTATAACAGATTACTCACACCAAACTCGATATATTCTTCCAAACTCCTGCACACGACTGCTTGCCATGATCATCTTTTCAACCCTATGACGTCACTACACTCAACACAATTTGGAGCGCTGACTTACACCCATTTGTTCCACAAAACTGCTTTTGTGTTAGAAACAGATGATTTGGTATTGTACTGTTTCATTTCATAATTAACTTTGTATCCTAAAATGATATCTAGGACATGGTCACCTTATTTAATTGAACCCTAGCTCATTCCCTAAATTGCAATTAACATTTCAAAAAAGGTTTTTGTCACTTAAAGCCTCAAAAAACAAAACTCCACTAGTGAGTAACATCAAAACCAAGTCAAAATCAATTCGAAAGTGAAAGTTTAATCTCAATCCACTCCAGGGGTCAAGACTATCAAATAAACAAGTCTTCCTTTGTTCGACAAAAGAAACAAACTGCCAAGGGTCAGAAGTTAACCCCAACAAAACAAAACTTTCTACATTTGAGGAATTGAAACAACAAAAATCAAAATTCTCACAAAAAATATTTATTCTCATTACATAATCAAAAAAAAAAGTTTAATTACTAACCATTATCAATACTGAAATCACATTAATCTCAAAATAAATCCGAACAATGACTCAAAAATCAAATCACCCATCAAAAAAACACCTAAATGACACTGATGTCACCAAATTATTTAAAAGCATAAATACTGAAAATAAAAATTAAAACATCCTCCGGTGGGTTGAACAAAAAAAAACCAAAAATTCAACTACAAAGGTGAGGGTTCCACTTACAAACTGATTAGTACAACCTAAGCAAGATTGGTTACAATCAAAAAATAAGCACAAAAAATAATTGAAATTCATTCACTACCTTTTCGACAGGATTACCTGACAATATGTCTCTTCCAAGTAAATGAATTCCTGACAAAACAACAAATCCACACCAAAACTGTGAACTTGTCTTAATAATTATCTAAGTTAGAATAAAAATTATCTGAAATCCTATATTAATTAATTAAATAACTTATTAAAAAAAACAAAATTAATTAATACACAATTAATCTTTGGTATGTTAATCATAATCCCTTTAAAATCATAATCGATTAGTGTAAACCCCCCTCTACAATATAAATATAAAACCCCATAAAGTAGATAAATTTAGGTTTGGTGTATCCAAAAGGAATAACAACCTCAAAAAATATTTTAATTTAGTTAAAAATGCTTTCATAAACAATGATTGGTTCATGTTTAGGTCCCAACAAAAAAATATTTGATGATTTGTTATAATAAACACTGATGTATGGAAAGACATTTTGAAATTAATGTCGAAGGATTGGGAGCTGTCAAGTAAAATTACTTAAACCATCTTTATAAATCGAGTGACCAATACATCTGTTGGCAGTGCATCAATTTTTCGAGTAGTCAAAAAGCTGGCTCTGGGGATAAATCACCTTCATGATTCAAGTGTTAATTTACTAACACCAAATGCTTCTGCTTGATTTTGATATTTCAAAAGTGAAACTACTTTCCAAAATGGCAGTTTCAAATTTACTTTGATTTGGATGGTCCAAAACAACATAAAACATAGCCCTAAGCAACTCACAAAGGCTTAATTACACCAAAACATGTTTTACACTTCAAGTTTATCCCCAGGCAGAGTAGTTTGTGTCAATAAATCGAATCTGATTAGCAAAACAAAACTGCAGTCTTAAATCTCTGGAATAATATTCGAAAACCTTGGTACTTGAAAAATTAGACATGGGGGAAATCAAAAGCCCTCAGTTATGTATAAATGATTCTTGCAAATAAATCTGCCTCTTGTCAGTGAGGAGTATTAGTATATAAGACTAAATTTAGATTTTAAAAATTAACAATTTTAAACAAAAATAAGGACAGAACTTCATTGGTCACTCAATATTAAGACATTTCAACTCCCAAAATTCTAATGATCACTCAAACAACAGTAAATAAGAATGTAGAAAAATCATTTTTATCTCTTTTTATAAACTAGGATGGTTTTTTAAGGCACTTCAAGCCCTGAAATATTAAATAAGGAGCTCTGATTCCAGTCTCTCAAACCTTTCCAAAAATTATTCCTAACGAAAGCCTCTTAATTCTTATTTTATTTAAAAAAGGAACAACCAAATCAGTGACACAAACTTTTTAATAATTCCGTATTGCACGTAAGGTATCATTTCTAGGCAAGAAACGGTCAACATTTAACAAAAAAAACCAGACAAACATAACGACGAAGGCACAACATCCAAGCGTCGGTTACAAAACAATTCGAAATGACGGAAATGACGTCACAATCAATAGTGACCAAATGCTGCCGAGTTTTTGAGATCAAAATTATCACCCCCGAACTCTCCTTCTTTCTCTCTCCTAATTTTTTCTTTTGCTTCTGTTCTTAATTATTTATTTTAATTTTTAAAGAGATTTGGGAATGAAAAGGAACTCCTGTTAATGATTGTCCGAGTTTGGATTAATAGTAAGTCACGTGACCAGGAAATACTGATTCGTTTTGGTCCTGCTTAACCTTAATTTGTCGGTCTTTTGGCTTACAAAACTGTCCACAAAACTAAAAATATTATAACGGCTATAAGTGTTTTCCACTTACGTTTTCAAAAATTATTATTCAAGTAATAAATCCAACTCCTGAAATCTGCTGACACGTCGCGGAAACAAACTCCTAATAAAATGGCGTCCCACACAAAATTCCTACTAAAAGCACTCGTGACCCGTTTCAATCATGATCGTATACTCATTTAATTAGCAAAAACCTGAACCCCTTGTGCCCCCTTCCCCAAAAATCAAACGCAACCGTATTCATACCAAATTGGATTTTCCTTCTTCGATTTCCGTTTAGGATCGTCCGATGGACTCAGTTTCGGCGACATGGTCTGCGATCTTTGAGATCGAACGCTGTTGTTCGGACTGGGTGGTCCTGCCGGCCTGGAACCCAGGGCATCACCGCCGAGAACCGTATTTACCCGATTGTAAACTAGGAACGTCGGATTTGGCGAGTGCGATTCTGGATGTGAAGGATCCGCGGATTCAGTCTTTGATTCGTTGTTGTTGTAGTAAACGGTTTGCCTCGTTCCGGCTCCTTGTTGGTTCAGAATGTTTGGAAATCCCATTGTTCGACCTCCGATGTCGTCTGAAAGAAATCATATTCCAATTCATTGATTTTCAAGTGATTTGTTGGATGGTGATGGCAAGAAAACATCCACCAAGGACAGCAGAATGGATTAATAGTCAAAATGATTGATTGAGCTCTCCTGAAACCCACCATTTTGTGTCCATTTTCACCTGTCTTACCTAGTACGTCTATGTTTTTGTATTTTTTTGAGTTTTAGAGTTGTTAAGTCTCGTCTAAGCAGTAAATTCCGTCGTCAACCTCACTAAGCACACCAACTGGGGTGATTTTCGTCTGGATTCGTCACGTCTCCAGTCACCTAATCATAACCTCAACCGATTTAGTTAACAAAAATTGGTGATAAAAGAAATGGGGGTGAAGGACTCAAATCACCACCGGTTTTACCTTGTCTGACGTCATCGACGCTGCCGTCGGATTCATTTCCTCCTGACTCAGAGCCTTGCATGAGCACAGACGACGATCGAGAATCCTCGTGCCACGACCGTCTGCTCTTGTTTATCAAATCCGTTCCGGCTTTTCGAACTCTCCGCACCAAACTGGCACCGAATCCTTTCCTAAAAACAAATCGAAGAGGCCCAAATTATTAATTTTTAAAAACTCCCGCGGCAAATTTTGAAATCGTAAACTCACTTTTTATTAGAACAACTCTCCAACTTCTTATAATGATCCATGATTTTCTCCTCCAGTTTTTCCTTCTGTCTGTTCAGATGATTCAGTTTATCTGAGAAAATTTTCTCCTCAGCATGATAGTGTTGCTTGTCCTCGAGGGAATGGGTCAGCAGTTCGTGATATTGAGACAAAAGCCTCGACGCGTGTTCCATAAGCGATCTCCGATCCTCCTCCAGATTCGAGTTCATCTGAAGTAACATTTCATTCTGATTGGCCACCTTCGACAACTGAACCTGAAGATGAGTCGCATGATCGGAGAGAGTGGCTGCTTCTCCCTGAAGCTCCGTGTGTCTCAATCGTAAATTGCTAGTTTCGGCTCTCAGATTTTTGTATTCCTCTTGAATGGCTCTATACTCCGTTTTGACTTTTTCGTTGGCCGTGAACAAATTCCGGAAATCATCCTGAAAAATCAGTCAGCAAAGACACGTAACGATGAATGCAATTTAGAAATTCGGAAGCTGTTCGAAATCGAAACGAACCTTTAGTTTTGAATGTTCGGCTCTTAAATTAGTCAGCGAAATTGAATCTGCTTTAAGAGCATCCTTCTCCTGTTTGGTAACGCTGTTGGAGGCTTCCTGTTTCGCGACGACTTCTTTCAGGGTTCTGATTTCCTTAGACAAATCCCTTTGAACTTGTCGAAGCGTTTCTCTCTCTCTTAGCAAAGATTCGTGTTCGGTAGACAGTTGTTCGTGAAGAGATTGCAAAGCGACTTGGTCTTTCAGCAGCTGATCGTAAGCATTCTGCTGAGCCGTTCGTTCTTTAGCCAGCTGAAAAAAATCGACCAAAAGAATTACACTTAAAATAATTTTCTTAAACAAAACAACAGCAATCACACCAACACTCACTTCTTCCTTTTCGGCAACCAGCTGAGAATTAGCCAACTGTAGTGCTGTGTGTTGAGCTGTCAAAGACGTTATCTGAGACTTCAAAGTTGCTGTAACCACTTGTAAGTGAGCGTTATCCGATTGCATCGCATCTGCTGCTGACTGCAGAGCCGTGAGCTCGCTTTTCAACTCCTCGCTTTGCATCCATAACGAATCCTTATCGGAAGTCCCACCTTGTTTCTCATTATTGCTGCATCTCGGACAAGACACGTACAATTCCTTCGTCAGCAAATCCTTCAATTCGGGTATCGTGAGAAGATTGGCGACCGTTGTGTCCGGATCGAGAAGCAATTCCGGTTTGAGTCCCAGTTTCTCGAGTCCGCTTCTCAACTGCTGATTGTTCACCTTCTCCGACACTAATTCCGCTTTCAAAACACTCAACGTCTCCTCTGTTATGGCAGCTTTTGAAACGAGTTCGTCTCTCTCTCGCTCCGCGTCATGGAGTTTGCTTATTTGACCTTTGGCTTCTTCCAATTCCTTAACTAAAGACTCGCGCTCTTTATTCTGTGTTTCCGTTTTGCTTATGAATTCATCCAGTTTCACATCTTTCTCCTGTTAAAAAAGACAAAACTGTGAGTAAACTGACTTCCGGTAGCCATTTCCTGAGAGTCACAGGCTCCTTACCTCTATAGTTTCTTTAAATCGGTTTACATCTCTCTGAGAGTTCTGTAACTCCTTCTCCAAGTTCAGCAAATCGCTCCTCATAGAAGACAATTCCTCTCTCAATGAGGGCACCAAACCCGACTGAGTCTTCCACAACTCAACCTCATTACTCGAACTTTCTAATTCCGCGATTCGATTTGTTAAGGATTCCACTGACTTCGAATACTCTTCAATCTCTCTCTTCAACGCATCGATCTGTCGTCTTCCCTCTTGCAATTCTTGCTGTTGTCGATCCGTCGTCATCCGGAGTGCTTCCTTCGATTCCTGAAGTTTACGATTTTCTTGAAGGGAATCCTTCACGATGAGTTCCAACTCCTTATTCTCTCCGGTTAACCTCTTGCAAGTTTCTTCCAACTGCTCGATCTACAAAAAAATTAATTTCGATTATCGATTCGCCATTCGATTAGAAACCGAATTTCCGGTACTTCGATAATCCCCCGCTTACATTTATGCAAAGTTTCTTGTTCTCTTTATCTAATTCTAATATTTTATTACTGCTTTCGTGAAATGAAGCCTCTTTTAAATTATCTATAGTCGATAAAAGTTTTCTGTTTTCGAGTTCCAGCCTGAGTGCTCTTGCTGTCGCGTTACTCGTTAACTGTTCTGACCAGCTGGCGTCGCCCGAGCTTATGGGTTCCTCTAAATCGCTTTCGGATTTGATTAATTGCTCTTCGTGAAGTGCAGATCTTGCTAGAACTTGAAGTTCTGCGTTTTCTGCGTATAATTTCTCTAGTTTTTTGTCCTTGGCATCTCTTTCCTAAAAAAAATAATCAAAAATCACATTTTGTCTGTTATGTATTCTTATAGCACTTGATAAGACAAATTTGTATCCACTCACGAGTGTCAATTCGTTTATTTGTTGATTCAATTTTAATATTTCCGCTTCTAAATCTAAAACATGATCACCCCTCCGTCTAGCTCTTTGTAGTTGATCTTCTAACATTTCCCTGGTTTCTAGAAGTACTCTGAAGAATAAAAAATCGCGGTGAGCTTTTTGTTACAAGAAACTTAGTTCCTGAATGATATACGATTTTATGTAGTCTACCTGTTATCTTCTCTCAGTTCCTGAACTCTTGTCTTGTAAAAATCAATGTCACTAAGTTTGTCTTTGAATCGCTGAACTTCAACTTCTAATTTCTCAGCTCTCTCTGCCTTCTCTCTCACAGCATCCAATTCATCTCTATAAGCCTTAGCAGATCTTGCTTCTTGAACAACATCGGCTAATTCCTGCCTAAGCTTCACAACCATTGTTTTGTGATGTTCCAGTTCTTCCCTGCATTCGGTTAAGGCTTCTGTTTTTTCCTCTCTTTAAAACACCAAACGAAATGAAATAAATTAGTATACTGATAACATAAACACACAAAAAATCAAATTTGAGTTAAAAGAGATCCTCACAGTTCCTGTCTCTGCTTCCTCAATTTTGACTTCCAATCAGCCAACTCAACTGCCAAGTGATGCGATTCTGAGCTTACATTCGAAGGTTGTCTTTTCTTATTGTCTGTATTGTTTGGTGTTAATTCACCTGTTGTCGAGTTTATCCAGTTTTGAAGGAACTTATCACGTTCTTTAACTAAATGCTTGACATGGTCTAATAAAACCTCGGAGCTAATATTTTCTTGTGGTTCAGAACCCACTACCATAAAAGGAGTATCTGTTACCTACAACCGAGAGTAATTTCATAAAAGTTACAAACAATATGCTGTTTATATGAACTTCATAGGTCACAATGCACTTATATAAAACCAACATTACCTGTTTTATGCAATCAACAATAGAATGTTGCACTTCTATATCTAATAACTTAATTTTATCAATAAATATCTTCTTATTAGGACATTGTACAGCACATGAAAGAAGAAGTAGAAGTAACAAAGCCATATCCTGCCTACTGGGTTGTGTATTCGGTTCAGAGCCTAATCTCACTACATCAGGTATCATAATAACAATTTGTCCAAGTTCTTCTTGATACAAATACTGAATATTCTTCAATATTATATCAAGATTCCTAATTCGAATTTGTGCATTGCCAAGACTGGGTACGACCCCTGTATGTGTTGGCTCTGGATCTCTATTTGAAAAATTTACATTGAAAAAGAAGGCTTTAAAATCCATGAAAATGGTAAACCACCATTTTCAGGCTCTCTTGTTTACACTTACATTTGTAAAAGAACCTGATAAATGAGTACACCATCTACAAGGTCTTCATATTCAGCTAGCCCGTTGGGATTTTCCAGACACGAACGGAGCTAAAGTAAAAAAAAATAATAATAATAAATTCAAGCCTGAAGCTAGACTACATAACATATTCATACAATAGGACTCTGATCTACAATCACTCAGCATACTAACCCATATAACAAGTGGCCCCTCCATAAATTCGTCTTTTTCTTCCCCGCTGGACGCCATTTTTCAATTTTCACAAACATTAACAACACTAACTACGCGAAATCGTCGTTTGAATGTAGAAAAATCATTTTACAAATATGAATCATATGGGCATATTCGTATGAGTCGAAAAGACTTTAACAAACTTACTTGTTGACATTCATGAACAATGTGAAAGTTTTTCGAGTTTGTTAAGTTGGCAGCTCTGATTTCACAACTGACAACTGGGAGGTAATTCAAAGATACGAGTCCGAGTTCACGATTCCTTATCGAAGAGATTCGTTCCAGCATTTATTTCGTTTTATAATCTCCGACTAATGATTATTTATTAAAAATCTAAAACCTCTAATCTAAACCCATTTATATCTAAATTAGGCAACGCTCCTTGAATATCCCATCGATGATATTATTGGAAGGAAACGTTTTCCATTTTCAACGAGTCCGTCTTGAGGTTTGAAGTCACCTAAATAAAATAAAAAATCGTTTTATCGCTTTCCATTAAAATTTCACTCGAGAAAGGGGAATAAGAAAGTAATAATAAATCATCCAAGAAAGTAATAATTTTTTTTTGGCACGGAAATAATCGTTTAATGGATGTATTTAGCATTCAGTCCGAACTTCAGGTTTAATTTACTTTCTGTTTACCAAGGTAAACATCCCAAATGAGGACGATGAAAAATTAAAAAATCAAGGGCTGTGACTAACGAAAGAAAGTCACACGCAAATTATCATTTCAACGGATTTCTTTCTTAATTCTCTCGTGATTTGTGAACTTTTTTTGCTTTCAACAGGCGTACATAAATAATTAAAATTATTTGAGAAAAAATTGGCGAAGGTTTATCAGGTAAGGGCAATAATTAATTCAATTAAGTAACAAATATCGTGAACATATGTAAGAAGATTTCTTGCCCTGTTGTCTATAATTTATTTTTTATATATAAAAACTAGTTGAACGTGTTTTGGCAGTTTTCGCTGATTATTTCGTGATTGCGATTTGACTCGTAATTCAACTTCCACTGTAACATGTTACGTAACGGATGTTATTAATACTCTAGCATCACGAATCGTTATTATTGCACGAATTGAATGGATTTTTAAAAACCGTGAAAGAATCGTTAAAAACAACCAAACGAAAATTTCCTCCGCTTCAAATAATATTCACTGCGGGGGAATGTCTGTCGTGCCAACCGAACAAAACAAAATTCAAAATTTCGTTTTCGCCTCGGAAAATTTCCCACAAATTAAAAACCTAAAATGACTTCGAACAATAACCGTTAAAAAAAATTTTGAATATCCCCAACTCAAAATTAAAAAAATGATTACTTAAAGTATATTTGTCGATTTTTAGGTCGGAGTTTTAGATTGTCAGCAATTTCTGTCACATTTTGAATGAAAATGTCGTCTGCTACCAACGGACAGAATGAAGCAAGGAGTTGTAGATAGATAACATTTTACACAATGTTGGCCTTGACTATAAATTAAAAGCTGCAAAATGCTTTCTAAGCAATGGAGAAGATTATTAGGTATCGCAGGTGGTACGACATTCGTAGGTTTGGGGCTGTCCATGTCTGCTAATGACTATGACGTGAATTCGATTGGTTTGATTAGGTTAAGCCGAGCCGTTTTGACGGTAAGTGGAAACTGGTTTGTCATTCATTTGTAAATCAAGTCTTTAAAACTACCAATTAATTATATAATAGCTCTCCTAAGTACTTGATTAAGAATGATTATAAATATAATAATTAGAAAATGGTTAGGTTATCTCCTTAGATCCTATATTCCTTATGGTTTGTTGAGATGGATTTGCAAAACTTCATGACTCAGCTTCTCCTAAAAATTATGTTAAATTCAGTCTCAGTCAAAACAGGAGACCTGAGTGCTCAAACAGAGTTAAACTCAGATGAAAACAACTAAAACTCAAAATATAAAACTGTTCTTTACAGGCTGGTAGAATCGCAGCCCATTATAGATTCAACTTATACTCATCTAAGCTTGATACAGATTCTCCAGAATACCAACAGCTTAGATCTCAAGTTCATCATGAGGCAGCTGAAATGCTCTTGAAATTATGTTGCACTAATAAAGGTGTCTACATCAAAGTCGGCCAACATCTTGCTACTCTAGACTACCTTGTACCATCTGAATACATCAAGGTTATGAAGGTTCTTCATGCAGATGCACCAAAGTCTTCCTTAAAAAGTGTTTTTAAAGTTTTAAGGGAAGATCTAAAGAGAGAGGTTGGTGTTTGGATTTAGTGGCCAAAGCAAAAGATTTTGATTTTGTTTTATTCGATTCATGATTTTAATTTCAGCCTTCTGAAATATTCGAATATTTTGAAGAAGAGCCATTGGGTACAGCATCATTAGCTCAAGTGCATAAAGCTAAGTTAAAGAAAGATGGATCTCTGGTGGCTGTCAAGGTTCAGCATTCTCTAGTCTTAGATAATTCAAAAGCTGACTTGAAAGCAATGGAGGTTTGTTATGTTGCAACTATTTCAATCATAAATAAAGTTTAATAGCTTTCGTAACCTGTGACATGAAACCTATTCTGTGTGGCTTGTGTTTTGGTCTGTACAGGTTGTTCTAGACTTATATTGATTAGTATGAACAAATAGTTCTTAGTTCAAAATATCTTTTTGCTCAGTCGATAGAGTTAAAATAAAGTTTGGTAGTTTTCGTGAACCATGAGTAGGTAGTTGGGTTTTCAAACAACACAGTCGACTAAATTGTTTGTTGTTAAAAATTGTTTAGGTACTGCTGTTGTGACATTGAAAATATTTTTATAACAACCAAAAACATTTACTTTTACAGGTTTTGGTGAAGATAATGTCAAAGCTTTTTGAAGAGTTTCGTTTTCAATGGCTAGTCGATGAAACCAAATTAAATCTGCCAAAGGAATTAGACTTTATACACGAAGCCAAAAACGCTGAAAAAGTTCAGGAAATATTTTCCGGATTTAAATGGCTCAAGGTGGGTATTTAAAACCAGAACAAAAACTTTCAAATAACATCTACGATGATAACAATTCTGATGAAATCAATTTCTCGTTCCTCAGATACCGAAAGTCGATTGGGACTTGACCACAAGCCGAGTATTGACTATGGAATTTGCTGAAGGTGCACACATCACCGACATGACTTACATAGACGAGAACAAAGTCGATCGGCTCGCCTTATCGTCGAGACTGAGTGAACTTTACTCTCACATGATTTTCAAACACGGTTTCGTTCACAGCGATCCACACCCGGGGAATATTTTAATTAAGCAGAATAATGATAACAAACTTGACATAGTTCTCCTAGATCATGGCCTCTATGCTGTAAGTTTCTCATTAAAAACAAAACCTTCTGATAAGTTTTGAAGGTCACTATGGACCGTATAGAGAAGATGAAAGGACATCTTGACCCATTTATGAATTGAAGTCGTCGCAAAAGTGTGCATTATTTATGGAATGAGTCTTTTATCTTTTGCACTGTGAAAGTGTGCATTACTTTTCAAATCAAGTCCTCCTTCAAGTGTGCATTACTTTTGAAAACAAGTCTTCCTTTGACTGTGCAATATTTATGAAATCAAATGCTTCTTTAAGTGTGCATTACTTTTGAAATCAAGTCTACCTTTGAGTGTGCATTGTGTATGGAATGAATCTTTCATCTTTTTCCCTGTGAAAGTGTGCATTAGTTTTGAAATGAAGTCCTCCTTCAAGTGTGCATTATTTTGAAGTGATTCTTAAAAATGTCAGAAATATTTTAATTCAGTCAACGAAGACATGATTTGACGCCATTTTGTTATTTTTTCTCTTTCAGTCTCTCACCGAAGAGTTTCGTTGGAGTTATTCGAAATTTTGGTTGAGCATTCTAAACAGGGATCTAAACAAGATGAAGGAACATAGCGAAAAACTCGGAATCGGTAATTTATATCCGATACTCATTTGCATGGTTACCGGAAGAACTTGGGACGCAGTCACTTCCGGGATAGACAAAGTCAAGTACAGTAGTTCTGAGGTGAGCGAGTGAGAGGATCTTGAACTTGAAACTGTCTCCTAGTAGAGCTACTCCTGAAAGTAGGCACGAAACTACTACACGTTTTGCTTTTCTTCCAGCAAGAAGAGTTTCTAAACAACGTTCCCATTCTCCTTGGAAAAATCGGAGAAGTCCTTCAAACGGTCAACAGAGAAATGCTTTTGATACTGAAGACGAACGATTTGTTGAGAGGCATCGAACACTCACTCAAAGTCCATGAAAGGTTGGTTTTGAGATTTTAAGGGACTCTTGTTTGTTATCATTAATGTTGGTGATGTTATCCTTTTGATGTGTCATGGCTGGGCTCAGGTTGACTGTTACCTCGTCCAGATGTTTCGACCACGTTGAAAACTGCAGTCATCTTCAGCGGTTGAGTGTTTGGTTTCGGCTTTAAGTCAAAACCATTTCATAAATATTGCACATTTTAAAACAATATGCATTTCATAAATAAAGCACAATTTATTTCACTGCACTCTTTCATGGAAGGTGCATTTCATAAATATTGCACACTTTCTAGTGTAATTTATCCCATAAATAATGCACATTTTCTTGTAGGATTCATTCCAGAAGTAATGCACACTTTCTTGAAGGATGCGTTTCATAAATACTGCACACTATTTTCAAGACTTCACTTCATAAATATTCCACACTTTTGTAAAGGATTTGTTTCATAAATATTGCACACTTTTTTGTAAGATTCGTCTTATAATTATTGCACAATTTCTTGAAGAATCCATTTCATAAATTTTGCACAATTTCTTGGAGGATGCATTCCACAAATGCTCCACATTTTTTGAATAATTCTTTTCAAAATTATTGCACACTTTCTTTCAGAATTTCTTTTTATAAACTTTCCACACTTTCATAAAAGATTCATTTCGTAAATATTGCACACTTTTTTGAAGGATTTGTTTTAAAAAAATTGCACACTTTCATGAAGGATTTATTTCATAAATTTTGCACACTATTTTCAAAACTTCATCTCATAAATATTGCACACTGTCGTGGAGAACTCATTTCCTAAATTCTAATTCTCTAAGACTATTCATTTCATAAATACTGCACACTTTCTAGGAGAATTCATTTCATAAGCAAACTCTCTAGGTCGAGACGAAGCACTTAACCACCAAAGATGCCTGCTGCCTTCAACGTGGTCGAAACGTTTGGACAAGCTGACAGTCAATTCTGACTCGAGCTCCATAACAGCCAAAAGAGTAACATCACTAACATCTATGAAAAGGCGAAAAACAGATCCCCGCCCTTTTCTCTCTTTCGTTAAAACGTTTCTGGTTTTATTGTCCTTTCAGACAACCTTCATTCTTGATCATGTCAAAGTGTTGCATCGAAAACGTTTACGAAGAGCGGTTGAGACTTTGCAAGAACTCGTTCCAACGTTTTTACATCCGGTTTTGCAAACACTGGTCGATATTCAAGTTAAACCTTTATTACCTCTACACGGGAGTGAAGTCGAGGATGTCGATGGCGACGAACAGTATTGCTTAAATGTTAAATCATTTATTAAACAGTTAATTGTTTTACAGATTATAGTATTTTATGAATGAGAGATCAATAAATATTTACATGTTTTCAAAAAGGCTGTGTGTTTTGCTTAATCGCATTCACTGTAAGATGTTAGCCTGGAATACTGTATAACTGGGGATAATAAAACTTATAACACTGCTTTAAAGGTGTCACGTGATACGGTTTAGTGGATACATGACACATTACAAAGGTTGAGATGATGTACAGTTCATACATCACAAACTCTGAGGTTTGCTTAGTCATATCCATTGTAGGAAGTAGTTAGGGGTTTTGAAATCTGGAATATTTGCTGTGAGCTTGTCACGTGACAGAGTTTAGTAGATAAATGATGCTTCTTGGGAATATTGTTGAAGGTTGGTAACACCGACAGCACCACCCTTTTTTATTATTTATGGCTGTAAAGGATTTTTATTCTAAGTGGATTGAGATGGTAAAGTTAAGTTGCAAAATGGCATCACAAATTCAAACTCAAATTGATAAAAACTGTCTGAACTTGTTATAACAACACTGCGGTCAGTGTTGCCAACCTCCCAACACGTGACAAATTACAAAAGTTGACATGGTGTAGAGCTTATAACTAACAAAAGTCTGAGTTTTGTTGGGTCGTATCTACTGTAGGGTAGTAGTTTGGGGGTTTTTGAAATTTGGAATATTTGCTATGAGCTTGTCACGTGACCAGAATTAGTTGTAATGCAAATTATCGTGCTCATTGTAAGACATAAAGGGGATGTAACACTTTTTTAAAGGTGTCACGTGACTGGGTTTAGTAGATTCATGAGACATGACAAAAGTTGAGATGACCTGAGTTAGTAGTGGTGCAAATTACAAAAGTTGAGATGGTCTACAGCTTATACATAACAAAACTCTGAACTTCGTTTGGTTACATCCATCTTAGGAAGCATTTGAGAACCTCCTGAATACCCCTATGAATGTGTCACGTGACCTCTAACCGGTGTTAGTATATACAGAGCAGTTCAGGAAGCAGTCTCAACCACCACAAAAAGTAGTATTGCATCTTAACCCATAATACCCTGCAAAATGGGTCACGTGACCACAGATACAGGGTAACGGTTACAATTTTTAATATAAAACAAATCACCCTAATGAATTCTACTCACCCCTGAACCAACAGATCGATTTGGTTTCCTTTTGTATCAAACTACAAAAATAAACTCCACCCAACAGAAACAGTCCAAAACAATTCACAAAAGCTCTAAACGACCTTGATATGACTACCAGGGAGTAGAAAGAACATCACATCCTCAAATTATCGACTTTATATTTACTAAAGCGAAGATCATAAGTAGATGTGTCGTTGTAAACTTCTCCCCGCAAACATTCCACGTCAGCTAAGTTTAGTCGTTAATCGTAAAACCCTTTGCCACCCGAGTCGTTTGTAAAATATGTCTCATTAATATTCTCAGCTGACTATTCCGTCGCATGTTTCCTCATAAAACGTACTAATTGGGTGTGAAACAAGAATCCTATTCAAAACACGAATAGTTTGAGTTAAGGAGTCATACCTCACCGAAACGGAAACGAAGGAGTAATTAACAAAAAAGGGAAAAGTTTTGGAGGTTTGTAAAAAGGAAAAAAGGTTTTGAAGAGGTAAGAAACTAAATTCAGAGTTGGCGGATATAAAAGCAAGCAAACAAACAAACAAAACTCAATTACAGAGTGGAAGCCATTTTCAGAGGAGAAACGTACATGAAAACTATTTGCATTTCACTCTCTTTTTTAATTTTTAATTACCTCCGACTAATTTAATTTTCTGGGGAAAGGGAAAATACAAAAAGCAAAAAAACAGAAAATGTTCTCTCATGACAGTTCGCCCTCAAAGAGAATGTGAGAGGATAGGGGAGAGGTGAGGAAGTCGAGGAAGTTCATCCGCCATTACGAAACGATCAAAAATCATTTTCGTTTTCTCTTCGGAAAGAGTTAAAAACGTTTCCAAAATGGAGATTAACGTTCTGCAGCCCCCCCACACCCCCAACCACCCACCCACCGCCAACCCGAAAATCGGGGGGAAAACCTGTTACGTGACAAAGCGATATTTCAACCCCGTCGAGAAGTGACCTCCCGAGCTTCATCAGAGCCAGCGACCCAAGACGCGCGCCATCGAAACCTCCACTGCGCATGCGTTCACGTGACGCAATATGTCGCAGTGCAACTGCAACTTAGCTTTTTCCTCGAATTTTCTCTCTCTCTCTCTCTTCTCCCCGTTCTTCTTTATTTATTTTATCTTTTCAACCCAATTCTCCTGTCTTATATAAAATCCCAAAAGAGTGAAATTTTTTTCTTCTTCACTTTTCCTCCTTCCCGCCCGTTCCCATTCCTCCTTCCAATCTCTCTTTCGGAGGAAAAAGTTACAAAAATTTATGTCATCCATGTTTAAATTGCGTCTTTACTATTTTTCCATGAAATTCTTAACGGAAACTTGTTGAGCTCATCTAAAATTCACTTCCTGGCCTCTTTTCCCGGGGTGTTTTTGGACCGTTTCAATACCAAAAAAAAGACGAACGTGCTTCACTCAGTTAACGACTTGAACGAGTAATGGAAGGCGGTGGGGGAGGCAAAAAAAAATTTTTTTTTCCTTTCCCGTTGTTTTGTTTTAACATTTTCTTTTTATTATCCCCATTCTCATTCTCTTTTTTTTTTGCTTTGGTCTCTTAATGACTTTTACAAATTATAGCTGACTCGCTTTCTGCGTTTTGAGGATCCATTTATTCGAAACATCCCTCAAAGCCACTTTTGAAATAATATTTTTTTTATGTGACTTGTTATATTGCACCTGAGTTTTTTCATTAACCAATTTAAGTTATAGTAATAACGACAAGCAGATGAGGAAAAAGCTCTGTATGCCTTTTCATGAGTTTGCGGATGTATTCTACTAGATTTTGTCCCTCTGTATACATTTCTACATAGCGCGTCCATGATATAATGTGGACCGGAATGTAATATGTTACTATTAAAGTGATAAATCGTCCAAATATAGCTATCATCACTTATTAAACTTAGTAAATGTTATAAATTACTGAATATTTATCACATTTACCGGCTATTTTATAAAATATTCAACCCATAATTTAAGTAAATTCTAAATTACAAGTTGAAAATTTTATAACCCAGCCAGTAAATGTGATTAATATGCAGTTATTTGTAACACTTACTGAACTTAGTTGGCGATTATGAATAATCACTATACTGAAACGATTTATCACTTTTACCGTTACGTATTTATTAGAAATGTTCCACAGAACTGTCATTATTTTCAGGTCCACCAAATATGTTCGCCCAATTTATTACTTTTACCGTACCATATACAATTTAATATAATAAATTAAAAATATAGTATTCACATATTATATACGCCTAATGCCCCGGGTGAAATAAGGAGAATATATATAATATACATGGGAATATATTTTCTGTATATTATATAGGTGAGTACATATTATATAATTTTACTTATACGTGAATTATAAAATTATCCTATGTATAACATTATTGTATATATTAATTATATACATAAAGTATATTATAGTATAATTTATATGTGTGTAAATTTATAAATGTATAAGTATGCAGTGGTATAGATTGCATTATAGTATTTGTTCAATACCAATAGCAATATATTAATAGTGTGTATACTACAATTCAATTTATACAACTGCACACATATACATTTATGAATTTACACACATATATTATTTATAATATATTTTTACATGTATGATTAATATATATTTATTTATTTCTCTATTTCGCCCGAAGCCATTAGATTTACAGTATAATTAGTAGCATTAATTAACGTAAATATTGAAATGTTAAAAGTTTGCACTGTGGTAATGAATTAACAAACTAATGATTAATATATAACTATTATATGATTAATAATACTGTATGATTAATATATAAAATAACGTTATACGAGAGATAATTATATTAGATACATATAAGTGAATTTAGCCTATATAGTCCCCTTATTTCATCTGGGACATTAAGAATATGTAACATATGTGTGGATACTAATAATATACATATTATTTATTTATTTTACAAATTTTATTTTAGTATAAGTACTTTTAGTGTAAAGGTAGACTAAACCTTTAGCTTTAAATTGAATATTAAGTCTACAAACTACTTCCCATCATATATAAGACTGGCAATAAGTAAATAAAAATTTTGGGAGACTTTTGAGCTCAACTACCTCATGTGCCGACATGTTTCAAAAAATATGAACCTTATTTTCAACCACCTACATCTCTCTCTCTCTCTCTTCTATCTAATCACTTTTGTTTTTCCTCTTTTTAATCCGATTAAAAACTCTTCGTATAACTTTATCTAGTTCGGATAATCAAGAGAAGTTAATTCATCACTGACATCATTTTCTCTCTTCTCCATCCTCCCTCTCTCTCCCATCCAGCTCTTGCTATCGGTTTTTCACTTGGATTTATTTGCCAAATTACAGAGAATAATAACAATTTATCACTTTTGAGGGTGCAAGTTTCTTCTCCTTTTTTTGGCCCTTTCAGCCGGACCGTTATTCTCAGTTTTCGGTTTTCCCTGGTTTTCTACTTCGTACGCGAGAGAGAAAGAGAGAAATTGCATTGGCTTCGAGTTTTCCTTTTTTCTTTAGAAAAGCTTTTACGTCTTCGTTTTAAAATAAAAATAAAGAAAACTTTCTTTTCTTCCCCTTTCCTTTTAAATAACTTTTTCTTTTTAAAGAATTTACTACACGGGTTTCCCATCTGTTTATATAAGTTACGTAAAAAGCTTTCCAAGTTTTTTTTTTTAAATTTTTTTGAAAGCACAATGGTTCCCTCTGGATAAGATTTTTAATCTAGGAAAAATGTTCACTCGCGGGCGGATGTTTCCTCTCCTTCCTACTTCCTCTAACAGGCAAATGTGCTTTTGAAATATGAACGCTTTCCCATAATTTTGAATAAGATCCTCGAGAGACTGGAAGGCTAGAGGGTTGGGGGCTGGAAGGAGAGCGGTTGAGGTTAGGTTACAGCTTTAAGCACCGGCTTGGGTTTGGTTGTAACTATTGTCAGTATGTGTGTGAGAAGAAGTCAAAATGTGACTGGGACTAGCTTAAGTCCAAATCATCTATCCTGAATCCAATAATATAATTTTACATATTTATCTACTGACATGTTTATTTATTGTCTTCCATATTTATAGATATAGGCATTTCTATAAATTTTATTTATTTTAGTTACTTTTTATTTGATTGTCTCTTTGTTTAATTATTTTGTTAGTTTTGTGTATTTTTATTTATCTATTAACCTCATTGGTCAGAGTGATATATTATTAGTTAGCTAGAGTCAATAAATAGTTAAGTAATTATTTGTCTATAAATGGATATTATTTGTTTGTCTTATTGTATATTATTCAAACTTATGGTTTATTAGGTAACCCAAAGGACAGGTTAAAAATTAGTTTTGATAAGTTACGACTAAATAAGTAATGTTCAATGTCTAATTTGAAATATCTTTCCCATAATTGAATATCCTACTACCTTTTAAGCAAACTACAAGGTGAGACTAGTGTGACAACTACTTTTTATTTGATTGTCTCTTTGTTTAATTATTTTGTTAGTTTTGTGTATTTTTATTTATCTATTAACATTGGTCTAAGAGTCATTATTTGTCTATATTGATGTAAACTAGTGGATATTATTAAGAAAGGTAGGCCAACAGAATAACATTATGTGATTTGACTGTTAGCTGCTGAAATTATTGTTTTTCTCATAACTTCTCAGTCAACCAATTTTAAAATCAAGAAGACAAAAAAATCAAACTCATCACAACTTCAAGACAGACAAACAAACAAACAAATACCAGGAAAAGAAAAACTGCTCACCAAATGACACAGTTTAGAGTGTAAAAGTAAAAACATCAAAATGGCGGCTCCTTTTTAAGACAAAACATATAAAATTCGGGGTGGAAAAGTTAATAAAACAGTTTTAGAGCTTTGTTGACATCTAAAGCCCCTATTTTGGACGACCACAACAGTTAAACAAAACAGTTTAAAAAGGAAAAAGCTCAGTTTTCAAACCGGAAATCCTCTCACAGTCTCAAAAAAATTCGTTATAATAGAAATTACAAAATACACTTACTTTGAATCATGTTTTATCAACTAATTCATATTCACAATGCAGGAACTGGACTGATAGAAAATGGCGTCCCGCCATACAACCAGGCTGCCAACCTAATTGTGGGTGTGGGTATAACTCCATAGAGCATAATCTTAAAACATTCGTGCGAAAATTATCTGTGAAGAGTTATTAATCATCGGAAATTCTCTTTCACTCTTCTTTTATTTTGAAAAATTAAAAAAAAAGGAAATTTCCCTCATCTTCAATCCCTTCTCCCGTTTTGGCTGGGTTGAGAAAAATCGAAAAGGAGAATGGAAAAAAAAAGGAATCGCTGTCAAGGTTTCCCAAGTGAAATTCCATTTCGATTCTTTTATTAATAGTTCCAAAATAGTTGTTTAATGGAATTTTATCTAGAAAGAACATACCACGTCAAGATTAATAATAATAATAAAATGACGTGACGACAATTTTTTCCCCCTTTTCATTCTTTTTACCTGATTCAGGAAAAAAAAATGTGAGAAATCCTTTCATGCTTTCCTTCCGTTATTTATTCATTTATTTATTAATTCGTACCAACTTGTAAAGGGATCCGGAGCTGTTAAATCGTGAGCATTCCAAAAAAAAACAATTTTTTATGTTTCGTCATAATGAACAACTGTTATCATTCAGGGTTGAGTCAAAGTTTAGCTTTAAAAACCTCTGAACTTTTTTATTTCATCGACAATAATGGCCGTTGACAAGAGATTCATTGGTGTTTATTTATTCTATGACTTTATCATGTCTTCCGTTTCTCTCTCTGCTTCTCGGATGTTATTACTTGTACTTTCTCTTTTTTTGTGTGTGTGATGTTTGTCTTCATATTCGTTCACTTACTCAGTCCGTTTATTCTGGTTAATGGTGTTTACTTTTACCGCCTTTCATCATTCGTCATAATTTAAATGGTTGAATGTTTGCTGAAAGGTTTTTTTTTCTTTGTTAGTACTTAGTTTTCTTATTTTTACATAAGCCTTTTTGGCTTTCTGTTGGAACATCATTTCGTAGAAAAGTTTTTTATAATAACGTCTTCACCTCAAAAGAAATTTTGATGACAGTCAGATCTAATATGGTGTAGGATGTGACACAATTAGTGAGATATCATTATCATGACTAATAAAATAACATACACATTCAATAAACAAGATAAATTGAATAAACGAACCCCTCATCCTCGGACTAACACAATTATGAGTACAAATTCAACACTTCGTTTAAAGTTCATTCGAAAGGTCAAGTTTCGAGTCCTTTTTTGTTTGTACAGTTATTATATCGTTAACGATCTAATAAGGGTAGTGATTCTATACGATTACAATATTGGGAGTCAATGATTTAATCCAGTTTTTCATCTGTGGATTTAACAGGATATAGGAGAATCTCAACTCTTAACTATTATTTTAGTATTCACCAAACCACAAACAGTAGGAGATATTGTGTTAGTTGATGGGAAGGAATATAGGCGAAACAGAGATCTGAGGTTCAGAGTAACTAGAACTATAGAGAAGTCGAGGAAAAAGGAAACGAAGGAAAAACAGGAAGAGAGTAATACCAGGCCAAAAAAGGATTAGAAAACCTCAGAGGTTTAAGGATTAAGAATTAAATTTAGTTAGAATTAGTGTTAAAGTCAAATAGTTGTAATTGAAAGTCGATTTTTAACGTAAAAACAAATTTTGAATTTATTAATGTTAAATAATAAAAAGAGGGATGTTGGGAGGTTGGCAACACTGGAGTAGTGGAGAAGATTTCTTCGCCCCAGGACCTATACTTGACATCTGAGCAGAGTATGTTCTGCGGTGTCATCTTCCTCTTTGCAATAATCCCAAGTTGGCGTGATGCTGGAGGCTATTAGGCTATCAAAACCTAAACCTAATTTATTCCCATATTCCTTCCGATATATCACTTTTACCGTAACGTACATACGATACAGTTTGTATAATAAAAATGTGATTTCCGGTGACTGTTCATAGTCACCAACTCAGCTTGGTAAATGTGACAAAACACTTTAAATTTATCACATTCACCGGCTATTTTATGAAGTCTCCAACCCTTATTGGGGAATGTAATAAAAGTTTTCTCAGATTACGAGTTGGATATTTTACAAACCAGCCTGAAAGTGTGATAAGTATTCGAAAATTGATCATAATATTCAAGTTTAGTTGGTGATTATGAATAATCGCCGGGAAATACCTATAAATTCGTCTGATGTACCACTTTTACCGTAACATATAGCCAACTATACAAGTTGGTAACACAGAACCGACATTATTTCCGGTCCACCTTATGTTTAATCAAGAATTTATAATTTATATATTAATACAAATGGAATATATAGAAGAACAAAATTTAGGCTCGTCTGCGCGTTGATATTGTAACGTCCGAGGAGGGCACACAGTCTAACATTATCATCCTACTAACTCAGAATTGTGTTGTAACGTTTCTCACATCCGCCACTGTTTTTCCTCAATTTCCAGCGCCGAGCTTTTTCGTTTAAACAACAAAAAACCCAAGAGACGAGGAAAACTAGGAAAAAAAATTTTTTTTCTCAGTATAAATATAAATTTGATTGCTTTAAAAGGAGATTTGGTTAATAAATAAAAATTATTCAAGTTAAGTTCTCCGCTTTTTCCTCTTCCTCTTCTCCCTGATTTGTTTGTTTAACTGAGAAATTCATTAAAATGAAATTGTGATTCTGCTGTTGTTCGGCTGAGCAACGAACCGGAGGGTTTTTAATACTTGAAAACGATCTCCATCAATTTTCATTACCATTCAATAAAATGAAAACATCAAACAGAAGACAATGAAGTTTTATGGTGACGATCGGTGAAGTCTCTTCTTCTTCTTTTTTTATGGCTCGTAATTAATGAAAAAGGTTTTCGACGCCCACATCTACCGTCCTGTGGGAGGTGAAAATGGGTTTCCTGACTTAAGTGAGTAATATTCTTCAGGTGATGGACTACGGTTCCAAGAATTTTCTTTCTTCTTTCGTTTTTACTGTGCTGCGAAATGTTGTAGCCATCTTGAAATGAATCGTGACTTTTCGTGGAGATGTAATCCATCAAAATGCGTCATGAGTGTCTTTTCAGTTCTCCGTTTCCGTTTCTGTTTTATTTTTCCCCTTTTTTTGTTCTGTTTGTTTCAGTTCAACTTTTCAAATTTCTTTTCTTGGTTTTCCACCATCACAAAATTCTACTTCTGTCCTAATTTTTTGTCCTCTAGCGACTCCACAAAGAAAATGGAGACTGAATCAACAGCAGGTAACATTATAATATGGTTACTATACTTTGACTTACCATATTATTTTGAGTAAGAGTCAAGGAGTAATCCCTTATATTGGAACCTCTCATAACGAGTGCCTCTCATAGCGAGAAATTCGCATAACGAGCTACATAAATTGTCAACAAAACGGACAATTTTTGTTGACATGTACATGGGAAGAGGAAGTAAGAGAGTTCACATACCTGGGAAGAGAGGTAACCAGCGATGGAGAAGCCGCTGCGGACGTTAAAACAAGAATTCGCAAGGTGAACGCAACGTTCGTGCGGTTGTCAGCCGTTTAGAAATCATGACACATCTCCAGAGCACCCAAACTTCGAATTTTCAGAACCAATGTCAGGTCAGTCCATCTATATGGATGTGAATCATGGAAAGTCACTCCGGACATCACAAAAAGCCTACAGACCTTTAAAACCGGTGCCTTAGGCGGATACTAAAAATATTTTGGTCGAAACTTATAGCCAATGAAGACCTTTGGAAAATAACACAAGAAGATAGAATAGATATCCACATCCGGAGGCGGAAGTGGAAATGGATCGGCCACACCTTAAGGAAGGATCAAACAGCGTTAGAACGACAAGCGCTGACCTGGAACCCCCCAAAGGAAAAGGAAGAGGGAATTGTTTTATATGGGAAAAATTGTTTCGCATAACGAGTTTTCCATTACTCGTAACGAATTAAACTCATGAGAGGTTCCACTGTATTTATCACACTTACCAGCTAGTTTGTAAAATTTTCGACTCGTAATCTGAGCAAACTTTTATTAAATTATCCATTTTGAGCTGGGTGTTTTATAAACTAACCGGTAAATGTGATAAATATTCAGTAGTTTGTCACACTGACTAAGCCTAATTGCTGATTATGAATATACACCGAGAATTATATACATGTATGTAAATTATGTGAACCGAAAAGTAATGTCGTATATATGTAACGCTGAAACTAATAAATCTGCCGAGAGTCTCTGTCTTAATATCAGTAGTTTAAGAGGTCGCTATTAGTATGAATATATTCTCCATGCAGCAAGTGTTTCGAAATATTCATGACACATACCGTTAAATCTGTCGTTTGATAAGTCTGACATCAATATACAAAGACATCAGGATGATAGTTTGGAATTTTGGAGACTTTATATATATAATAAGACGTCCAATATTTTAAATTTTGTGTCCTTTACTGATGTTAAGTATAAATTATTATTTCTCCATTTTTGCATAACCTCATCCTATATATTCTTATCAAATTTATGTTTTTACTACTCGGAATTTTCATTTTCGCCCCTTTTTGAATAGCATTTTAGGATTTTTATGATGATATATGTCCCCAGTTTCATTTCACGTAAAATGAACCTATTACTTTGTCTAAATTCTCCAATAACCTTGCAGTAACGATCCTGGCGTTTCGAACAGACCAATTTTAAACTGAAACAAAAAATTATTTTTGCGAGATATTAAATTATAATGAATGTAACGTTTCGCAATAAACCGTGTGATATCACTCCCATCTCGATAAAAATGAATTTACACCAGTTTTAGGATAAAAGGTTCATGTATAACTTTAAAAACAAGTTTTAATAACAAAATTTTCTTATAAAACTTTCCCTTGTTTTTAATTTTATTCTGTGAGCGTTTGAAATTAATTTTCTCCTAAACTTTTGTTTTCTCTTTTACAACTAAATTTGTCTATCGGACTATAAAAAAACACAATAAATTGTTTTCAAACTGAAGATAAGAGAAAAGTTATAATGAATCAATTTCCCCTGAATATTATATAATAAAATGTAATAGAATTTATAATTTCTTTTTCTTTTTTTGATTATTAAAAATAATAATTAAAAGGTAGGATTGTTAAAATGTCGTGGACGCAGACAAAGTCGTACCCTAATTTAAGTTGGCACCTCCGAAACAAAAGAACGCCACATAACCGTTTTGCAGGTGATTTTAAAAGACGCTTTCGTTTTGTTTCTTTTTCTTTTGTTTCATATTAAGTTTGAACAGTCCTCGAGGTTATTAAAAATTAAAAAGCGATATCTCGTGATGCAAATGATCTTCAAAAATTGTTTGATTCGTCATGTTATTGCCTGGCTATTCCGTAAATGGGTGGAAAAAATTAACGAAGAAAGGAAAATTACTGGTGAAAAACATTGCGTGGGAATTTTAAAAGCTTCAACCACCTTGTGGGAAACTCACTAAAAAAGGTATTGAGTTTTTTGTTTTCTTGTTTTTATTTATTTTGTTAAAGAGCTTTGATTTGGGTTTTGGTGTGTTTCCATTTTAAAATGTTTAAACTCATCGATTCGGTTGAAACATTTTCTAAGTAGGAAAGTTTAGAGGTTAAACATAAATTGCCTTGATTCACAATTTGTTTTGGTTTTTAAATTTATGAAGGGAGATAAATTTAAAAAGAAATCCTTCTTTATTTATTTCTTTCTTTAGTTTAACCCCTTTTTTATTTGTAGTTTTTATATCTTTATGTTACAACAACCAATGATAAGAGAAAGACTTAGAGGACTACTACCTACCTTACTAATACTTAACAGAGAGTAAGCTATTTCCTGTGAAAACCGGAAATACCGTTACAGAATGATGTTCTTAACACGTTTTATTATTGTTTGTGGGTTCTCTTAACAGTTTTCTTAAAGCCTTTGCTTTGTATCTGTCATTTCAAAGTCTTTCATTATTGTTGGGTTTACTACTATCAGTTGGGTTTGTATCTTTGAACCTGTTCACTTGATTAGGTTTCATTTATGAGTTTACTAACCACCCCAAATATGTGAAATGTTAATCGCTATTTCTCTTACATGTAAAAGATCTAAAACAGGAAATGAAACCCATTCAATACTATAACATTTATTTCAAAGTTCTCTTGACATGTCATGTCCTTTGAAAATGACAGATTTCCATTCTTCAGCCTTATGAAGCCTGTACAAGTTGTCTCGTTATGGTACAACGTCTTCGTTTCGAAAATTAATTTAAAAAAAGACGGCAGCAGTGCAACAACCCAGCAAATTAAGTTATCACGATAAAGAGGTTCTATATCGGGTTAGAGAAGTTCTTGCCTTCCGTCTTTCCTTCCAACCTCCGCTTCATCCTTCCCAACCTTTCGATTCCTTCCTCCTCCTCTCTCTCTCTTTCTTCTTCGATTCCCGAATCTTAAAATTTCCCGGTGAAATAATTTTCGCTTCCGATTTCCATAAAGATTGTTACGACTTAATTTTGTGTAATTCGGTGAAAGTTGGCCTTTGAGGAGAGAGGTGGAGGAGGAATAAGACGAAGAAGAAGGAAAGAAAGGAGAGATGAAGAGGGTTTTGGGCGTCTAATTTAATTTTAATATTTCCCTTCCAACTTGTCTTTCCAACTTGGTAAATTTCAACTCCCAAGTTAATTAGGCACCTGTTTCGTTTACACGGCTTCATTAAAACCTCCAGGAGTCGGACTTTTGGCTTCCTTTCCTCTTTCCCTTCCTCCCGATCCCTCTGTGACGTAAATTTTCTTTTTTACTGAAAAATTTCGACCCAATTTCAATTTCAATAAAGTATCAACCCACACCTCTCACTCCTCGTCCTCCTCTTGCTTGCTTGCCTTGAGGAGTATAATTATAATTGGAAAGTTTCGTTTTCTCTTCTTCGTGGTTTGTTTTCAGTTTTCAAGACTTTTCCCGTGGGTGTACGCATGAGTAGTGGGTTTTGTTTCTCATTTCGAACCTTCCAAACCCCCACCACAACCTCCCGAAATTTTTGGATTTTTTTCTTGCTTTGAGTTGACTCTTTCGCAAGGAAGCCACACAGAGAGTACACGCTTCAATTTCCGCCCGCCTTTTCCATTCATCGTTTTGATTTCTGTATCCGGTTGTCGGGTTTCCTTTCTTTTTCTTCTTACCTTCTTGGCAGGTTGTGTTCCTTAAATCTGTTGCTCGTGTTGATTGTTTGCTTTCTCCACTTTTTTGACTCGATTGAAATCCCCCTCCTCCATCTCTTTATGGTTGGCTTAATTCCTCTTAAACTCTACTTCCGGTTGTTAAGAGTCTAAATCTTTAAAAGCTCTCCTTTCAAATGGGAAAAATCTCAATCGGTTTTGCTTTTAAAAAGTTTTTGAATAGAAATTTTCGACGAATAAACTCGGTTTCCTCTCTCTGTCCAAGCTTTTTCTCCACCACACCCTCATTTTCCTTTCTCCTCCTCCTCTTCTCCATTTCTGCTTTTGACACTCTTGCCCTCAAACTCAAACACACAAAAACGAGGAAAAATTAAAAGAAAGTTGATGGCGTGTCGTCCTTGGATTTAAGCCGGCGATAATATTGACGTAGTACGCAATCCATTACCACGATTGCCTTCCTGCCCGGTTTTCCATCCCGCCACCCTGCAGCAACCCCCAGGCTTCACCCCTTCCACAACCTCTCTCTCTCTCTCTCTATTTTCCCAATAGCTTCTGTTTATTATTACTGTTCCATTTGCCTGGGAAACGTGTTACTTTCCTTTATTTTGTTTTATTTTATTTTTACACAAAATTCTAAACCAATTACCTGAGGTCGTGACAACCCCTTGCCACCCAATACAATCGCTACCCTTTGAAAGCTTTTTTGATTGTTTTTGAGTAATTGTACGTCTGTGTGTTGGCCTCACTATATTGGAGGACCTTTAGTTTTAACTACTTTATAGGTTTGGTAGCGGGTATACAAACATTGTCCTCCGTTTTTGATTAAAAAGAAGGATGTACGCTCGACTGCGTTTCTGATGAACAGGTGAATTGATTTAAACCGGTTTTAGATTAGTCGAAATTAGGATGACACCCTTACAGACTATCTGCTCTGTCATGTTTTAATGAGTCTTCTGTTAATTACCCTTATTAACACTACAACCCAATAAACTGACGACTGATTTACTTACTACTGTTCTCCTATAAAGTTCTACTATTAATACTGCCAGATATGCGTTATATTGTAAAAAGTAAAAATATATAATATTATATTGACACTATGATGTCCGCTGGACCGCTTTGTTTCATAATTATTGCACACTTGCCGGAGGAGTAGTGTAGTGGCTAAGTTCCTGACTTGGACGCAAATGGTCGTGAGTTCGAATCCTCCTCCCGCGTCCTGTTATACCCAAAAATTAAGGGTGAAAAACAGCATTAAAACCACCACCACCACCACTATTGTACACTTTCTATGAGAATCCATTTCATAAATATTGCACATTTTCATGAATACTTCATTTTATAAATATTTAAGCAACTGTACTCGCCAGTAACTGTGAACAAACCTTCAACCATTTGAAACGACGAATACACAAAAGAGACAGAAGCCGAAAATCTAAGTAAATTTCATTAAATTCCCCAATAAGAGTTGGAGACTTTATAAACTAGCCGGTGAATGTGATAAATCCTCAGTCATTTGGTACATTAACCAAGTTTAGTTGGTGATTGTGAATAATAGCCGGTAATTATTTATATATTAACATTATGACGTCCGCTGGACCCACAGTGGGATCATGAAAACAGTGTTCGATGACCCCTGGTGACCCCAAGGTGGTGCCTTGCAATATTTCACAAACACTATTGCCTGAATGCCGGTGACGTCACATTCGGTAATTATAGCGCAAGCGTCGCTGGCGATCTTATACTTATTTACACGGGATGTGGACGATTACCACTAAAGTTCATATGTTGTGAATTTAAAATTTTGGTGCTCAGGCAGCATGAGAGTCAGTTCCACAGGCAACGACACAAAATGATCTTGTGTATGTGGAGCACAACAATTGAATGATTTTTGGACAAATTTGTTTTACTTTCCTTCTGCTTTTTAAAGTAATTTCAATTCAAACGTTTCCCAAACTATTTCCCATTTATTTTAGAACTGAATAAAGAATCTATTTCATAAGTAATGCACACTGTAATTTCAAACAAAAGTCATTTCTCGAATATTGCAACTTTATGTGAAGAATTCCTTTCATATCCGTCACTCAAATGAAAAGTTTAACACTATTATAAGAAATAATTATTTCATAAATATTGCACACTAAAGTGAAAAGTGTAGCCTATATCAAAAGTCATTCAAAATTTTAACGAAAATTCAATCCATAAGTAATGCACACTTTAATGAAGAAATCACATCACAAATGCCAAATACTGTGAATCGCTTAAGAAATATTTTAAGTAAGCAAATAAGTGTGCATTATTTATGAAAAGACTAAGAAAGAAAGTTCAAATAATATGTATACATAAATAAATGTACGATTTTTTTAGGAGTGACCTCTGGATTGCTTATGACATGGATTCTTCCTACAAGTGTGCATTACTTATGAAATTTATTTTTGCTGTTGCCTTTTTTTTAAAAACAAAGTCTTAGACCAAGCGAGTCTCATTTATCAACCGATTACTCCATGGTAGTTGGCATTACTTACGAAACAAGTTCGTCATGAAAGGAAGCAAATAAGTGTGCATTATTTATGAAAGGAATGAGAGGGAGGATCCAATCCATATTTGATATGTATATTAGATTTCATGACCTTTCGTAAAATGTAAGAAGATCTATCAGTCCATGGGTATAACGTTGTTAGCTGAGGGTTGGAGGAGCTTTAAGATGATCAAAGTTAGCAAAACATAAACAGAGTGACCGGTGTAGCTTTCGCACTGGATTTGGAGGCGGATTTGTCAGGTTTGGAGGTGGCGTGGTCGTGATGACAGGATTAGTGACCCGGGTTGCGGAGGTGGAGCTGCAGTACTAACTCCTAATTACGACATTAAAATATTAATAACCGGATGGAGCACATGAATAAAATAACAGTTAACGAAGGAGGAATGGGTTCCTAAACACGGCCGAATTTATTTCGTCATGCGGACCTTCATCAACCCCCGTGAATTTTAAATGTGGGTCCGTATACCGCATCGTATATTAAATATTTTTGGGGGCAACGCGTTCTGGGGCAAAAAGAAAAACGGGGAGAGAGAGGTTTTGAATTCTAGGAAAAGCATTTCCCAAAGCAGAAGTCAAAATAAAAGAAAATGGAAAAAGAGAAAAACGCCAAAGGGGAAAAAAAAGGTTTCCCGAAACATTTCTTCTCTCTTTCTCTCTTTAACAGAACATAAAAAATCGTTAGGAAGCTATTTTGAGTTTTGCTGAAAAGCTTTTTGACATCATTGTAACGACTGCCCTAATAAAATCTCCATAGCAACTCGGCTTCTGCTAATTTAATATTATCTTCCGAGAAATCAAAAGATTTTTTTGTTCCTACCCCTTTCATCCCCTTTCACCCGTTGGCTCTCTTTTGCTGTTAAGGTGCGCGGTAAACCTTCAACAAGAAAAAGATAATAAAGCTCATCAAAGGTCTTAAAGAGAGTGAGTTGCCGTGGGAACGGGGGAAAGGTTAAAGGTGATGAGCTGGGGGGGGTTTTTGGAGGCCCCGGGAAGGTTGGGGGTGAAAGGATTTATTTGCCGGTTTGCGAGCTCCGTTGGTTATTGATATGAAGCACGGAAGGCGTGGTGTTTGGATTGTTGTACCCGGATTCGAAGAGAAACGATCGAACTTGGACTGTAGTTTGTCTTCTGTATGTTAAACCAACCATAAATGGGTTTCTTTAGCGATTCGTTTCCGGTTTTGAAATAATTTCTACAGTTTTTAGAAAGTTTTCCCTCAAAACTTGTTTCTTTTGATCAACAGGTTCTAACTTGCACGGGGTAGGGGTGAATTTTTACATTTGTTACTCCCCGTTCCAAACCCTTTCCTGACGTGCAAACCTGAAGTTAGCTCGTCATTAGTAAGCGAATGAGCACGTGTTTGTGTTATCAAAAGTTTTCTGGAGAAATTTGAATGTTGTCAGGATGGAAGGAAAGAGGAGAGGACGTTGGAAGAGATGGAGAGGGTGGTTTTCAATGTGAAAATGACATTTTTGAGGCGAATAAGGGAGGCTAAGGTGAGAAAGGTGGTCTAATCTGGGAGGCTGGAAGCTTCATAGTGTTTGTGAGAGGAAAATTTCAAAAACAGGGATGAGTGGTGGCACATAATAGGTTGGAGGAGGGAGGGAAGAAGGTTGATATACAAGGCTCACTTAGGCTGGTTGTTGTACTAGACTAGGAGGGAAAGCAGACGTATAGTTCCATTATGGGTATATTATGGTAGAGTAAATCTGTATGTGATGTCTAATAAAACAGAAACAATAAACAAATACAGTTTCCTGCAGTCAATAAAACAAAAACCGAGGGAAGAAAAAGAAAAGGAGACAACTTATCAAGGACAAGTTAAAAAGGGTAGATTCCATGGGAAGAGGAAAATAAAATAAAAAATCAAAAGAAACCATGAGTCAGGCGCCAAAAGGGAGCCAAACCGCGCCTAAATAAGAAATCAAAATCCGTCAAATCTAAAGATAACGGTCGTAAATTTTAAGGGTGATTTCAACCCCCATCTTCTCTCTTCCTCCCGCAATCTCAACCCTAAAACTTGGTCCGAAAACTCGAAGCTATCTCTCCAACACCTGACATCGTTAGTCATCGTGGTCTCCAATTTCGGGTCACAGTCCCTTACCTTCCCGCTGTGGGTATTGGTACAGCCACCACGACTTTCCACATCATCCATTTCCTCTTTACTTCTCCTACTTTCTTCTAGAATTTTCCAAATTGCTTTTTAGTTTTTCTTTTTTTAATTTGTGAAAGCACTCGTTAACGCCTTTATTTTCGCGGTTTTAATTTAATTTGAGATTTTTTGGGGGTTTTAACTTCGCCTTGGCCAAAAAAAAGGAAAATTATGGAGCTTTTCCGGTGGGAAGTAATAAAAAAAGAAATTTACTCTCTTTCTCTCCCTTTGTCTACTTTCCTCTCTCTTTCTTCTTCTTTCTTCGTAGGACGAATTTGCTGACAATGGTTGTTCCTTTATGATTCTTTTTTGTTACCAGGGATTTGAGGGTGAGAGGCAGGAAGGCGGTGGAGTTGGAGACGAAGAAAAAATTCTCCTCCTCCCCTTTTTTTCCAGTTTTATTTCATTTCATTCTTTTTTGTTAGTATTTTATATTTTCTTTTATATCACGTGATGTGCTTTTGACCTTTGACCTCTCCTTAAAGGTCAGCAGTTTTTTGAGGATTGTTTTTGACGGGTTTGTTGGAGGGAGAGAAATGTTTTAGGTTGTCAGTTGTTATTTGCAAATTTTGAGTTTCTCTTGGGTCTTGGAGCTTTTTGAAGTTTTTAAAGGTTTTGAAGGAAGAATATTTTCAAAATGATCAGTTTGAGGAGTTCTCAAAGAGGTTTCCTCTTTCTAGAAGAACACTCCCTTAATTAAGTAAGAGAATGAGATAAAGCGAAAGGTTGGAGAGTGGGAGGGAGGGAGGAAGGAGAAATTCTGCACAAAGGATATCATTAATGTCTGAATTGGGGAAACGTGGGTGAAGGAGAGAGAGAAAAAAAGAAAGGAAAGGAAAGGAAAAGACATTAAAAGAAAGAATCGATTGCGTTGCGTGACCAACCTATTTCACGCCTCTCGTTTTCCTTTCTTTAAAAGCTGAGGCCGGTTGCAGCGTGATACATGCCAAGGGATCTTCTCTCCTCTTGCCTCTTTCTCCTCTCCGCCTCTTGTTCACCTTTCTCTCTCTCTCTCTTTCCCTCGACTCTCTTTACCTCTTTCACCGCCCGCGCTCTCTTTGCAAAATTTCCACCTCCGGTTTTGCAATCTCTCTTCCCGTATCCCTGCCTTTTTCAAAAATCCTTTCTCCCGGAAATTCTGATGAAAATTAATCGACTCAGATTAGTTCCGGTGCGAGATCGTCAGATTATTTATCGGTTTCCCTTCCCAACGCTAATCACCTACGTCATGTCAAATGTTCGGTTTCCAAACTACCCCCATGTAGTTCATCTTGTTTGCAATCTTCAGATTTCTTCTTCCATTTCAGCATCCTTCTGCCAACGACGAAATTAAACTGCTCCACTCTTCGGTGAAAGTTATTTGTGGTTTAAATTTTTTCTCTGACCTTCCCACTTTTCTCTCTCTCTCGAAGAGATTTTTTTTCCCGGAAGAAATCTGAAACCCACCATAAAACCTGTTGCTGGTGTCAAGTTTCGGTATTAATTAGGGTACTGGAAACGATGTTTGGGGCGAAGCGGGATTCGATAACGTCAAAATGAAATATTAAACGCTTGGGATAAAATATTGGAAAATTGGGGTAGTTGGGACAAAGGTCAGATCAAAGGTTGAAGTGATATATGTGTAGCATAAACATCGGAGCACGAAATTGGGACAACAGAATAAATAAAACATAACGAAAGTAATAGGGAGAAAGTGGAAAGTAGGAAAAATGGAAAAAGAAAGAAGATAAAGTAGGTGAGAAAGGAAGAAAATACGGGAAAAACAAAATCCGAGGAAGAACAACAAAAGCAAACTGGAAGGTTGGTGAGAAAGAGAGAAATCGGAGAATCAGCACCAAAAAAAATGAAAAGGAAACAAAATCCCAAAACAGAACGAATCAACAACTCCAACCAAAAATGTAAAAAGCTCTCAAAGCTCAACAAAAAAACCGAAAACAAGAATAATCAGGATTAAAATCCTTTAACAAATAATTCACCTGAAAATCCATCCCAACAGCACCGTCCGCCATTTTGTTTATTAAAATCCCAAACGTAAAAACGAAAGCTCACCTTTGACCTTCACCCAAACTACTCCCATCCATCCGGCGCAGCATTTAAATAATTAAAACCATTTCTCCAGGGGAAGAAAAAGCTCAACAGCGGAAACGACGCGCCTAAAACTCTTTCAAAACCTCCAATATCGTCAACCAAATCGAAGGAATAAATGGGAAGTTGAGTAAATGCCAACAGAAAGGAAAAATCGTCACCTGGAAAGGTGTTACAGGAGGAAAGAGGAGAGATGGGAAGGAGAAAGGAGAGCGGGGAAGGGTGGCGTGGGAATGACGTCAGAAATTTTTCAATTAGATTTACGTAATTTTTTGCGAGCTACAGCAGAAAAGCGGAGAGAGGGAGAGAGAGAACCAAGGGAGGTGTCAGTTTTGGAAAAATTCACTTAATCAAATCTGTAGAAAAAAAAGAAGAAGAAGAAGATGACGACGACAGAAAATAGAAAAGATAAACGAAGGAAGAAGATGGAAGAAGAAGAAGAGGAAGAAGATAGATAGATAAAAAAATATCTGAAAATATTGATTGAAGGGTTTACTCGGAGCTTCATGAATTTTAAAAGAGAAAATTTCGGGATTCAGTTTCCTTCGCTGCTGCTGTTGCTCCTCCTTCTCCTCTTCCTGTTGCATAAATCATTTCCCTCTTTGTTCGGTACGTTAGGTTTAAGGTTTCTCCTCGAATAAACAGAGCCCTTTCCCCCAGAAAACAGAGAACCGAAAATTTAGAAACACCATTTTGACGTCATCAATTTATCTGAAAAGAAAAACTTTTTCACCCCCTCCTCCGAAAACCAAACTTTTCTCCGCAGCTTTGTATCTAAAGCCTTTCAAACTAGATAAAATGAAAAACAGTGAATAGATGAATAGATAGATGGAGAGGGATGATTTTCTTTGAAAATTTTCGGGGGTGGGTGGAAGGAAGGGGGTGGATAATTTTTTTTTCTCCTTTTTTGTTCTGATTCATTAAAAAAAGGAACGGATTAGGGAAATTGGTTTTTCATTTTTTTTCTAAAGTTTTGGAGTAGAGGGAGAACTGGGGGTAGCAGGGGTAGGTTGGGGTGAGTGGGGGTTTTGTGAGAAAGAGATTGATCGTGATTGATAAAAATTTTTGTGCGTTGTAAGTTGACGTATCGTGAAGAATCTGTTTCGAGCTTGATGCGCATAGCTCGAGGAAGAAATTCATTTCATAAATACTGCACGTTTTGATCAATTATTAATTTCATAAGTAGTGCACACTTGAGTGACACGACACATACATTATCATTGCAACGATACATTTCATTATTATACTTCTGAAGAGTTCGTTTCATAAATACTGCACGCTTCATGGGAGTTGATTATTTCATACGTAACGAAAATTGTAGTGATAAGTAGTGTAAGTTTGTAAGAAAATTATTATATTTCATAAATACTGCACACTTGAGTGACACATTCATTATCCTATATTATCATAGCAACCATGTACGTCTTGGTTATACTTCTAAAAAATTCGTTCCATAAATAATGCACATTTCATGGGAGAATATAGTTCTTATGTAGCAAAAATAGTAGTGGTTGATGTAGTGAGTCATTTCTAGTGATTGATTACGTAGAAAGTTGTAGTTGAGTTCATTTCTTATAATTATAGCATATTTGTATAAAACGACTTTATTTCACTACTACACGTTTCTATTAATAATTCAAAAAAATTGCACACTTGAGAGACATAATCATTATGATATATTATTATTGCGAGGATATACTGTACGTCATTATTATAATTCTGAAAAATTTGTTTCATAAATAATGCACGCTTCGTGAGTTGATCGTTTCTTACGTAACGAAAGTTGTAGTGATTGATTACATAGAAAATTTTAGTTGATTTTATTTCATATATACTCCACATTTCTATCAACAGGTCGTTTCATAAGTATTGCACACTTGGGTGACACAATCATTGTCATGATGATTGTAGTGAGTGATGGCGTAGGAAATTGTGATTAAGTTTAATTGTTATTACACATTCGTAAAAGATTAATTTATTTCATAAATATTGCACATTTCTATCAACAGTTCATTTCATAAGTATTGCACACTTGAGTGACAACCATTGTCATAAAAATTGTAGTGATAAAACTGAGGTGGAAATTGTAGTGATTGATTGCGTAGAAAATTTTAATTGAGTTAATTTTCTTAAGTAATACACATATGTAAAAATAATAATTTCATTTCATAAATACTGCACATTCCTGTCAACAATTAATTTCATAAGTATTGCACATTTGAATGGCTCGACCAGTGTCATACAACGGTACGTCATTATTGTACTTTAAAAATGGACGATTTCTGGGAGTTGATCAATGCTTACCTAACGTAAAATTCTTGGTGACGAGTTTGCTTTCATAAGTAATGCACATTTGTAGAGAATGATTTTATTTCATAAATACTGCACATTTTGATGAAAACTCCATTCCCAAATCCATCACATTCATTTTCGATGGGCACTATCATCAACAATTCGTTTCGAAACAATCCCACACTTTCGACACGAGTCCAGTTCATAAATAATGCACACATTCGTCAGGAATTCATTTCAAAATCTCCTCATCGACAGACTCAATGTAACTCTACCTCAGAGGAGAAATAAAATAGCGCGGAAGTGAATGAAACAAGATGAGGAAGAAGGTGAAAAAGGTGGAAATGGATTTTTCGGGAGAAAGAGGAGGAGAAATAATTTTCTTTGCTTTCTGCTTTCGAAAGTGTCAATTTCGAAATTCTCTTCGCTCCTCTTTCTCTCTCGCTGCTTTCTATTTTCAAAAATAGGAGGAGGAAGATGGAGAAAAATGATTCAAAATCTCATTTCGCCGTTATAATCTCCTAAACTTTGATCTTTTCCTCCCAACTTTTTTCAAAAGACCTTTCATTCAAAAATCCATTCGAAAGGTTTTTTCTTCATGGAAGACCTAGTTGTGACGTCAGATACGTAACCGAACAAATTTTATTTCGAAAATTCGCTACCAGAGGTCTCTCTCTCTAAATTTGACTAACAAAGGAAAACATTTTGTGATGGGAAAGGAAGGTGAGGAGGAGTAAGCGGTGGTGGCGGGGAGGGGGTTGAAAAATCATAAAAACCGAGGCCAACGAGGATTTTTTTTAATGAGGACGAGGAAAACCTCCGGAGAAAAGCTCAAAAACCTTTCTATTCTTGGAAAAGAAGGAAGAAGGAAAATTAAAGGCAAATTGATTCCGTGGAAGGAACGAGAATCTGGGAAAAGTCGTTTCCATCTCAGCAGAAATCTCTTTAATTTCCGTTCCCATTCATTCCGACGTTGTGACGTGTGTTCCGAAAATTACCCAGCTGGGGGTGTTCGGAAAATTATCGACGATTGAAAACACTCGTTACGAATCTCGTCTAATTATTTTCAACGTGTCTGTCTATCTCTTGACTGCCTTAGGCAAAGTCTTTATGATGTCTTTGAATGGTGCTGGATGAAGTGTGCATCATTTTTGAAATAAAATCACACGTGTGGGTATATAACAATAATATGTTTGACTATGTTTCCTTTGCATTACAAAATTAATTTAAGAATGAACACCAGTATGAGCCAAAATTTCACGGTTACATATACACCTAAACCTCACTTTACGGCCTAGATACGTTCCACGAAACTTAAGCGAAGAGCCGTATAGGGAATCAATTATACTGATACAAATTCATACAAATTCAATGGGATTCGTTCCAAATTTGTTAAATATGTAACATGGCACATCATTCATCTCATTTAAATCAAAAATTTATACATAACAAATACATAGATTCGTACATTAAATAATAACAGACCCCAAATACCGACAGTAATCTATAAACAAAAATGAAACAAGTTCATGTTACATAAAATATGGGTATGTATACATAAAAATGGCTTTAGTCAGAAGTCTGTGAAGAAATGGTAACCTGCAGATCACTGTCATAATAATTTTTCGTTGATGAGGATGGGCCTGGCGTTAGAAAATTGTCCAACGTTGTTGGTCTTGCCATATTATCTATTTCGTTCTTCAGTGGTTTCTAAATGCTATTGGCTGAGTTAATTCTTCCCGAAACCTTAGCGCTACTTTCGACGTGAGGATCGTTTTCAAGGAGGATGTTTATTCCTTGTTCGGAATAGGGAAAAGCTTTCGACAAATTTTTGATGTTAGCCGTTTGGATACAACAGGCTCTCTCTTCACCAAATGCAGGTTCCGCTTGCACCTGAATGAGTTTCTCATATGAAAGAGGTTTCCTATCAGCTTCAAGTAGATGAAGCACATCACGTTCGTTCAAACCTTCAAAGCCGAGGTCATGTTCTAGGTCCAAAATATTTTGCCTGATTTCAGGAAGGAAATTACTTCTGCATCAGTACTTTTGACACATTCTCGCCGTCATAGGGAAATGCCGTATTAAGAGCGGCTGTATAGCGAGGTGTCGGTGTACACCCAAACCTCATTCATAATCAATGACATGCACGCTTCATGTCACAAACAGTGCACAATTTCTTTTAAAAAAAATTTTATAAATATTGCACAACGATATAACTATTTGTTTCATAATTATTGCACACTATTTAAAAGAATTCGGCCCATAAACAATCCACATTTTTGCAGAAATATTGCACACTTTCATGGGAGACTTCATTTCATAAATAACCCACATTTTCTATGAGAGTCTATTTCATAAATATTGCACACTTCAGGAAATATTTTATTTCATAAATATTGCACATATTCATAGAAACTTCACCTCATAAATATTTAAGCAGTTGTGCTCGCCAGTAAACAAACCTCTAAATTTGAAATGACGAATGCGCAAAAAGAGACAGAAACCAAGGATCTAAGTAAAGTTTCATTAAATTCCCCAATAAGAGTTGGAGAGTTTATAAACTACCCGGTAAATGTGATAAATCCTCAGTAATTTGGTACATTAACCAAGTTCAGTTGGTGATTATGAATAATCGCCGGGAATTATTCGTCTGATTTATCACTTTGACCGTACCATATATATTTATTAAATGTAACGCCCGTTACCGACATTATTTTCCGGTCCATCTAATAAATAAATAAATAAACGATAAAAAAGGAATTGATCGATAAATACATAAATAACTATGTAAGCAAAGTTGTCAGCTATCGCTTTTACTGTTTTCGCTATACGTGAACGACTTTGTTACTTGTGTACACAAATTTGTGTGTGTTGTGTATAAAATTTCATCGCAGGTTGTGACCCGTTGAATAAGATAATTCGACCTAACCATACCATCATGTCTAAAAAAAAGGTTTTCTCATTATTTCTCGAAATTACAAGAGAGAGAGAGAAAGGTTAGCAGCGAGAGGTCATGAGAGAGGAAAATGCTCACATCAAACCTTTTACTCCTCACGCTTTATGACTTCCTATTTTCATTTTTTGTGTCAACAATCGCAAAATTATTAAACTTCCCAGCGCATATATATATAGAGAGAGAGAGCGGAGGCGGGGGGCAGGGGCGGTATGCTTCCAAGCAGAAAGGTCAAGTCAAGCCCTCTAACAAATATGATTTTAATTGAACTTGACTAACATTTCTGAATTTCTTTTTTTAGGGTTATGTTCACAAACGAACAAAAGGAAAGGAAAGCCTTTTTATAAAAGACTGAGAAACACAATGAAAAGTAAGTAAAGTCAAGCAAGAACTCATTCCCTCATGGGAGAAGAAAGAATAAAAGAAGAAAGTAAACGAAGGACCAGAAGCATGGAAGGAAGAAAAAAAAGAGTTGAGAGACTGTTCGACAAGGATGCCGGAGGGAATAAAAAACGCGAGCCTTTTTCACAGGAGAAATGTAAAGAGAATGAGAATGAATTAAAAATGGATAAGAAATTCTCAATGACGTCATTCCCAGATTTCACAAGAAAAGAAAAACGGGAGAAAGAAGTTTCGGTACAGGACAAGACATGGAAGGCGAAAGGAGGACAAAGTCAAAAGGAAAGGAAATTCCGTGGAAAGACTTTACCCTTGGTCAAAAGGAAGGAATTATCGATTCGGCTGATTGATTGTGAAAACTTATGAATCACCTCCTCGGATTGAAAATTCAGGTCAGGGCGGAGGAATCCCACCGCCGCGTTTGAGAAGATGACAACTTCATTTCCTGATTGAAACCGTGACACGTTTTATGAGCCAAGATGGCGGCCTCGATGACTTTCGCTCTGCTTACAAGGGTAACGTACAAAATTTTGCAAAATCTCTTCTCAGAAATTTATAAATTTTGCTCGGGGGGTAGAAAGGGTGGAGGGTGGTTTGAAACTTCCCCCGAAAATCGATTTTTCACCCCCTCGCCATCGTTCTTAGCCCCGCAAAACTTTGGAGGTTTATAAATTTTTGAAAATAATGCGACACGAAGTTCTTCCCAATGCGGAGATGGTTCCAGGCTATCTCACCCTCCGGCCGTGCTTACCGTGACAGGTCAATTGACCGGTTTTCGAATTTATTTATACTCTTATTACAAAATGGAGGTAATAAATAATTAATTATGTCATTTTTTACGACTCTCGGGGGCTCATTCCTCCGCACACAAACTGAACTTTTAACATTTAGACAAACTTTTATGGTCTCCACAGTATCCGACATTTGTTTCTGAGACTGCTTACTCACCTGTTTGTCGTTCTTATTTTTGGGAATATTATGATTACCAATCTCACTCTCCTTTGCCTTTAAGTTGGGCCCAAAAAAAATTTTCTCCATCATTAGTGACGTCATAATCATTTCCAAACAGTATAACACAGTAACAGTCACCGGCTCTCCGAGAATACAGTGAAATTTGGCGGTCACCTAATCATGTTTGGGCGCATAATTATTACACAATTATGCACCCGAAGGATTTATTTCAAAACCATCTCATAAATATTGCACACATTCAATTTATAAAAAATATTCATTTCATAAGTATTGCACATTTCTTCGAAGAGTTTATATCAAAATTAAACACACTTTCTGGCAGAATTTATTTAAGAAATATTGCACACTTCCTAGGAGAATTTATTTCATAAAATTTCTTACAGAAGGCATTTCATAAATGCTGAACACTTTTTTGAAGGGTTCGTTTCATAATTATTGCACACTATATCGAACAATTTCCCTCACAAATACTTCACAGTTTTTGAAGGATTCATTTTATAAATAATTCACATTTCCCATAACATAAATACTGCTTAGGTTCTCTGAGAATTCATTTCATAAGTATTGCACACTTTATACAAAAAAGTATTCCAAAAAAACTGCATACTTTCGAAGAGTATTCATTTCGTAAGTAAGGAGCATTTCATCGAAGGATTTGTTTCTAAATTATTAACACTTTCTACGGGAATCCATTTCATAAATAATGCACAATATCTTAGAGAAAACATTTCATAAATACCGCAGCCTTTTTTGAACGATTTGTTTCAGAATTATTGCACACTAATTTGAAGAATTTGGCCATAAATATTGCAGACTTTCTTGCAAAAATATTGCACATTTTCATGGGAGACGTTATTTCATAAATAACGCACACTTTCTTGAAGAATCCATTTCATTAATTTTGCACAATTTCTTGTAGGAGAAACTCCATAAATGCTGTACAATTTTTTGAGGGATTAGTTTCTTAAATACTGCACACTTTCTAAGAGAATTCGTATCATAAATTGTGCACTGTTTTGCAGGATTCCTTTCGTAAATATGGCACGTTTTCATGGGGACTTCATTTCATAAATATTGCACACTTTCTTGAAAAATCCATTTGATGAATTCTATACAATTTCTTGGAAGGATTCATTCAGCCTTTTCTGAAGGATTTCTTTCATAATTATTGCACACTATTTTGAAGAAATCGTCCCATAAATACTGCACACTATCAAGAAGAACTCATTTCATAAGTATTTCACATTGTCTATTGATTTCATAAATACTGTACACCTAGGAGAACTCATTCCATAATTATTGCACACTTTTTTAGGGGCATAAATTTCGTAAACACTGTATGGCCTTGCAGGTGTTCAAGTACTGAATGTTTGCGATTGTATAGTCCCAAAATTGAGTTTTCGACCCTAATAGACACTTAACAACCGGTCAAATGACCGCTGCGGGATTCAAATTTTTCTCGAAAATCAAGTCTCAGGGAGAGTAATCAGTACAAAACACAATCGCATGAATATTTCAGGGAAAGTCGTAAGGTTTCATGACCGTACAAAAAGGCCTTTATTTGAAGGCCTCTCTAAAACATGCTTAAAATCGGTGCGTAAGGCCTCATTTAGAGTCCTTGACCTGTTGTAACCCCCAGCCTCTCCGCTTTTTCCCCAAACGCGCTGAAATGGGAGAGAAAGTTGAGAGAGAAAAAAGTTAATCGAAAAAAATAAAAAGCGATCGCCCTTAAATTGGAATGGCCTTCCAATAACATTTACTACAGCGCCTAACATCTCTGCTGGACATTACTTTCGTATTTTTAGTGCCTCCCTCTCTCTCTCTCTCTTTCGGATTAAGGATTTTCATTTCCTCCGGGTGCTTTCCTTTTAAACGTGCTGTTGCAAACCATTTAGAGAAATTTAATTCCCCACCTTCATCGGCGAAAAACCTTTTTTTATTATCCCGTCCCGTTGGGTTTATTGCTGTTGATCGAGGAATGAGTGAAAGCGGAATCCCGTTGACACGCATCCTGAAATGTTGTACCGGAAATGAAATCCTTTCGGAAAATCAAGATTTCAAATTAAAAACGATTATTAGTGAGGATGGGAAGCGTTTCCTCTTCGCAGATTTTTTTTTCCTGTAGTGTAACAGGTTGATACAGTTTTACAAAATCTTAAAAGAAGATTTTACAGAAGGAGCTTAACTAGCCGCGTAGTTCATGTATTGCAAATTTATGCGGCCCGCCAAAAAATGTTAAAATTTAAATTGGCCCGTTGTTTAAAAATATTGTCCACCCCTGATTTAGATAGTTATAAGATATGTTTCAGGGCTATAAATCATGTAGTATTTAAGACCTAAATCGCACAACTTCAAATTGGTAATGTGGTTAACCCGCATAAAACAGATCTGAGATAAGGGAGATAAGGTTTACAAGAGTTATACGTTATAAAGCTATCGTTTCTGTGATTCTAATCACATTATCCAACAGCAAAATCCCTCTTCCTCCGCCTCCCTCTTTTCTTTTTTTTTCTTCACAGAACTGGAAGTTAATTAAGAGTCGGAACAATGAATTTCCCGAAATGAAAATGATTCTTTATGAATAATTAAAAATCATTATAGCGTATAATATGTATTCCCTTTGAGATGAATTTCGTTTGATTACATAAAACGAATCTTTTTGTGCGCTCTCATGGATTTGAAATGATTCCCAATGTTATCTCCCCGAGTTAAACTTTCTACGCTTAACTGAATTAATTCCAGCAAAAATGGCTGCTGAATATACTCTTTCTCCGTTCTGTCCTGTTCAAAACACTCCGACAACATGACTTTCTGTCACCCCTTTGTATCTATTTCATTTTCTAAAATGAATTATCTACTCTTTCCAAATCCCTAATCAAAAATAGAGGTTGGCGTTGGGAAAACCAAAGTTGACCTGAATCTGACCCTGAGCGGTGGGTTCAAAGTCAAACTCAAGGTCATTACATGCAATTGTATACCCTGTATACATATCGAATTATAATATTATAAATAGCTCTAGCAGAGATAATAGGTTCTTCTAAGAAACTTTCCATCTCAATACTATGGCGTCCGGTGGCTTACAAGAGGAAAGTGTGCAGTACTTATGGAATGAGATCTGGATAAAAGTGTGCAATATTTATGAAATGAGGTCTTGATGGCAGTGTGCAATATTTATGAACTGAGATGGTGATGACAGTATACAATACTTATGAAATGAGATCTGGATGGAATCGTGTAATATTTATGAAGTGAGATTTGGATGAGACTGTGCAATATTTATGAAATGAGGTCATGATGAGAGTGTGCAATACTTATGAAATGAGATTTGGATGAGATGTGCAATATTTATGATATGAGGTCTTGATGAGAGTGTGCAATACTTATGAAATGGGATGTGGGTGGAAGTTTACAATATTTTTGAAATGGGATCTTTATGATTCTGTGCAAAAATTTTGAAATGGGATCTGGACGGAAGTGTCCAATACTTATGAAATGAGACCTACATTAAAGTGTGCAATATTTATGAACTCAGATGGTGATAAAAGTTTACAATATTATTGAAATGAGATCTTGATTAATCTGTGCAAAAATTTCGAAATGAGATCTTAACGAAAGTGTGCAATATTTTTGAAATAACATCTTCCCCAAAGTGCATATTAATTATGAAATGAAATCTTCATTCGATTGTGAGTTATTTACGAGATAAAATTTCTCACACAAGTGTGCAGTATTTATGAAATAAGCTCCTCCTCTATTATAGTTTGGTTTATAGTCTATAGTTTTCAGTTTTAATTTCGTTTTTACACTCTTGGGTGAGACAGGATGGAAGTGAGAGCTGGGATATGGCCGTTACGTCTCTAGACAGGGGTCACAACGCCACACTCCTATATTACTGCAGTTCATGAAAAACTCTCCATTCGAATGTGCATTATTTATGAAATGTGGTATTCATATAAGAAGACTACACATCGATAAGTTTTTGTTGAATCAGTTATTCAGAAATATGTGCATTACTTATGAAATGAATTATTCATATTAAAGTGTGTTCGATTGCTTATAAAAAGTGCGAATAAAATTTGCTTCACGAAATCCTAATGAAAGTGTGCAATAATTATGAAATAAGGTTCCGAAAAAAGTGTTAAATATTTCTGATATAAGATCTTGATGAAAGTGTGCAGTATTTTTAAAATGACATATTCCCCGTGAAATTAAGTCTTCAGTCGAATGTGAGTTACTTACAAAAGAAATTTCTCACACTAGTGTGCATTATTTATGAAATAAGCCCTTCATATACACTACCTACAGTATTTATGAGATGTATTCGCCTTCAAAAACGTGCAATATTTATGAGAAGACCGAATGAATCAAAGGTTTGGTGGGTGGTAGAGTCAATACCAGAATTGTGACTGTTACTACAGAGCCAGACAGACAGACACATCCACCCCCGTCTTCACACAGTACTGAGATTTTCCTGTACGTATTCACGAAAGCCTTTTCCCCTCTCAAATTATTAGTATTATCTATCTATAGATAAAAATCTATTTATCTAAAACGCTAAGGTATCAGTACGTGAGCCACAAGTTTCTCAATCACAGCTTTACGTCACCAACACCGGGCCATGTGGCAAAATGGCGGACGCACACTTTCGCGAAAACGAAATGGAAAATAACTCTTCAACTTTTATCAGTTAATTGATTTGTTTACAATGATCAGATAAAAAGAAAGAAAACCTCAGATATAATGTTCAAGAAGATAAAAATCAGTCAGTCGATTCATACTTTAGACTAATACAACCAAAAACCGGAAGTAAAACGGGGAAATTATGGAGAAGCACCAAAAGTTCACATCCCTCCTCCTCTCGGGATGGAAAAATTAGCAGATAAACCGAATTAACTGACTAGAAGGAGTCTTTCTGGAGTAGAAGACGACAGCAGAAAGCTGCGTCTTTGATTAATCGATACCTAATCCATTAGCCTAGCGAAAAGATTTCCCGCAGAAAAATCCTAATCACACGCTGCGAGGAAACAGCAATTTCCATCGTCCAAAACATTCCTTCCTTCAGGTTCTTATTAAGAAAGAAGTAATCGTAGGAAAGGAGGAAATGACGGATTTTGGACAATGGGAAACCGGCAGGAGGCGAACGTGGACGGGTGGGGAAGGTATGGAACGGCTGAAGGGGGGTAGAGAACGGTTTCGAAAGCGTATTGTTTGTAAAACGTTTTTCAGTTTCCATCAACTGGAAACCCGGGGTGGAAATGAATGTTTCCAATTAAAAGCTTGAAACAAAAACAAATTTTCAGGGAATAGGGATGGGAAAGGAAGGAGGAGGAGGGGGAGTGCGCATGCGCAGAACAAAGCGGAAAACTTGGGAAAACACATGAAATTAATAAAAAGCCAGAAGGGATTGAGTTTCCTGGTTCAGGTTTTGTTTGAGTTATCCAATTTTCTTTCTCCTCCTTCCTCTCTTCACCTCCTCCTCTTCTTTGCCTTCCTCCTTTGATCGATTCCTCTCGGGTTCGGATGAAAAAGAAACCCTGAAGAAGTTAAAGGTTCTGACCTAAATCGATTGTGATTTGCCGAATTAACGGAAATTTAACTCCGCACAAAAGAGGATCCGTCGCTCTCTCTCTCTCTCATCTGAAATCAGACGTCACGAGTCATGTTCCTGACACGTGATCGTTTTGTATCGACTAACATCACTTCGGGTTTCTTTGTAAACTGTCGTCGTCGTCGAAACGTGGATTCGAAGTTCCTGTGACTTTAGCCGTTTGTGTACGATGTTTGCAACATTCTCAAAGCCCTTAGGTGAACGACCTGAATGGGTCTACCATACATCCTCTTTCTTCTTCTTAATTTCTAAATTTCTAGCTCCAACCCAACTCAACCCAACAAGAGGAGTTTAGTTTGAACCCATACTATTCTACCCACAGAACCCATGCTACCCCTCTACAGCTATGACACACAACGCAATAAATCAAAACACAAAAAGCCATGAATCAGAGGCAAAAGACAAAACCAATAAAAACATGAGGACATCTGACACTACAAACAGACAAAAAAAGGAAGAAACGAGGATAACGTGACCAAGTGTGACATTCAGGGGATAAACACATGAAATCCAAGATGTCGAAATGAAAGGCTACCAAAACGATTTCCTGCTCAAGTTCCTACAGCAAGGAAAAAAAACGTGAAACGTGAGAGAATCGGAAAACTCGGAAAAGCGGTGGAGAAGGGAAAGGAAATGTAAACCGATAAAAGCGGGACAATAGACCGAGATGTCTGCCGGGGGGCATTCACGTCATCGCGGCCATATTGTGAGTTTTTCGGTGTTCGGAACTTAACCGCCTGCCTGTCCCACACTTGAGAGATGTAGATAGATTATCTTTATCTATCTACATCTTTGTGTCGCCCTTTTATGATGGCATAACCTCTCTTGACCTAATCCGATGGCCTAGATTGTTCTTATCTTCGATAGTTCTCTTTAGACTTTTTAATCTCAGACAACCTTTGTTCCGTCTCCCCCAGGGGGTACAACAACCATAATCTCTCCTTCTTCGAACGGCTTACTCATTACTTCACCTAAAATCTGCATTACAAACGACAACAATCTTATCTTGAAACTGTGCACAACATTTAAAATGAATTCTTGATGCAGAGTGTGCAGTTAATTTGGAATTTCTAGTCCAAAACTGTGCATTATTTTTGAAATAGGTTCTTTATTAAAATATGCTATGCTGTGCAAAACTTAAGAAACCACGAAATTGATTCTTCCCGAAAGTGTGCAATATTTATGAGGCGAATCCTTTAAAAAGTTTGTAGGACTTGAGACTGATTACATTTGGTTTTGTAGTGATTGTAGTTATGTCAATAATTAATTCAAATATTGTTGAATGAAGTTCAGAAGGAAACTCTTCTAATGAAATGGGTGTAGTTAAGAGTTGAAAAGTGGAAGATTGTGGTGAATGGGTCACGTGACCCAGAAGGGTGGGTTTGGAGTTTGGCACTTATATTAAGAAGAAACTACATTTTTGTTATTCAAAAATGTGTTTGTCTGGGGGGGAGTCAGTCATTTTTGATTTTTGCTGTCGTCAGTCTTGCTTTGTAAAAATTTGCTAATTCTCATAGTTGAGACTATGTTTAGGATTAACACTATGGCGTCTAGTTTTTCTGTGTTGGTGCCGGTGGAGCTGACTTCCATAATTTTGCTAGGACCCGGCGTTTTTTGGAGCCTCTTGTTTACTTCTCTTATCCTTAGCTCCCATGTCTTTGGGCAAGGTTTTTAAGAAAACACTTAGAAACGATATCAACCCCCTCCCTGGTAAAGGAAGGACGGCGTTTGGTCTAGTCCCCGCGACTAATGTCAGTGGAGCACCTAGGAAATCATACCTCAGGCGAATAAGGAAGTGAGAAATGTGAAACAGGAGAAGGATAGAAAAGCATCAGAAGCAGATAAAGTCGAGAAGAAAGATGGGCATACCCCGTTGGTACCAATGGCACCCAAAATATTCCACACTTTCACAGGGACCTTATTTCATAAATATTGCACACTTTCATCAAGATCTCATTTCGAAATTTTTACACAGATTAATCACGATCTAATTTCAATAATATTGTAAACTTTTATCACCATCTGAGTTCATAAATATTGCACACTTTAATGTAGGTCTCATTTCATAAATATTACACAGTTCCGTCCAGACCCCATTTCAAATTTATTGCACAGAATCATGAAGATCCCATTTCAAAAATATTGTAAACTCCATCCAGATCTCACTTCATAAGTATTGTATACTGTCATCACCATCTCAGTTCATAAATATTGCACACTGCCATCAAGACCTCATTTCATAAATATTGCACACTTTTATCCAGATCTCATTCCATAAGTACTGCACACTTTCCTCTTGTAATTTGGAGAGTAAAAAAAAAATTTCAGAGCAACCTTTTCAATTTCTTACTTAACAATCAATCAAAATGTTTTATTTAAATGAAAATTATAATTTATGATCAATTAAAATAAATTATCATAATCATAATCTCTAAAACTGAAATAAAACCAAAATAATGAGATAAATTTAAAATTTAAAAAAAAAAGGGCCGAAAACAAGGAAAAGTCTGGCAACAGGATCGTTGGGCAAATGCCTGTCCTGACCTCCTTGAGCTAGCTAAACAGCTAAAACTTTTCTCCAAGATTTATCGCCGAGCTTTCTTGGATTTCGTTTCGATGCAACAAGAAACTTTTCCCTTCTCCTCGGCTCTTTTGGGGGTGGGGGGTTTGGAGAAAAGAGAGAATGCAGCTGGAAACAGTTGGAAAGCTTAAAAAAGACATCAAAAAAGCTTTTTTTTCCATTGAAATTCAGAGGAAGCTTATAGTCAACCTGTTGCTGGGGAGTGAGAGCGCGGGGGCCCGCGTGTTTGAATCGACGAATTTCTCATAAAATTTTTATTCTTATTTTTCTCCCTTCCGGTTGCCATCTTGTAAAGTGGTGTGTCTCCATCTTGGAGCTTTTAACCCGGAGCCTCTTCGCATTACTTATGAATGCGGACTTGAGAATATTAATTTAAGCGAGTGCTTTCGTTTAGAGAGCTTTCTAAGAGACCATTTCCGTTTTTTGCGTGGGATGTGTCTCTTGTGAGCTGTTTCCGTGATGTATGGCTTCTGATGAGGTAGAGGGAAAGCTCTTGACATAACTCGACAATAGTCATTGTGCAAAGCTCCTGATACAACTTACAAATGTATGTGTAAGCGATACAGATTTAGAATTAATGAAGACACACCGTTCAAGAACACAACAAATCAGTCAAACATAGAGCCATGTTTTCATAGTGGACTCACACCTCTTCTTACGCTACATAAAATGAGTCAAAATTTTGGGAGATGACCTCTCCAAAGAAGTTGGGGATGAAGCGAAAACGATTTCATGCAGAGGAAACTTTTTAACTGAATTAATTGGAGGACAAAGGCTGGGCGCTGTATTAGTAATTACAGAGAGGCATACATAAGTGTGCATTATTTATGAAATACAATCTTCATTCAATTGACCCCGGGCTTTCTTTGAAAGAAATTTTTTTTAAAAGTTTGCCTTCACCCTTAAAAGAGACTTCACAACTCAAGTGTTCGTTACTTACAAAATGAGATCATAACCTAAGTGTGCAATATTTATGAAATGGATTAATGGCAAAGCTATGGATGAGTTTTAAAATGATTAACTGATAAAACTGTGCATTATTTACGAAATGACATCTTCCCAAAAATGGATATTAGTTACGAAATGAAGTCTTCATTAGAGTTTGTGTTTTTTACGAAAGGAATTTCTCACACAAGTGTGCAATATTTATGAAATAAGCTCCTCTTCCATTATAGTTTAGTTTAGGAAGATGTATAAAGTTTTGTTATATTTTTGAGATGGGGCCTTGATGAAAGTGTGCAATATTTGTGAAATGAAATCTTCATTCGATTGTGTGTTATTTACGAGAAGAAATTTCTCACACAAGTGTGCAATATTTATGAGAGAAGCTTCTCCTCTACTATAGTTCAGTTTATAGTCTATATATTTGAGTTTTAATCTACAATAGCTTTACTCTCATGGGTATAACAGAATGGAAGAGGAAGAGTAGACTAGAACTTTCAACCAGTACACCAGTCCCAAAATTTGAGCTGAATTATAAATAAATGACTATTACTTATTACAAACAAGTGGACAGTCAGTCTTTTTATAATCAGCACTACAAAACAAGATTATTATAAGGTAATGCATTTACACATATCATTACAATGGAGTGAAGGATCTTTATACAGTTCAAACCTGGATATTTGGTTATAATTAAATATTTCCCGAGGAGGACATGGTGGAAATCTTACCTCATTATTATTAATTAGCTTTATTTTTAATAACCGTTAGTTATGGATTAATAATTAGTTTATGATTCGAGCTTTCGGAGCTTTTCGCCAAAACTGGTTTTAGCTGGACCCTCCGTACAGCCTCCTTCAAAGCTACACCTACAGACTACTTGTCGTCTTATTTAAAAACAATTATCTAGAAGATGGAATGAAATTATCTAGATAAGGATATCAGAACGGATGGATTTGAACGGAGAGAGGAAGTCTATAACCGGGGAGGGGGATTTCGATTCCTTTTCAAATTCGAATGTAATCCCCGGGACGCTTCCGTTTTTTGAAATTCTGTTCGACTTCGAAAAATATCTGGTTTCCGATAAAATAAAAGAAAAGAAGGAAAATTTTAGATTTTTATCTGTCTCGAATATATCTTTGGGGGTGGTGGTGGGGGATGGGTGGTGAGAAAGGCGCTCCGGGAGAGAAGACGAAACTCCCGAACGCCTGATTTAAAATAGAAAAAGTTTTTGAAATTCAAAAATGAGAGAGAGGAAGAAGGAAAAAGATTTTTTTTATTCGGTTCACCATTTCCGCTTTTATCATTCCTTCCGCCAATTTTCATTCTCTCTCTCTCTACATTTCTCGGTGGGTTTCTCCTGTTTCTCACTTCTTTTGACTCGCTGTTGTTTCTCTGATATTCAGTTTCTTGTTTTTGTCTCTCTCCTCCCGGTTTCACTCTATTTCTCTAACTCATCTCGTCCTTCTTTCTTTGTTTCTTTCTGTTTTCAACTGTCTGTCTCCCTTTTCTTTGACTTTGCCTTTTTCTCTTTTTCAATCTCTCTGGTTCTCTTCTATTTTCTTCTTCAGCTATATTTCTTTGTCTTTTGTCTTTCCTTTTTCTTTTTTTCCCCCTTTCTTTTTATTTCTTCTCTCAAGTTTCTTTGTTTATTTTATTCTATCTTTCTTTTGTCCTTCCTGTTTCCTATTTCATTTAATCTCTCTACCTCCTCTACTCTACCCTTCTCTCTTCGCCTTTCGACCATCTCTTTTAACTATTTTTATCTTTGTCTTTTTCTAGCTCTTGGTTTTTCTTTCTATATTTACTCTTTTATTGTTTTTCCTGCAGAGGAACTTTATAGTCAACTGATGACTTTCAACGAGGTGTCTTCTCTTTTTACCTCTTGAAACTCTGATCTTGCATCTTGGCTTTTTCAGAGACCTGCTTGAGGCATGACTATCCTGGCTTTCTTTCTGCCCAGTTGAAGATATTCTCCTCTTGTTTTACTTCTGTCTTTTGCGGTTTTCTTGGCGGTCTCCTGATAAGGCTTTTCTTCTGACTTCCTTTCAGAATCGAGACTCTGTCCAGCTGTTCTTCTATTTCCTCACTATTCTGAGATCTTTTGTTTTAGTCTTTTGCGTTCATTTCTCTTGTATCAATTGTTTTTCTTTTTCTTTCCTTTCTTTTCTTTCTCTTTTCTTTTTCTCTCTTTATTTACTTCTACATTTTCTCTGTTTTTCATTCTATCTTCCTTCCTCTTTCCCTCTTTTTTTTTCAATTTGCAAAACCATTCATTCACAACTTTTCATCATTCCTCACCCACCACTTCCTTCCTTTCTTAAAATATCCATTTCGGAGGAAAGCAAAAGGATTGCAAATACCCTCCTCTCTTCCTCCCTCCCTCCTCACTCGACACACAAAACAGACTCGCTCAAAAAAAACTTCAATCAAAATTTTTATTCCGATAATTTTAATTTGATTACCCGATAACGTTTCCAAGGGAGAGAGGATTGGGAAGGGAATGGTGGTAGGAGGGAGAGGGACTTTCAAAGCTTTAAAAAAGTCCCAGACCTAGAGAACCTAGCGTGCCAAGAAAGAATGATTGAACGGTTGGAAAGGAAGACGAGGAGGAGGAAGAGGAGGTTCGGAGAAGGCCAGAGAAGTCGCTTTTCCGGATTCGGGGTGGGGGGAAGAGATTTTTGTGACTAGCACAGACAGACCAACATTTCGACCTTAAGAAAAACCATTTTCCACTTGTTAAGCTCCATTTTTTCGTCAGGGACAGAAGCAGGAGCGGAGTAGGAGGAGGAAAAGAAAAGAAAAAGAAAGAAAAAAGGTCAAGTGAAATTGCTTTCAAAATTAGTCACGTGAAGAGAATTCAATTCCGGTTTTTTGGAAAACGGAGGAGGGACAGGGGCGGGGTAAGGATGTATTTGCAATTTACTAAACCCTCCTCCGTGGGGAGAGAGAAGACGAAGCGAAATTTTGTTTTTGTTTGATTTTTTTTTTTGGTTTGTTTTTGCAAACGAAATGTTTTGAATATAAAATTTTATTGAAATTCGTTCCGTCCATCCCTCGGACGTTCGGTGAGAGGAGGTGGTGGTGGTGGTGGTAGTGGAGGAAGTACAATCACTTTTATTTGCTTTAAAAGGTTTTTTTTTACATACACGAAAAAAGGGCCCTAGAGAAAAGTTCAATTTTGAAAAATACAGTACAAAAACTTTTTTTTTGTTTTCTTCTATCTTCCTCTCTTTTTTTCATTTCTGTTGGCTGCAGCTTTCATGACGTTCGTGTTCATTTTTTTATATTGTTGGTGCTGTTGTTTGTTTCCTTCCTGCCTGGTTATCCCTAATTTAATTCAGAACCTTTCTACCTTTTTCTACCTTCGTTTTTATCCCAATTTTGTAAATTATGAACTTTGTCAGACATTGGTATCCAACCTTATGTACGTTCTCACTGATACTCATCATCATCTGGCAATACAGCCTTTTGTGGGCTTGAGACTCCGGAACAATAAATTTTTACAGAGTAGGGTCGTTACCCATACGCCCAACCCCCAACCTGGAGGGTCAGAACAGAAGTTTGGTTCCAATTGACCTGTCTGACTTGGATAGCCCTACCAGATGTCTAAGCTTCCGGCAGCATAACCTCCGGGTCATTGGGAGTAGCAAACCAGTTCATGGGATGGTCTTACTGATTCTACCGAATGTTATCTCAGATATCTGGCTTGAGTAATTGATTGTCTCCGATTTGTAGAAACCGGAAATATATCCTTGACGATGTTTGATAAATGACTGAAAATTTATCACATTTACCGGATAGTTTATAAAATATTCAACTCTTGTTTGGAGGAAATTCCTTTCGTTATGAATTGGAGATTTTATAAACTAACCGGTAAAAGTGATAAAGTGGGTGAATATATTAGATGTACAAAATAATGTCAGTTTTGTGGGTCACCCTAACAAATAAGTAACGGTAAAAGTGATAAATAGGTCAAATATGTATATAATTTTTCTTTAGTATGCTTTGTAGGTACAGGGGAAGTCCCGATTGTTTCGATTTCTGTATTTTGCAGTACTGTGCTAGCCTTTGGACCTCTCTGCTCCTTCTCATCACCTGTTCTACCATGTCATCTCCGCATTCAGTTCACTAACTAACCAACCGTTCGCTTCTAGATATTTCCTTCGACTTTTTTGACCTCTCAATTTCAACCAGGCATTCCTTTAGAAGGTTGTTGTCTCCCTTCCTTATTTTCCCTTCGATTCCTGTATCTTGTCTCTTTTGCATTCCTCGAGAATTATATATTCTGGAGCCATAGGGTTCACTCCCAAAGTTCACTTGAGGTGTCCTTCCAACTTTATGCATTCCTGCCACCCCCAAACTTCTTGCTGCATGGTTCATCCCGCTTTTCACCAGTCAGTGGAACATGTAGCATCTTTGTTTAAAATTCCGGGGAATAACCATTCCCGATGCTCCATAATCTCTTCATACTTATGACCGCCCTTTGTTTTCCTTCTGTCTCATCCTACTTCTTCTTCCTCTGATTCTTATTATTATCACTATTCCTATTACTCTTGTTTTTCTCTTAGACTGCGCTCCCAGTCACATCCTGTTATCCTATCCCTGTGGTTGAGACACTAGTCCGCTCTCTAGATATAAAGCCCTTTAAGCCAGACCAACTACAAAATGTCTCACTTTCAGACAGATTGCAGTAGGCATGAGGGGAAAAAAATTCCGGTCCACCCTGTACAACCTAATAATTATGTCGTTGTGCGACAGGATAAAAACTCTAATACAGGAATAATGATTCCAAATTATCCAATTTAGTCCATTATTTTGCTGTTGGAAAGGTTCAGTTTGAATTAATTCGATAATCCCCAAATGAGAATGGATATTGCACAAAGTTCACCTCGAAAAACTCGATCTAATCACACATTTGGGGCTAACTTTCTAGGTCAGTAATAAAGCTCTGTGATTGGTTTTGCAACAGCACTCAAGCTTTGAGCACAACAACCACTCGAAAACCTTCGGCTAAAGCTGTGAACCTTTTCTATACCAGATGTAACCTCAGACTAACGATTAGATACAACCCAGGATGACTTTTTAAATGACCCAGTGCTGAAGAAGTATAAACTGAAAGTCAAAAAGCAAACTTCAAGCTTCTTAGAAGTCTTTCAACCATCTGAAATTTGACACAATTTACAAAAAAAAGGTTCAAATTGTGAAAAGGTTCAAAGGTGGAAATTGGGTCAAATTTCATACAGATGGTTGAAAGAATTTTTACTTCTTCAGCACTGGGTCACTTAAAAAGTCATCCTGGGTCAGCATCTAACTGTTGAATCTGAGGTTAGGTTACAAAGGACATTCCGTATAGCCCAGGCGATTTAAATTTCGTGGATTTGATTTTATTCGTAAAGAGAGCAACGAACAAATGTGGGACTGACTCAGAACACTTTCGTTATGTATATGTATGTATTTTATGTATTTGTAGCATGTGAAATGTATATTTTATAAGTTTTAAACATGCAACAGTGACGAAGTCAATCACGTGGTGGAGATGTTGTCTGTCTAGTTCTTGAGTCAACTGCTTGGACACTCAAAACCCAAACTGTGTCTTGAACTTTCTTCTTCTTCCCTTTCAACTCTTCTTCCAAACTTTTCTTTAGACATTTTGAGGGTAGAATTATAAAAAAAAATTCTCTGACAGTTCTAGAAACGTTTTCTATGTCTTGTCTATGAACGTTAACACTTATCAAGAACTGAACACCCAGGAGATTTAGCTTTGGAAAATCACTCACATCCAGAGAGAGAGGGAAGGTAGATAACAACATCCAAATCCTGTAGGGTCAAACTCATCACCAGGTGGAAACGAGAAACCAACAAAATCAGTTTAAACCTCTCGAATCCAAATCAGATTATGCCGGAGGAAAAAATCCGGGGATTTAAAACCACCCCCCCGCATCCCTCCACCACCACCACCATCATACTTCCGCCCCAGGCCTGAATCTTCCAGCAAAACCCTTTTCTGCATACTTGACATTCCATTTTGGAGAAGAAATGCTTTTTCGGAAAGTTCGCAGGAAACAAAAAAAAATTTCGAAAACAACTGCAACGTCCATCTTCCTTCCTTTCTCTCTTCTGGGAGTGTGTGTTTGTATATTTGTCTCTCTCTCTCTCTCTTTCTTTCTTTCTTTCTCTCTCATCCGGTTTTATTCATTGTTTCCTTTGAGATTTTTATCATCCCATTCTACGAAAGGATCTCTGGAAATTTTCTTTTGTTTTCTGACTGTGCTTACAACCGGCCCAGCTCAGTAATTAATCTCATCTTTATTCATGAAGAATCCCTCCTGGGGCTTAAAAAAAAAAGACAAAAAAATTTTAATCTCTCTCTCTCTTCTCCCGGATTCTTTTGCTTGTTCATCCACTTCTTTGGTAATCTCCTTCCTCCCCGTACTCTTACTGTACTTAGACATTCTCATAAAATCCAAGCGAAAAGAAATTTGAAACAGCTAATAAAAAGGAAAAATTAAATTTATTACATCTCTCTCTCTCTCTCCTTGTTTCTCTCTTTTTTCTGATTGTATCATGTTTCTCTAGTCCTCTCTCTCTCTCTCTGTTTGGAGATTCTCATAAAAATGGAAGGAAGAAGAAAGTTCCAAAGAGCTAATAAAAAAAAGGGAAAAATGAAATTTATTACATCTCGAGTTGAAAGTTTGAATCAAAAGAATAGACGGACAACTCATCTTTTCAAGTTTGATTTTCTGCGGAACACAAAACAAAAACAACAGCAACAACAAAAAACTCCAACAGAGAGAGAGAGAGAGTAATATTATGCAGCAAGAACAAAAAAGAAATCACAACAGCGGCAGAGGGGTCAGGGGGCGGAGGAGGAGGGAGAACAAAAATTTACAGAGTTAAAAATTAAATTTATGAGACTCAGTAAAAGCGAATGAACATCGCATTTTGGCTGGCCGAATATACGCCGCAAGAAAATTCGCCAAAACCTCCCCCGTCTTCCAGAAAATGAATCAACTCTTCCTCCTCACACACAACACTAACACGTCCTCCACCTCCCGAGCCCTCTTGTAACCCCCACCGACCCCGGTCTCTCCTTTCCAGGGTTTTTCTCCAGGAATCTTAAAGTTCAGCTTCGGTTGGTTGAAACCTTTAAAACAATTTTCACGAAATCGGTTTGTTGACCTTTCAAACTCCCCAACCCCCACTCGACCTCCCACAGATCGGCTGACTGAAATAAGGTGGATTATGTAAACCTCTTTCGAATCAGAAAATCCAAATTTTGGGGGAAGGAGGGAGAGAAATCATTTTCCCAAAAACAAATTAGACATAGTTTAAATTTTAATTAAATAGTCTGTTTTTGAAAATGGCGTAACTTCAGTGCTTTGTGGAAACGTTGAGAAAAAACGCAGAATCTGCTATTAGGGTAAACTTTTAATTATATCTAATTATTATATTTATAATTATCTACAATACGCTCGCTTTAATTTGAAATTTATAGGTCAAACAAAATGGCGGAGTAATTGTAATTTGAAAGATGGTTTGATTGAAAATGTGACGTCATTTCGAACTATAATAATATTTCACCGTTTTGGGTACAGATTTATTTGACAAAATATACGAGTACTCTATATCTATATATAATATATAGTAAAATATACTAGTACTATTAATAAATATACTTATCAATATCAAATACACCCATACCTCGCTATACGGCCGCTCTTTATACGGCATTTCGCTACAACGGCCTTCTCCAATTATGGCACGTTTTCGATTTGCCGCCTAAAATGTTTCGCTATAACGGCCAAAATGTGTCAAAGTACTGGTACAGAAGTTAATTTCCTTCCTGAAATTAGGCAAAAAATTTTGGATCCAGAACATGATCTCGGCTTCGAAGGACGAACGTATGTGCTTTGTGCTGTATCTACTTAAAGCTTATAGGGAACCTCTTTCATATGAGGAACTGTGCCAGCGGAACTGACATTTGATGAAGAGACAGAGGCTGTTGTATCCAAACAGCTAACATCAAAAATTTCTCGAAAGCTATTTTCTATTCCGAACAAGGAATAAAACCGATCCTGATGTCGAACGAAATTAATTATTAATGAAATAAGTTTCCAAGAAGGTGTGCAATATTTGTGAAATGGATCCAAATTTCCTGCCACTGAGAGTGCCTATGGCTGAGTGATAGCCTTCCGAAAGTTAAAATTGAGAGGAACAACAGCCAAAAGTAGAGAATCAGTAAGATCAAAAGAAGCTTTTCCATCTATTGTTGGTTGTATTTTTATCTACTTCAAGGCGTTATCTATTTAAAGTCTAGATTCACTGAATGAAGAGAGAATAGATAAAATTTGATGAAGATAGCTGAAACGAGGTTTTGAAAACGTCCATCGTAAACCATTTTATATGTTAAAATCGATGGAAGAGATGCAATCTAAGACGTTAGACGTTATATCACCTTAGTGCTTTAACCCCCAAATCTATCCTGGAATCTTTCTATAAATATTCCATGTATGATAGTATAATAGTATGAATGGCTAATCACCTGTCCATCATAAATACTCCAAAACTCTGATACTTAAGGATCATATAACCCAACTGACTAATTATAAAAGTGGTCTAAGTCCATTTGGAACCCCCAAAATATATGTTACAACTTGGCCTAAAAGTCATTTATATTATTAGTTGAAACATTATCTGACTTACAAACCTTTCATATTTTCCAGGAGCAACAATAATGAACCTACGTCACTTTTAAATGTCAGCTCTTCCAAACCTCACTCAGCTAAGACCAATTGATAGATAATGAAACAAAATGGAGGAGGGAGAATGAAACATAACAAGAACCGGTAGGTGTTGATTAGATCATAATATTAGTCTTTGGAAAGGTTTTGAGTCATTTTCAAAATGTGGGAAGTCAGAAATTTTGTCACCCATGTCTTGTTGCCATAGCCTCCATTTTGATTTTTGTTTTTGATTTTGGAGAGAAGAGAAAGAAGAAATCTGGTGAACTCATTCCCAAGATCAAGACAGTCTTATTGTTTAAGGTATGTTTCAAATCTGAAATTTATTTTGCTTTTGACAATTTACATCACAAAGGTGAGAAAGTGAAATGAGAAAAGAACAAAAAATTTTGACTCCATTTTGAAGAAAAACCACCATCCCCAAATTGAAATGAATAAAAAATTCATCCCCCCAAGAGAAAGACATTTTGGTTTTACTTCATCATCCCCAAATAAACCAAAAAAGCTCGATAATTAAAGTTTTTCATTAAAACAAAAAGGTTGATGAAACGACTTGGAGGACCGGAAAGGGAGAAGGGTTAGCAAAGACAACGCAAAACGACGCAAAACCCTGGATCTAAAGCTTCCAACCCCTCTGCCCCTCCAGCCCCCAAAAATAATGCGTGAATATTTTAAAATAAAATGATTGTAGGCCCGGGGGTCGACAAGACAAGAAAAAAAAATACCGCAACACGCATGTTTTGACGTTATAATAGAGAGGAATGACTGTTAGCACGTGGAATTAGAATTTACGTCACTTCCACCGCTATAAGTGACTTCCATATGGTAAACATGGGTTCGAACACGCTCAAAACCCCGGCTCGGTCGTCATGCATGCGGAAACACGATTTTCCATGGCATGAAATCGTCAAAAAAAACTACCGCAATGCTCAAAAATAAATAAATAACCGAATCAAAAATAAAGAGAAAGATGGATGAAGGTGGAATGGGTGCGGGGCGGTAGGAGAGCATAAATTGTGAAATAATTCGAATAAAACGATTTTATAACTTTGCCTCCACTTTTTCTTCAGAAAAAGGAAATTTATTTTAATTTTTTGAATTAAAGAACAGAATTCAAGATGGCGGGGTTAATAGGATTTGAGAAAAGTATTCTTTCATTCTTCGAGAGACGATTCCTTTGTCCCCGTTGCGAAATAATAAAAAAAGAAGAAGAAGAAGAAAAACAAAACTGTGGGAAATTCGAAGACGTAAGAGAAGCGCTGTAAAAATCAGCACAGCGTGAGTCGAATAAGACGGCCGGGACACAGTGACGCATTGCAGGTGCGTCGCAGCCAATCACAAAGCGCCGTACAAGATAGAGAAGCCGACAAGGAAGCGAAGTAAACAAGACCGCACCCAGCACCTATAAAGTCTCTTTGACTTGCGCATACGAAAAGTAGTCCCAATTTCATACTCATTTTTAACCGTTTTAAATTTAATTTAATTCGTGAAATTTACCCGTGACAACAATCCACGGATTTTGAAAAGTGTAAATTGTCAAAATTCACCAGCAGAAAACACATCTCCGTGGGAAAAAATTTTTTTTGTCGACTCCATCTTTTCCCTCAGTGCGTTTACGCTGCGGACGAATACATAGCACTGCAGCTCAATACAACTCAGTTCGGCGTATACGTTGGAGAGAATCGGTGTTTGTTTTATTGTAAATTTTATTTAGGACGAAATTATCGAAACAAATCAACCATGGTAAGGGAAATTTTATCAATTATTTATTAAATATCACTATTAGATATTAGTTTTAATAAGAATCGCACTTTTTCGGTCTATATTTTTATTTATTAGGAAATAGAAATAACTTAAACCCGTGTCCCCCATGCAAGAGCACACGGATATCGATCTACTTGAAATCGTAGAATTTCCCACGAAAACCCGGGATTATGTCGAACCGTTGACTCGGTTTATTATTTTTAAATATACAAAGCAAGTGTTTTCTCAACTGCGACGTACTAAAACTAAAAATAACCCATGGTTGCGGAATGGTATTTTGGCCGGTATGACCCCTCCCCCCTTTCCAAGTGTCAAGTGTTCATAAACAGAGTGAAACAAGTGTTTTAAATATTGTTCGTTTTGGATAAATTATTCACCTCATAGAAACGGATTCGATAATGTATTTAGTCGAACGGTTTATGATGTAGTTGAGTTTTTATTTGAGTTAAAAATGGGATCCGATCCCAGGGTGAGGTGGGAACAAATCAGGTGCATGATGTAGGACTAAGCCTATGAATCATGTCTTCCATTGGGTTTTTGACCAATCCAAGAGGTTATGACTAATTTTTCCTTTTTTATTTTTTATATGATAGAATATCCGTTTTAGTAAAATCATTCTCAGAAATGAGAATAAGAATTGCAGGGAGATATTTGCAGAGTAACGGCTCTGAGCTTTATTGATTAATCATGGCATTGTCACAGATTTTATTTTAGAAAAAATCCGCCATTTTAGTTTTTGTAATGTTACTTGGAATTTTTTTTTCTTTTTTTTTGTGTTCAATTGAAAGTATTGATCATATAAATTTGTAATAATTCATAAAATTATGCAACTTGATGGTAATTAAATTCAAGACCTATTAGTTGGAAATATTTTTTTTCGAAAGATGTAGCATACAACTTGGGCTGGAACAAAAAATTTTTTGGTTCGAGTTCACACTATAAACTACACAATCCCAAACCCCTATACATTCTCAAATCTCTGGTTCTGGGTTATATGTAATATTACTTATGATGATGGGTTACATATTTAGATCTCGAAAAATATCACACACTACTTGATCTTTGGACTGAACCAAAATTTTGTGTTGTTTGATTTGAGTTTTGCAGATTAAACCTGAGATTTGCTTTATATATGTCATAAACATCAGCTTTTATGTTAATTGGTTGTATACCTAATTGGTAGGAATAATTGTCTTGAGGAGTATCACATACCATTTGATTATCGAGTGAAAAAAATTTTTTTGCAAGATTTGAAGGTTGTTTGTAGTTCGAATCATAGCTTCTCTCTCTACCTGTCATGAAATGTATAAGTTTATAAAGTTCTTATGCATAAATCAGCAGTTATGTATTATTTGATGTTAATTAACTAATAAACCTGGAAGTGATTATCTGGAGGAAGGTCTCCCACAATATTCAATATTTGGTTTATTTTACTCGAGATTGTTACTGCCATGATTGTTTCATACAAATCAGTTTCCTTCTCTCTCATAGTCTAGGATGAATTCTCATTTTAAGTCTCGAGTGGGAATAAGGAGAGCAGGTGAGGGGAGGTGGGAGAATTAGAATGAGTTCAATAATAACTGGAAGACATTTAAAGAGAACATGACACATAAATTGAGATGGTGTGTTCCACCTACAGGGATGTAGCAAGTTGTTACTTAGAAACGAGTATAATTAACACTTTGCCTCTTGGATTATTATTTTCCATTAAAAGTTTTTGCACTTCATTTTTTCTTCATCTAAACATCTCAAACTCGATTGAGAAGGAAGAATAGACAAGGTGGGGTTGGAGGGGGGTTTCTATCTCTAACAAATGATTTTGAATTATAGTGTATGGTGACATGCTTGTCTATGCAGGTTGCAAACAAGTTAAGGAGATGCTTGGTTGTGGTGTTTTGAATTATTTTTGATTCAGTTTGTAATTATGAGAATCTTATTCGTGGGCACACAATTTTTTCTCTTTAATTCTCTTTATCAGTCAGAGAAGCAAGATTGGAGTTTTATCAGAATGACATTTTTTTATTATGAGCAAATGAGACTTTATCAAGGGAATGATGAAACTGATTTCATTCAATTCGGTTTCTCAAATAGAGATTGTCTTGTATTTGAAAGAATGAAACCACCAACCTGAAGCAAGAGAGAGGCAATGTGAGAACCAGAATCTCTGTTGCATGCATGGAAATGTTTAATTTATAAGTTGAACGAAGGAAAAGTAGTGTGTTATTAAATAATTTATAAATTAAAAAGTATAATGATTGCAATTGATACTGTTGGTTCTATGAAGGGATTCACTCATAATTATGGAAATTATAATGTACACCAAACCACAAAAATTTCATTAAGAAAATAATTTTTTTACTGCCATTTTGTTGTTTTTGCCAGAAAGGTGAATGAAAAGACTCGAGAGGAGAGGAATTTGATGAGTATAAAAAAGAATTTATATCTCTTGAGTCATTCGAGTATTTAAAACATAATATGAATACTTAATGGCTTGTTTAAGTCACTCAATAAAAATATAAAATAATTTATGAGATTCACTTATATAATAATATGCAATTTTTAAAAGTTGAAACTAATTTGTTGTTAATAAATGAAGGACTTTTGTTTCGAATGTGGGGGGAGGTTACATGATGAAGCCTTGAGATGATGCCAAAGGGGTGTTGGAGAAGAACCTTTGTTATGTCATTGGTTAGTGTACAAGTTAGGAGACGAAGGTGAAGGTTAGTGTGTTGCAGAGTGGGTTTTTAAGAGAAAGTGGGGGAGGAGGGGAGAAAGTAAAAGTTTGAGAAGAAATTTTTAAAGAGAACAAAACGTTTTTTGTTTCTAAAGGTTTTTGAAAATGTTCATTCAATGGAGGTCTTTGCAAATTTTTGTTGCCAATAAAAATGCCAGGTTGTGATTTTGTTATTAATTAACTTTTATTATTCAATCACATGCCTGTGAGAAGAAAACCTGAATTTTTTTGTTGGCTGTTTTTGTGTGCAAGTTAGAACAAAGAATGCAGTTTTGTTGGAAGGGGTATGGAAGTGAGGTGGTGGTTGGGGAGAGGGCGTAGACTTCCTAGATGAGTATCAAATCAAGGTTGGTGGTTTTAAACAATTGAACCTGAAACCGTTTTCTTTTATACTAGGGCCTGCAAGGCTTTCTACGAATCGGGACGTTGATTTATTAAAATTAATGTTTTTTTTTGCACAAGTCGACACCGGACTAAGTTTGGCGTGGCCGTTGGGGTATTCTGGTTGAATTAAATCTCTCTCTCTCTCTCTTTCTCATTCACTCAATCCTGATTTTGAATTTAAATATTAATTTGTTAAGATCGTAATGAGGGAGTTTTGAATTTAAATGGGATTTTAAGGAGTCGGGGATGGGTTTTTTTTTTGTTGCGGAAAGTTCACTTTGTCTCATTGCGAGAGATTTGTTGAAATGTTTTTTTGCTGTTTGATTTATTTAAAAAAAATAGCTCGAGGCTGTTTATTAAAAGATAAAGCAATTAATCTCAATGTAATCACTTTTATCAAGCACAAACCAGGTTTTTCCTTTCCTTATCGAAACGAGTAATAAATTTTGAGTTGTCTGTCGGACGTGGCAAACGTTAATCAGAATAACGAGAGGGGAAAAATTGATGGAACGCGTCTGAGAGATTTCGCGCACCGCCTTTTTGAAGTTGTAGGACCCAAAGGAAAAAGAAAGATGGCGGAAGGTATTTTGTCAAATGTCCGACCCGGTTGAAATCGATATCTTTGGAAATGTTTTAGTATAACTGAGGAAGTATGAAAATGGTTTTTTTCGTTTTTAGTTTCTACGATTTTTGTAACAAAATGGCGGTGGTCGTTGTTTTGGATGGAAACGAAAAAGAAAGAGATGATAATAATAAAAGAAAATGTTTGCTAATATTTTTATTTTCGCTCTGCCAAGACAAAAAAAACCGTTTCTATCGCTTTTAAGAGTTTGACATAACGCGAAGGAAGAAAAAAATTAAGAAATGGACGTTCCGATTAAAGGTCACGGCCTTCTTTGATAATGGCGTTCGGTTCAAGCACCTTATCCGATCAGTTTTTTTTATTTATTTAATATTTTTCCTCCCTGAGATTTTGTGGATGTTTTATTTATTTAGATGGGTGTTTGGTGTACGGTTTGGGTGTGAAAGGTGACAAAGTCTAAACCTTGTTTTAGGGGGCGTTGGGAATAAAATAAGTTCGAACGGATGACAAGTTGCGGACAGTTGTCTCCTCATATATTATTCAAGTGGAAAAGAGAGAGAGAGAGATGACGAAAAGAACATTATTATTAATATTTGATTTGAAGCTTTTTTTTTCTTCTTTTCGAACGAACAATAAAGCAGTTATGCGTTCGCGGTGGTTTGGGAGAGAGAGAACGACGTTCGGGGTGGGCTGGGGGGTAGAGGAGGACTCGGAAAGAGAACGTGTGTTTTGTTCGAGTCTTTAAAAAAATTATCATTCGGATTTCTTTTTTTTTCGTGCGTGATGATGACCTCAAAAATGGAGAGCTGATATGGCTGTCGTTGTAGATAATTCTTTTGCGGTTTTTTCTTTTATTTTTATATTCGAGATTAAAGAATTTCTGTTGGGATTTTCGGAAAATTTGGAACCGGGAAGTGGGGGAGGGGACCGTGGTGTGTCCTTATTGTTATTTCCCAATTTCCGAGCGACCATGTTTTGATGGTGCGATGTTTGTTAGCAGTTGGTATTATCGGTTTGTTAATTGAATTTGTGAGGAGGTGCAAGAAGCCATTGAAATGTTGGTACGGGGGACGGGGGCGGGGTTGGTGTCATTGCAAAATTGGATTGGCTTAGTTCGCAAAATATTCCGGGTTTTCGAAGTTCGAGACCCAGGTTTTCTAGACTTTTCGAGGACACTTAAAGAAGGTCGTGATGAAGGGAAAGAGGATTTAGTTAAGCAAATCCGTTAAATTTTTTTAGGGTTTCGAAAGTGTTAGTCATGGCTGCCATGACATGAATTTTGTGACTGTGTAAGTAGGTGGTGACGTTTTTCTTGTGTGTGTGGCCCCCCATTCCCTCTCGTTTCCGTTCGGGTTGTTACAACTTCGTGCTTTTCCTCGTCGAGCTGAATTATAGATAGATACGTCGTCTACCTCCTTGGCTCGCGTGGAATGCTTCCTGGAAAATTACCAAAGTCATTTGCATGAAGGTAGTTCCGAAGGCGTTCTCAGCCGACACGTGTCACCGGCACAACAACTTGTTGTCGGAACAGAGATTTGTGATTTGTGTTTGTTTTGTTACAGGCTGACCAGCTGACTGAAGAACAAATTGCCGAATTTAAGGAAGCATTTTCCTTATTCGACAAAGACGGAGACGGTACCATAACGACAAAGGAATTGGGCACAGTCATGAGATCCCTCGGTCAGAATCCTACAGAAGCAGAACTTCAGGATATGATCAATGAAGTGGACGCTGATGGTGAGTTCTTGTTGTTGTTGTTGTTGTTGTGTGTTTGGTGATAAAAATAGGAGGAGAGTTTAGTGTGTGCGTGGCGTTGGTGTGCTTTTGGACGAAGGAAGACAGAATGAGAGAGAGAGAGTGAATGCACAATGGCGACTCGCATTTTTGTGTTTGTTTTGTTTTGCCAAATGACAATTCGCGCCAGATATTTAAGAATAGTGAAGAATTTTGACGTGTCAGAAGAATGGTTTCTGTTTGTGATTTGGTGAGAGGCATAGCTGGGGGATGATCGGTTGAAAGAGAGAAGAATCCTGACTTGTAATTATCTCTTGGTGGTGACTCCCGACCCCATCCACCATCATCATCCCTCGCTCACGACTAATTATGCTTCGGTTTTCCTTCTTGTGACGCAGGCCCAAAGCTCTGTGTAGGTCTAGGAAAAGTTTCCATCCTTTGAAAAGACGACAGTCAGGCGTCAGAGCTTTTGTTTCATTTTTTATTTTTTTAGTTCATGTCGAATTGCGTGGGCCTGCATAATCCTCGCCTCTTAAGCGGTGCTGTTGTTGCCGATTTTCTTTGAGAGGGGGTGTAGCTGGGGGTAGGGAAGGTGAACCAACCAAGGAACTCGATTAATTCGTTTGAATATTTGGAATAAAGGGCGAAAGGAAATTGAGTTTGGTCACGTGACTCGCTAAAGGCGGTGAAGAGGTCAGAGCTGATGACCGACTTTAGATTTTGCTGTAGATTTGGGTGCTGGGGTTTGGGAGGTAGTGATTAGTTTGGTAAGGACGGTTGTAGGAAACGTGGCGAATGGTGCTTGGACTTAGAGGAGAATACCAAAGACGGTATCTGAGGAGTGAGGGAGTGAATGAGTTTCGGTTAACGATTTTGGGAGACTTTCACTCACTTGACTATGGTTATGGTTCCGCGAGGACTCATTTCTCTGAGGTTTTTCATTTTCGGTTTAATTTACGGAGAAAGTGAGAAGGGGATCGTGATTCGAAATTGGCCTTTTCGTGAAAACAACAGTTTTAATTAACCTCCTCCCCGGCCAGAGAAGTAGGAGGAGAACGGAGGAATGTGGAAGAAGAGATAACGACTATGGCTCTTCTCTCTCTTCCGCCCCGGTGGTCGGGTATGATAAGGGTATTGAGAAAGATCAAGTGTAAATGCGATGCTAAGGGTTGTTTCCGTTGTTTCGCGGAGGGGGGGTGGAAGGGATGGTCACGGGGCGAAGGAGGATCAGAGAAAAGAACTAAAAAATGGATGGGAACTTTTAAAGCCGTACACACGAAAGTCACGCGAAAAACAAAATAGGGAAAAAAAGTTTTTTTTGGTGAAATTTTTGGAGAAATGGCCTTTAAATGAATCAACACGAAAACAATTTTTTTTTGCGGGGGGTGCCAGGGGTTGGTGGAGGGCTGGCAGTATTTTTAGTTTGTTCTATTTACATCTAGATAACGGAAAAGGTTTGCTGTTGTTTGTTCTCTGTCTTTTTCGTTGCCTTCGTTTCGGGGAATTAGATTTCTTTTGGATAGTGGGGTGGGGGTGGAGGGTTGAAAAAGGGCTCGGTTGACATGTTGTCATTATGTTGGGAACGAAATTACGAGGTTAGAAAGGCCGTGCTAAATTAGTGGTGGGTGATGATTGGGTGGGTGTGGAGGCGTTGGTGGCCGTGGCCGAAGCAAACCTTTTTGTGTGCGATTTGGGGAAGGACCCCCGCGTTTCCCAGTATAAATAAACTCTGCTGCCAACACTTTATTTGTCGTAATTACTTGCGGCACGATTGTTAGTAAAACACACGCGAGAAACACTTTTTTGTGTGTGTGTGAGTTTGTATTTGGCGTGTTTGTTCCTTTTGGAACGGTGATTGGTGAGAGAGTTCGTATTCCGGTCGAATGGTAAGGTTACAAAGAAATTCGCCTACGCGATTTCCGAACAGAAAACTTCTTGGAAATGTGCGTTTTGGTTTCGATACACCTTAGAGCCAATACAACGATTGGAGAGGTCGTACGGGTGTGAATGTCAGTTTTGGTTGGATGTTGCTGGGAGGTAATTCGCATATCGGAGGAATAAGAGGACTTGGAAAACGATATTCGTGGCTTGAACGTAATTCAAATTCAGGTATTTGAACCTGGAGGTCAAATGAGGGATAAGAAGATGAAGAGTGACGGATTGACCGACTGACGTATCGACTGGAGTCTAGGTTAAAATCGAAATAACCATTTCCAAAAGAGGCGGTCGAGTCGAGACTCGGAACCTGAAGCCATTCAGAAGTTCACGCACCTGGTTCATGAGGTACGAGGCGCCATTAGGAAAGAATTTCTGCGAAGTCGGAACCAACGCACCGGCTGACGATTTTCCCCGTCTCTACTTCCTTTCATCTGGTTTTGGTTGGTTCTTTTGTTCTTCTTCCTTGGGTGGAAGATGATTTCACTCTTTTCTAGAAAAGATGACGGAACTCTTGTGTCTTTTGGTCATCGAGCGTGGACCCGAACCTGACCATCTGTCACGGTGATAGTAGACGCGTTGGAGTTTTCGTTTTCCTTTTTTAAGAGAAATGACGTGATGCAGGGATGGGAGGACCTGAGGGGGGGGCGGTAGGTGGTTGCTCATGGTTGGTGACTACCTACTTCCTTACAGAACATTTTTATCTTGATGAGGTAATTGGATTTGTCAATGATGATTTGGTATCTTGAGGTTGAGGAGGCGATGACGTCGACAGACCTGCTTGACAGCTTTTTTGGTTTTCCTCATATTGATGCGCATGCGTAACGTGACCTTCGATGAGTGTTTCCGGGAGTTTTGCGGCAATGTCTGAAATTGTTGTCGTTGGTGTCATGTTTCAAGCTTTGGCCAAGCTGTCGTGACCTTGGATTAGTGTTCTTTTTTTGAGTCTTAGTGGAGGGGGGAAGCTGTCGACTTAAGTTGAGGTTCCTTTCTCCTCGGTTTTGGGGTTTTGATGAAAAGCTTGATTAATTGTCAAGCGCTGGAGAGTTGTAATCCTCTCCTAACGGAACAATGGCCCGATGATGAATGACTTCCCCTCGAATGGTTGACGTCGTGTCGGAAGAAAGTGCTTCACTTCCGGAGTTTAAGGACATGAGAATTTCCGTTTATAGACAAGCGTTTAGTGGGTTTGTGGTGCGTGCGTGTCTGCGCGTGCGAAGTCACTAATGAAGATGGTTTGTAAGGAAGATGGATGTGTGTTTCTGTGGGTCTTTCTATCTGTCTGTCTTTCGCCCCTTTTGACGACGTTTTTTTTTCTTTTCTTCAGGAAATGGTACCATTGATTTCCCGGAGTTCCTCACTATGATGGCTAGAAAAATGAAGGACACAGACAGCGAAGAAGAGATTAGAGAAGCGTTCAGAGTTTTCGACAAAGACGGAAACGGATTTATATCAGCGGCCGAGCTAAGGCACGTGATGACAAACCTTGGGGAAAAGTTAACTGATGAAGAAGTCGACGAAATGATCAGAGAGGCTGATATCGATGGTGATGGTCAAGTGAACTATGAAGGTACGTCAGCTTTTTCAAATCCGTTGGTTTTCTTTTAAGTTTCATTTTCAATTTTAGGCCAGAACATAATTCAAAAAGGGCCATCGGGAAAGAATAGTAAGACGAGATGAAATGAGGAAGGACCGGGCGGGGGAGGGGAACCGGGGAAAACGAAAGCTCACCGAAGATGGTGAAGGTTCTAGCTTAGCTTATGTCTTTTGAGTCAGGTTGACAAACTATAGAAGAACAAGGATGTACCTTGTTTCCTTAAAAAGGAGGTGGGAGAGGGATGAGGGATGAGGGGGATGCTGTTGTGACTTTCAAACCTGTGAAAAAATTTTTTTTTCTTCCCCTTTAGCGAACTCATCAAAAGTGTGAGAGTGACGTAAGCTAAGCGGGTGGTGGGTGTTTAACAAAACTTTGAATCGGTACCGGAAGTGGAATTTTGGAAGACAACACGTCTCCCTGGCTCTTTTATAAGTTTTTCATAAGGTTAATGATATGGCACCCCCACCCCCCCTCGCCGTTCCTTCTAAAGAGAGGTCAAGTGGGGTTTTTAGGACAACAGGAAACGGTTAGTCCATTTTCGGGGGCGTGGAGTGAAGGGGTCACTGCAGGAAAGGTCATTTTTCCACAAACCTCCAGGGGAACCGAGGAGGGAAATAGGTCAAAGGGAAGGAGTTTCCAAAGTTTGGGTCGATTCTACAATGTTGACATGGATTTATCTATCGGAATGGTGGTGGGCTTGGGGATTCAGGTTTTCCACAGCCTTCAAAACCGGAAACTCCATACAAAGTTTCGATTGATTTACGACACGAGCAAGCTCTCCTCACCCTTGGGGAGAGGGGGGATGGGTTTGGTCGTAGACTATTAATTTTATTTTTTTTCGAGGAGGCGGTGGGAAGGAGTTTAGGGCTGAAAAACCAATTTGTTTAGGTTTGACGGGAGATAAATTTTAAAAAGAGTTTTTTTTGTCCTCTCTTTGGGGGTGGTGGTGGTGTTCTTCGAACCGGTAACCGTTTTTCTTCTTTTTCGTTTTCCCCAAATTCAATAAATCTTGACCCGAATGACTTTTATTCTCGGTTTTAAAAGAAGAAAAATAAAAGATTTTGGAATTTTTATTTTTAACGCTGTTGTTTTTGATCGGCGTTTTTATTGTAAATGCTCGATTTCTATTCTTTCACAAGTTTATTGTTGTTTTGCTTTCTTTCGTTTTGATTTTAAATTTTGTCAAAAAACTGCGCCACGGTAACACAAGACACGAAAAAGTCAATTTGCCTTCGAGGCGATTTCCTCCAAGACGGGAAATGAAAATTTTTTTTTGATTCGAGATGAAAATTAATTTTTAAATATTTGATTCGATTTGTTCCAAGTTCGATTAGACTCTCTTCCCTGGGAGGAAATAAAAGGTTGATGGAGGAGGAGGAGGTGGAGGTGAGGAGATCCAGAGGGAGGAGAGGAAATGATTGGATTTAGGTCAAGGATTTTTGTTTCGGTATCACTTTGATCCGCCCTCGGTTTCGTCCTTTTAATTAAAAAACGGGGAGGTCCAAAGACTTCTGCTTCTCTGTTGGTTGGTTTGGGTTTTGTGTCTTTTTTTTTCTTAGCTGTTTTTCTGCTGTCTACTGTTGTATGCTTCTCTCTCTCACTTAATCCCTGTGTTTGTTATCTTGATTAGGATGAGTTGGTCAGTCGTACGTTGGGTAGGAGATCCCCCAAAAAGGTAGTGAAAGATGAAAAGTTTTGTAGCAGAAGGAGGGAGTTGGGGGGGATGAAGAGGTGGAGGTTGGGAAAGCTCACCGAACTCAATTCCCAAGTTGAAATTGTCCTGTTGACAAGAGGAAATGGATTCATAGATAGCATTTTCCCTCGGGGATGACGATAGCTGACTGGGGGTCTGAGGTAGGGATGGAAATGGGTTGAACGGGGGTGGGAAATTCGGTCGAGTTGAGTTTATTGTAGGACGAAGTGGTGGTGAAAGGGGTTGAAGGAGGGAGATAGGACTTGAAAATGGTAACTGGAATGTATAAGAGGGCGGTGTGCGGTTGTCGAAAACGCGAAGAATCCGAATTGGAGATGATTCGAACGTATCAGGGTGTGAGTGAACGGCACGTTTTCTTTGTTTGGAGTTTGTTTCCGTGAAATTCACGCGAAGCGAAACTTTTTCGCAATCGGAATGGGCAATATCAGGTGTTGGACAGAATCCAAAAATTCGGTTTTATGGCAGTTATTTTGTATTATTCTTATTTTTAAGCTTTTTTTATGTGTCCTAAAGACAAAGAGAGAGAGAGAGTGTGTGTGAGTGTGGGGGAGAAGTGGCCGTTAATTCTCTTTACAAAGGTTAATTACCTGCGGGTGTTCATCGAGAAGAGAGGTGTTTGTAGGACATCCGTTGTGAGAGGTGTTTACTGGATGAGGTGATGGCGGTGGTGAGATTTGCAGATTTGCTCCAAGACTTTAAAAACATGTCGGAGGAGAGTGAGGGAGGGTCATCGAACGTGGATAACACGAAACAATGTGACAAAAAGGAAACGGAACAGAAATCGAAATAAATAATGAATTTGGATTTGGGTGGGATCCAAAAAAGAAAGAAATTTCTTTCGCTCCGGTCACAATCAGGTGGTGACCGAAAAGCTTTTTGACGGGGTGGGGAAGGGGGTGTCTACCACAAAGAAGTTTCCCGTCTAAAGAAACTCACGGAAATTACAGAATCCATTTGGTGATATCGTATCGATAAAGACGACGCCATATTGTTAGAAGTCCTAATAGAGTCAAAAATGACGTTTTTTGATTTCTTGAAAATCGGTTGGGGATGTGTTTGTGACGTTTCCTGGTTGACATGGTAACAAGAGCTTTGAGGAGGATGGCAGGGGATGAATGGGAGTGGGAGGAGGAGATAGAGAAGAGATTTATGGTGTCGGGTTATTCAAAACACGGTCTTATAAAAGGATTTGGTGACTGAATTTGTTTTCCTCCCGCTCCTCTTATCCTGTATTGTGTTTCGTATAGAGGCAGAGCTTTTGAAGAGGAAATGGTTTTAGGTGGGAAGAGCTTTGGTAAGGAGGGCAGCCTTCGGGTTTTTTGTCGTCCTTCAGTTTTTTTAAAAACATAACGTGTCATTAACTACAAGAGGGGTGAGGTCAGAGGGAGGTTAAAAGCTCTGGGAAGGCCTCCGGAGAAAAGTTTTTAATGAAAATTTAAAAACATTTTTGTTTGCGAGCATGAGGCTTCCGTGGCTTTTACGTCCTTGTTTATTATTCATTTGGAGGTTTGGGGACGGGCGGGGCAGGGGTGGAAGCCTTGTAAAAGCTACTTTGCCTCTCCTTCATTTCCACTCTGCTATTATCAATTGGCCCCCGCCCCCTCAAGCTGCGACCTTTTTCGGAAAATTAAGTCCCGTGTAAACCTTGAAGGAGTCAGAGAGATCCTTGGCCCAAAATTCACGGACGGACGGGAGTCGGAACGCAAATTTTCTTTTCTCTCTCTGTTGCTCTGTTGACAATGATGGATGGCGATATGCAGCCTGTTGAAGGGTTGGTTTCGAAGCCAAAAAATTTTCTTTCCTCCCCCTCCCTCGAAGCGAAAGTTTCTTAGTTTTTCGTTTCCTCCATCATCATCATCATCATTATTATTATGGCGGTTCCGCCGGAAAGGAAACGCACAATGGCTCGAAAGTTCTGAAGAAAAATTTCTGCGTTCATTCCGGTATCGGGTGTGTGCGGTGAGCGCACGTATTTGAGATTCCTTGGCGGCGGTCCAGTCCCCGAGCGAGAGTTTTGGGAGGAGGAGGAGGTGGCATAGAGTGGGAGTGGGCAGCTCGTCGAACAGTTTTTTTGATTTTCGAATTTATGAGACCCCGGAGAGAGGAGAAGGAGGAGGAGGATTCGGTTTCGGGAATTGTTTAATTAAGAACACCCAAAATGCATTTCCTTGATCGCGTTTGTGTCCATCCACTCTGTCAGGAGGTAGGTTTAATATCTTTGTCATTCCATGAGTTCGTGTAGGAGGAGGGATAACTATAACAAAAGTCCGATGGAGTTGGTATCGGGCGGGGTGGTGTTGAAGAGCTTTCGAACAATTTGGTGGAAGGGGGGCTCGTTTGAAAGTGTCAGGTAGGCTGAGTGTCAACGAGTCAGGTCGATTCGATTTTGAATAAGTGATGAGTGAGAAACGTTACCTCCCTCTTCCTCCTTCCTTCCAGTGCAAAGCTCTGGACCGATTCTGCGCTTAAAGCTTTCTCCGGTGACAGTGGCTTCCTCCAAACCTCCCACAGGAAGAGAGGAAGCGAAACTCGTGACCTTTCACCTTTTCCCCCGATCAGGTCATGGCAACATTTCTCTGTAGCGGATTAGAGGGGGTGGGGGTGGAAAGAAAGGTTTTCGAAATTATTGATGACTTGGTCCGTTTTCCATTTTCATTCCTTGAAAGGTTTCGCATTGTTATGAGGAGGAGGACGGGGGGGGCGGTGAAAATGGCGGACGACTTTTTCCTCTGATTTTTTCTTTTGATTCCTTTGAATATCATAAACGCCATGTTTTGTTGAAGGCCGGCGTTTGTTTTTATATATATGTGACAAGGTGATGGCCCTGCGAAACGGTCAAATTGTTGAAGAATCAATTAATGGTGACGTGTTTAATTGGAAAATTTTGGCAGGGAACCCCGGGCGCGAGTGGGCTAATGATTTCACGTGACGGATATTAAAAGGTAACAAATGGGATTTAATTTAAAACAAAAAAAATGATGATGGTGATAATGAGATAAAATGTCGGATTTCTCTTGTGGAGGGAAGAAAAAGGCGAAATTCTAATTTGTCTTTCGAAGTGGAACTGTGAAATCCCCGGCCCCCTCACCCGCTCCTCATCGGTTGGTACGCCTTGAATGCTGACCATTGTTAGACTAATTGACGTGGCGTTAAGTTTTTGGTTTTCTTTTTTTTACGTTTCGATTTGGTGAACGGTTTTGTTTGAAAGGTTTTGAGAGCTTTCCAAGGCCGTTTCCTCTCCTCTCTCCCTCTCTCCTCTTTGAAAGGGCTTTGTACAGGACTGGGTTGTTGCTCTCTCTCTCTGCTGATATCTAGTTTTGGTTTTAAAAACTAAGCTCGTGCTAGGTTTGGAAATTTTTTCGGTCGCCATTTTGGGTTTTGATTTGTGTTCCTCTGTTTCAAGGTGTAACACAAAAGCTCGCCGGATTTGGAAAATCCTTTTTGATAAGAATGGCGACGAAGGGGGTTGTTTTATCTGTGAGGTTTCTTTGGTGGTTGGTAAAATTTTAGTTCATCTTTGGAAGAGGTGAGATTTAGATCACGTGTGTAGTTCGAAGCGATTTGAAATTTCTCTCTCGTAGAGAGAGGGAGGTTGGGGGGGGGATACAAAAATCGATTTTGTTATTAAAGTCAGCTAATAAATTTTATACTAATCAGAGATTACAAGGTTTAGTCGTCCATTACGCCGCATGTCGCCGTATTTATGACCTGTAGGGGAGGTTGTGGGGAGTGGGGGTATCGACTGAGAAAAACATCACGAAAGCTCGGCTTTTTTGGTATTTTTCCACCGGCGGGTTAATGGGATTTAAATGGTTCATGTAAAAAACGCAGATAGAAAGGACTCGGCCCCTTGCGTTTGCCCCCTGTCCCCACGACCGTCCTCTTCTCTTCTTAATCGTCGTGCCCTCCGATTCATTTGTTTAATTAACCTTTTTACATAATTAAAAAAAGTAGTTTTGTTCGGTCTTCCCTTTCTACCCCCTGTCTCTCTCTCTCTCTGAAAATGAAGTTCAGAGTGACTTTGATCGGGTTTTTCGTCTGGGGTGGGGATATCCGACAGTGTGGTGCCCAAAAGTTTTGTCGTGAGGATTGTGCAAAATCGGTAGGAGGTTGGTTGGGAGGGATGGGGCCCTGAAGAACTTTGATGTCAGATCGTAATCCGTTAAGTTAATTAAAGAGGAGAGAGAGAGGAAGGAATGCCTGAGGTTATTAGGTCGAAGCCTTTAGAAAGCTTCCTCCTCCTCCTCTCCCCAAGCGAAGGACATCCTTTTCCCGGTCCTGTTTTCACCACACGAATGCATGCGTGGTTGAAACAGTGATTATTGATTTTTCGTCCGGATTTTGGTGTTCTGATTGAAATGGTTGGGACTTCCATTTTGTGTTCTATCACGGGTCTTGAAAATCCAAAAATTTTGGGTTAGCCCTTGGGATTTGGTGGATGGGTTTGGTCGTCTTCCTCCCTCTCTCTCCCCGGGGAGTTGACTTGCTATAAATATTTTAATGAGTTTGAGTGCGGTGAAATCGAACCTGAATCAAGATACGGGAGGTCCAGAGTCCAGGGTTCGTCCCTTGGGTCTTTGCAAGCTCACCCGAGATCACGATTGACGTCAAAATTGAGGAGGAAGTCGATAGCAGAGCCCTTGGAAAATGGCGGACTGGGCGTTTCTTTTTTCATTTTTTTAGGATTTTCTCTGAGGAAGAGCTTTTTTTAAGAGCCTGGATGGAGGAGAAGATGAGGAGGGTAGAAGGAGATGGGAGGAAGTTGTTAAATTAAATTCTTTTTTGCATCTCAAAGAAATTTTTTTTCCTTCTTTTTGCTGCTCGGGTTGCCTAGGGAGGAAGCTAAGCCTCCTCTCGCTTGCTTTCACGTTATCGATTTTCCGTTTCCCCCGCGTTACCCGGTCAAACCTTCTCCTCTCCTCTCTGCTGTTGCTGCTCCCCGTTCTCTCCCTCTCTCGTTTGCCCTTGGATGGTTCTAGAATATTTTTTAAGGCGCGTTTGGAGTTTTTGTTCTGTTCTCACGAATCGTGATTGCTCTTTTGGTCTCTCTCTCTTTCTATCTTCTCTCTGTCTCTGTCTCCTTATCTCTCTCTCTCTCTCTCACGGTAGACGGTTTTTCATTTATTTATTTATTTTTGTCTGTTAATCGGGGTTCTATTACTGATTTGTTGATTTCCTCTTGCAGATTTCCATGCTCTAGCTCGAATTATTTTCAGTCGATGTTCAGGAAACACTAGTTAGGCACAGTGGGTCAGTGCTAATTAAAATTAGCTTAATTATTTAAGGAATGTCTTTAATTGTTGAAACAATCTGTACCTCGGCTGACCAATTTGACTGTGTTTCTATCTATCTCTCTCTCTCTGTCTTTCGTCTTTTTTTTTGTTTTTATTTATTTTATTTTGTCTTTTCTTCGTCTTATTGATTTATTTTTTTGAGTGTCCTGCATTTTTCATGTTTATTTATTGATTTATTTTATATTTTTATTTATTTATTTATTTATTGTTTTGTTTATTTTATTTTCATACTGATGTGCACTCACTCTACCTTTTGCTAACCGTCTCATGAATTTGTCTTAGGCAAATTACGTAGAGATTAGTTTGTTTAGCGGGATGGGTGGGGGACCAAGCTAAGGTTTTTGTTCCTCTAGAGGAATTTTTTTGTTTTTGGTTACCCCCCCTGTAGTTGTCTGTCTTTAATAGGATGCAAATTTGAAATAGTTTTTTTTGTGTTGTTGAATGGGGTTTTAGAGGGTGGAAATGGGTTGGAGTGGGTATTTGGGGAGTTGTATGTATTTTTTGGATAGGACAGTGGTTTCTAAACTGTACCTGGCAGAAGAGGATCCTGGTGGGGTAGGGGGTTGGATTATTTATTTACTCCTTTGGTTTAGAAGAACAGGGAAAGGTTGTTAATGCTACAGTAAAACTACAGCTTGTACAATACCTGGGAAGGTACCAACTGCTTTCTGAACATCCTCTCCTCAACCATCTGCCATCTCCATTATAGTCTTGTTGATGTTATGGTTATGACTACATCCGGTGAATGAGTTTGGTTGATGAGGTTAAGGCTTGTTTCTTGGATGTGTTTGCTTGGGTGGTTGGCATTCAGGCAAGGGTTTAGGAACCACTGTTCACCAAGGGGATGCTTCCAAGCACTAGCCAGAACCTTTTGTTTAGAATTTATCTTAGAAGCAGACGACAGATAGGCTTGTAGAGGATAAATGAGAAGTAGGAGTCTTTTCGTGGTGCGGGTTCGGAGTGCGACGAGCCGTGCTAACAACTCCCGGACATAAGTCTCGTTGTAAATGAAAATGACTTCACGGACGATTTAGAAACTGTCGAAAGGAATCAAGGAACTCGTAGCCGGTTCACGGGTTCTTTAACTGAGCAGGAGTCCGTGAACCCTTATTCCGGGGCTGGGGGAGAGGGAGGTCGAGCTTACCATTAGCCCTGATATGGTAGTGAAGAGCACCATTCACACCCACCATCCTCGTGTGATGGATGTTAACTGTTGTTCTAGATGTCGTTTGTCGTTGCTGTTGTCTGTGTTTGAATTGGATTTGTCACCATCCCACCCTCACCTTGTTGTCTGCTGACTGACACTTTTTTCTTTCCTAACACGAGAATTTTGTGTTTCTCTGTGTAGTGTCTGTGCGCGTGATGTGTGTTGCCCCGATTTGTCGATTGGAAGTAAATGGGCTTTATTAATGAGTTGGTTGCCTTTTTGCGAACTCAATTGCTTTTGCGTGTTTGTGCTTGACACTGTACTTAACACGAATTTGGATAGTCAAAAGGAGCGATGGAACCGAATTTTCTGGAATGTGGTAAGAAGAGGATAAGGAATGAGGTAAAAGAGTTAAAGAGGGAAGGGAGGCAGGATTCAAAAATTCGGGGAAAGAATACGAAACGGAAGAAGGAAAGTCGTGCTAGAGGAACTGCGGAAGCAGGCCTTGAGGATAGGTGAAGGAGGAAGTTGGGAGAGGAGGTGGAGGTGCAAGAGGAGTCATGATCGCCAAATTTTTCTTGATTGTAACTGCTATCAGAGATAAACCATCTGCCTTGTACGTGTTTTGTTTTCTTTTTCTTTTCTTTTCTCTTCTCTTCTGGGTGCTGGGTGTATGTGAAACGTCTTTTATCCTCAACGTAGTCTCCATCATCATCATCTCTCTCTCATCCTCTCCACCTACCAGCACCTGAAATCGGTTGATGATCACTTTTCTTGCTCTCTCCAGGTTTTCTTGTATCTCTCGTTTATTCGATATTTCTCGCCATTCACGATACACAGAACACGTGTGAGGAAGTGTTCTAAACGTTGTAGTTTTCCCGATTCTGTTGGGTTAGTTAAAAATGATACCGGAAGTCTTGAGGAGCTGCAGGAGGAGGAAAAGGGGTTAATGTTTGTCTTGTTGCGTAGACAAAAATCTTTTCGGCGGCCAAGATAAATTTTTCGTTTTTTTTTTCGGTTTGTTCATTAATCAAATCGGATTTCGACTGGGTGTTTGGGGGAAGGGGGCAAGGAGGGTTTGGATTACAAAACTTGACAGTGCATGTTGACACTTTTCTGAAAACTGTTTAATGACTCAGTCTAACGAGTAAAAGAAAAGCCTAAAATGTTATTTTAGTTGTTATATATTTTATAAAAAGAAGATTTGCAACGTAGAGGGTTTTTTGTCACACTTAGATGCTTCCTGTTTGGGTTTTTAAACATTCTTCCTGTCGTCCGCTTTTTTGTTCCTTTACCAAAAGGAATTGGCGTGTCCACCCTCCCCGTTTTATATGTTGAGACCTTTATATATAAATCACAATAGATGTTCCCTTTGAATGCTGATAGTGCACATATATATGTCCATATAATTAAAAATCCAAGAGAAGGAATGTGAACGTCTTGAATCACACACAAACACTGAAAGAACGCCTTTATTTTGTGAAGCATTTGGATGTCGTGTTCAAGATGTCGCCGGCGGGAGGGAGGTGGAGGAATTTTTTGGGAATGGGATTTACGGGAATGTCAAGTTTATAATCTATACTTTTGTGCACTGTGAAAAAGAAATTTTATTCTTAATTTGGCAACTTGATTTTTGTTTTGGTCTGATGGTAAAAGGTGTTTCGATTTTTCTCTTCCCATTTCTGATCGCATACATATGCAAACAGTCGTCACGGAATTTTTGCTGAATTTTTCCGAAGATGAAATTCGTGAGATGAATAATTTGAGGTGTCTGTTTTGAAAGTGATGTAACCCTCTCGAAATATATGTTGTTTCAATTCCACTCTAAAAGTTATTTACATAATTATAATAGTTATTGATGGATTAGGCGTACTCATTGCTCGGCTTGACGTCATTCAGGTAGATTTTTTAATTGACTAATTTGCAAGCCTTTTAGACGTTTTTGTTTAATCATAAATAAAATATAGATCATAGAAGAACAAACAAACAAACAAAAAGAGGAATGAGTATCGCGTATAAAAACTCGGGGAGAAATCAAGATGGCGGCTCGTGTTTTGAAAGGAATTTTTTTTTATATCGAGATGAGGAGGAGGAGGAGGAAAATGAAGCAGAATATCAAGGTGACGAGTGATTAATCAGAGTGAAAAAATTAGCAGAATAATTTGTTAATAAATTATTTGTTGACTAAATCGGCGCTTTGCTTGAATAAATCATTCAAATGGCGCACAGAAATTTTCTCTTCCCCTCCTCTTCCTAGTGCAAAAAACCGTCGGTTAATCAGGGAATACCGTTTTGAAAGTCGCGATGCATTCTGGGTAGGTCGTACGTCATCACCTCATCACAGCCCTCTTGAAACCCGTTCGCGTTTTCCAGTGCACAAAGGAGTTTTTTTAGTCGTTAAACTTTTGTTTGAACATTTATTTAGTTTTCGTTTTCGTTTTTTGTTTTGTGTGCGACAGGAAATGAGAAAAGGAATAATTGTCGTGAATGATTTAGGTCGTATTGTAAGATGGAAAGGAAATTCGTGGAAGTTGAGTAAATAAAAAATTCCCCAATTTTTTTGTTGTTGGTGTTCGCGGAAAGAAGTCAACATGGCGGTCCGGCCAACGCTTTCGTTTCGTTTTTATTTTATTTTTGTTTAGTAATTATCGTCACGGGATAGGAAACGTTTTGCGGGATTCAGAACTTTCGAGTTTTTTTCTCTTTTTTAATTGATAAAATCGAAGTTTGCGGTGATTTCTTTTTAATCACGAGATTTGTGAATTCCTTACGCGATAAGGGTTTTCGATGTTGGGAATTCAATATGGCGTCGAATAAGTCAGGTGAGAGGAAAAAGTCGTTTCGTTTTGCTTTCTTTCGGTTCTGTTGTCGGGGTTGGTTTGGGTTTGGGTGATTGTTCGAGGGAAAAACGCTCGAAACCCCGCAATCATTAATTAAAAATCTAAACACGGAAAGTTCTACGAACGCGTAAATCCGATTCGATTTCGTTTTGTTTGAGTTTGTTGTTTTTCTTTTCTTTTTTTTTACAAAATGTGCAAACAAAAGGTTTTTTTTTGTTATTTGCTTAAAATGTCTCTTCCCTCTCGCCCTCCCTCCCGCCTTGTTATTGTGTACCAATTTTTTATTTGATTTTGAGTTGGATAAAATGACTAATTATTGTTTTTTTGTGTTTTCATATTTTTTTCATGACAACAACAGAGTTCGTGACCATGATGACGTCCAAGTGAAGAGTCTAATCGTCGTCTCATGTGTGAAGTCATCATCACTTCAAACTGCATTTCTGCTTTCCATTTCACAGACACTTCTCGAATGGAAATGAAAGTCTAGTTAAATTTTGGAATGTGGGGTGGGTGGGGATGGGGTTTTTGGGAAGTGGCTGGACTCGCGGTCCCTTCCTATTCTTATATTGTATAAAAATTAATTGTGTATTTGTAGATTTAAAATGGAGACAACAACAAAAAGTCGACAAAAATAATTTAAAAAAAAACTCTTTCAAACTTGAAAACAAAAAAAAACTATAATATATAAAATATAAATAAACTGACCCGTGAAAGTGTGGTTGTTTTCACTTTTTTTTATATACTTTAATTTATATAATTTATTTAATTTTGGGAATTTATTTTTTTTTATTTTCTTTTTAAATTTAATTTCTTTAATTAATTTATTTAGATCAGTGTGTGAAGAAGGCCAGTCTTGTTTTGTTTCTTAAAAAAAATTTTTTTTTTGGTTGGATTTTTGTTTTTTTGGTTTCTTTATTGTGATTTCGTTTCCTCTTTTTTTGTGATTCGGTTTCCGCTGTTTCGAGGTATATTCGGTTGTCATTTTCCGGTCCGCGAGTACAGTCCACAGCTTTAGATGAATGAATAACGGTTTTTACAACAGTATTTTATTTGTGGTTCTCTCGATTTAAGTGAAAAATATTAATTAAAAAGTTTTAAAATATATATTTAAAGAAAAGTATGATTAAAAAAATTAATTAATTAATTAATATTATTATGATTATGATTATTATTAAATGAAAGGATTTTAAGTGTATAAAAAAAAATTGTAAAAACAAACTTTTAAAAATTTGAGAATTTAAGTTGTAATCTTTCTTCTGGTATTGCTAATGAAACCCCAACTTTTTGGAAGATGGAGACTATTTTGTGGTTTTTTGATTTTTTCTTATTTGGATGTTACTTTAAATTATTTTCTCTTTGTAATCATTGTTTAAATTTGATGAGTTATGATTGGTGTTTTGAATTTGTGTCTGATGACAAATTTTTAATTTCAAACAAAAAAAAATTTTTTTCTTTGGTTTTGGGTTTGTGACTCTCTTTCTCTTGTGTGTTGATGAAGTATCAAGTCCATTTCCGGGGGGAGAAAGAGCGGGATGTTTGTGAATCCGTTTCCGGGTTTTGGGTTTGTTTTCTGGAAGGCGGTGGGTTTATTTTCTTTTTGTTTTGATTCGGAGGGGTTTGTGATGAATTCGATGCGGATTTGCCAGATTTTGTTTTGTTTTTTTTTTGCTTTGTTTTATTTATTTATTTATTTTTTGGTTTTCCTTTTTTTTCGGATGGAAGGATTTGGTTGTTTTGGTGCTTTTGAGGGATGTTTTGTTTTTGGTTGCAAAATTTTTTATTTATTATTTAGTTAAACCGGAAGTTGGATTTGTTTTGATTTCCTTTAGTTGAATGTTTTGGGTTGTGGGGTTTGGAAATTGGATTCGGTTTGTCTGTCGGTTTTCTGATTTATTTTTTTTAAGTTTCGAGATGAGACACTAAGTGACGGAGATTTTTATTGGGGTTTTAGTCTATTCATTTCTGACTCTCTTTCTATCGCTATATATATATATATACATATGTATCGTTCTCTCTCTCCGGTTTTCTGGTATTAAAACTGTCTATGTAAACTTGTCTCTCTTTCTCTCTCTCATTTAAAGAAAAAAAAGTATAAATGTTTAAGGTCTATAAGAAAAAAATGGTAGATAAGTAGACTATATTTGGGGATTCATTATTATTATTATTACTATTATTATTATTATGATTATGATTAAAAAGAAATAAAAATAATTCTTTTAGTTAGTTGAGATAAAAGAAAACTGTCGAATTTTTAAAAAGCACTTTTTCTAGTAAAGGGGGAAAAACTTTTTGTCTTAAGATTTTGTTCTTTTTTTTTTTGGTTTGATTATTTCCTGGGTTTCCTTTTTGACTAAATAGATAATGACGTCATGTAATAGATAAAGTAAATACTTTTTAACGAAATAGGTAAAAGAAACTCTTTTTGTGTGTTAAAATTTTGAAAAATAGATTTTTTGGAAGCACCTTCTCCAACCTAGGGATGGTAGGATCCCTCCGATGAACCGCGCTCTAGCGGTCATTTCTCAAAGCTGGCAAATATGGCGGCGAATTCAACATTCCCCTTTTATTACTAAGTAATTTTTATTTGTTTTTGTTTGTTTTTATTTATTTTTTTTCTCATAAAATGGCGCTCTTTGTCGCGCTCGGTATCACATTCCCTCTTTGCCGAGCATATCGACCAGCCTCTTCTCACCTAGATCTGTTCGATTTGCATAATAAAAGACAAAAATAAATGTTTTCTTTGAAAAAGTGAAAATTATAAAATTTGAAGTTCGATTTTCTTTCTTTTTGTTGGGTTTTTTATCTTTCGAGCTTGGTTTTCTGTTGTCAGGTGCGTTCGTAATGATATCGTAAAACGAGTTTTTGAAAAAAGGTTTCGGGATCGGATGATCCTGTTGTCAAAAGTGTACTTATAACGAGAGAGCTTTACTTTCTAGTCAAAATTCCTAAGTTGATGAAACCGGTGTGTAGAAAATTATGATTTGGATCATCTTCTAAAAATACTTGTCTATCTACCTGGAAATTTATAATGAACGTTTGGGAAATGAATGAAAAGTTTAAATCGAAGTCTTTTTACAATGAGAGGTTGTAGTTATAAGTGCACTTTGAGAAAGGTGTCTGGTGCGGGTTGGTCTGTTTGGGAAATCCGAATCCCGAAACCTGAGTTTCTTGGTTTCTTTTTGTTTGTTTTGTCGGTGATTTGAACACCGCGCATGCGCGAAACTAATATTTATGTGTTTTTTTAAGTTGAAATTTACGAACGGACCTTTTTTCTAAGGTTCACGCCTTAGGCGTGCCTGTTTTTTGGGTTTATTAGTATTTGTGTATATTCGTCTGAGAGTTAAAGAAAAAAATTCTTTAAAAAAAAAAACTATTTTTCCCCCAAATTTTCGTGAACTGTCATGTGGTCAGTTTTAAAAATAAAAATTTACAAAAAAATTCGAAAAACAAATTGTGAGTTTCGAAATTAATTTTTTTTTTTACTCTTTGGTTTCTTTATCACCTTTCGAAATGATGGGGAACGTTCGGTTTTCGAACGGATGAGAGCTTACGATTGGTTACGAACACATGGATGTTTCGAATTTTTGAAAATGCTTTCGTGTGGAGTCTGAGAAGGGACTAATGATCCGTTTGATTTGGCAACGCGAACGCTCCCGATTTGTTTTTATTTCTAGTTTCCTCTTCCCCCCGTTCTCCTTCAGCATCGTGCTGTTGTAATGAGTTTTTGTCTTAATTGCACAATATGACCGCTTATTACTGTTTGTTTTGTTTTGGTTGGTTGATTGGTGGTGGTGGGCTTTAAGTCTGGAATTGATTTTTTTGTTTTCCTCCCAAATTTTGGGGTTTGGGTGTTGTTGTCTTGACTTGGTTCTGTCACCTATCTGCTGTATCTCTTTTGCTGGTTATAGTGTTATGTCTAGAAGTGAAATAAGTTTTGAGGAACTGGATATGTGTAACAGTTTCATGTTCGAATTTGTCTAGAAGAAGTAATGAATACCTTTTGTAAAGAGTTTATTTCATAAATAATGCACACTTTCACTGAGAGTCCTTTTCAAAAGTAGTGCACACTTGAATGTTATTTATTTCATAAAAATAGGATGTCAGTGGATTGGTGTTAATTTTATAAGTCATTCACAATTGGTTGATAACTTCGTTTCAAAAATAATGCACACTTAAATGTAATTCATTCCAAAAGTGATGCACACCTTCATGATAAATTCGTTTCAAAAAAATTGTGCGCATTTTCACAGAGAGTCTGTTTCAAAAGTAATGCACACTTTTTGAATGTTATTTATTCCAGAAGTGATGGAAAATGTTACCGATAATTTATTTCATAAATAATGCACACGTAGAAAATTTTTTTTTTTTAAATAAGCAATGGATATCGGTAAAATGGATTCGTTTCATAAATAATACACAATTTTACGGATAATTCATTTCATAAGTAATGCACACTTTCATGTTAAATTCATTTGAAAAGTGATGCAAGTTTTGACTGAGAAAAGTATGAGTTACTCTTGGAATGAATGAATTATTTGGGAAGAAATCATTCTTGCTTGAATTGTGCAGTATTTATGAAATGATTAACGGAGTGTGCGTTATTATTGAAATGAGTTCTTCGTGAAGTGTACAATATCACGAAAGAAAGGTTTGTGTGTACCAGACCTTGTGCTGGGATGTGCATTATTTGAGGAATTAACTACACGTATGGTTTACTCATGAGATGAATACTAATGAAAGTGTGCATTAATTATGAAAGAAATTTTTCGTTTAAGTATCTAAACCACAATGTCTGACAAAGAATTGGAGTCATGTATTACTTGATTAAGCAGTTCGTTTTGATTTTGACTCAGTTTAAGAGGAAGGCTAGAAAACTTGTTAGTTTAATCAGATGAGGAACTAAATTAGTTTGGGTCAGAAAAAGTTTAAACTGAGAGTTCCTGTAGGAGAAAAGAAGAAACCAAAAATTGAAAGAATTATTTCATTCAGCAGGAGTGGCAGAGAGGTGGACTGACTTTCGAAAGAGGAAACTAGAAGTAATTAACAAATAAGAGATCCTGTAGCTGTGTCCTTGTAGTCATTTCCTTTATTAGTTAAAGAATGTTAGTGTGCTCGAAGACCGGTTGGTTACTGCAGAAGAGGAAAGCGTATATAACGCAACATGGGAACCATATGTGGAAACTGATATGGAAGAACAGAAGCAGATTCATCACCACCTGCTGCAGTTGTTCTTGAATGCAAAACTCAATTCCCATTTGGGTTGTGTGAAAATAGATCAACAGAAACACTAACATTTGCACAAGAATCAGCTTATTAATGAATTAGAAGCTAAAAGAACTCAATCATCTGTGAAGCAAACATTGAAAGATAAACAAATATAAAAGGAGACGACGAAGCAAGTTTGGGGACCAGGAGACATAATAGGAGATGGAAAAGGCTAGTCTGCGGTGTTTCAAAGAATCTGACAAATTTTGAAAGTGTCATACTGGATGGATTTGGAAAGTTAACAGTTACCTAAACCTTTGAAGAATTAAGGAAATTAATGTTTCCATTTCCCACAATCCAATATGGCGTTTCGTGAAGCAACCAAATGACACAAAATCCAACTCTTCTCGAACTAAATCAAATTCTCGGGAAGTATTAAATTCAAGTCAGCAACAGACTTCACAGAAAAGTAACATTTCGCACAACGAGGACATTTCCTACGTCATATTCAGTTTCACGTTTTTCTCATATTTCACATTTTCTTGATAGCTCCGGTTATTATTTACGACATGAGAACCCGCCGACCAAATTAGTGTGGAAATGTTACTGCCTTAAGCACAACACGAATCCAAACCGTTTTTTTCCTCAATGAAAAACAGACACAAAGTGTCAATTAAATTACCTCTTTCAACGAAATCCAAGAAACTATTAAATGGTCGGTCGTTCAAAACCCATCCGGATATCCGATGAACACGACCCAGTTTCAAATTCAAGGAACCCTGGAAAATAAAATCATACGAATTACGCAACGACGCCATTTTCACTAATTACCGACTAAAAGTACAATTATTTTTATGCTCTGCTAATTTATACCCGCCATTACGATTTATTAACAATAACAAAAGTTCTTTGTTTTAATTAATTAAATTAATAACGTTTTGATTTCATACGTAATCGTTTAAATTAATTAATTCGTGACAAAATCGTAACAAAATGGAAAGGAAAACAAACCGTTGGGAACGTTAGAATGATTCAAACACTTAATCAAGAAGGCGGTGGCTTCTCCCCTAAAACTAAAGGCGGTTTGTTTCTCAGGGTTGTCAACCTGTGACATTATGAAAACTCGGGATGCTATTAAACTCAACAAAATTCATTTTATAGGTTGTTTTAAAAGCTTTCGATTTTAAGGAAAACCAAAATTTAAGACTTAAATTCTGTTGGAAAGTAAATTAATTTCAATCGCCATAATTAGGACAGAGAGAGGATGTTTAAAAAAACGGAAAAGACCCAAACGATAGGTTTGTATTTTTCAACCAACGGTTTTTGTGTGTTTAATTTTAATTTAAACAAAATAATAAATTTATTTTATACAATGAAATTAGAGATCTAAGTTCCAAAACAAAAGATTCAAAACGCAGTTTAGAAGGGCCAGAACAATGATTCCTAACAGAGAAAAGAAAGAACTTGATAAAATGACTTGGATGAGGGTTTGTAAGTATGGATCTTATACCATTTTATATGTAAAACTGCAATTTAAGAGTAAGATCCCCAAAAAAAATTTGAAAGGATCAATCCTGGTATCTTAGTATAACTATTCCAGACCCATTACAAATGTCAGCATAATTGTATGGGTTACTTATTACCTGTCCATCATAAATACTCCAAAACACTGTTACTTAAAGAGGATGTAACCCAACTGACTTATCATAAAAGAGATCTAGGTTCATTGGGAACCTCCAAAATATATGTTGCTCTTGTTAAAGTTGCCTAAAAGCCATTTTATTATTAACATGACTTCTTTATGAATAAGTAGAAACATTGCTTAACTTACAAACCTATAACATATTTGCCACAAAAAACTAAGAAATGAATTTGTACCAGTTTTAAATGTCAACAATTCCAAACCTCCTCAATCAGCAAAGACCAATAGATAGATAATGAATAAAATAGACAAGGAAAGGAAGAAACACAACAAAAAATTATAGATATTAGCTAGAACATAATATTATTCTTTCTAAAGGTTTTAAAATAATTTTCAAAATGTGAGAAGTTGGAAATTTATATTTTGTCATCCATGTTTTGTTACATTATTCTCCATCCAGACTCTCAAAGTATATGTTACTCCAATTTAATCCATCTAGCAGTCATTTGCATAAGGAATTTACACTATCCAATTAGGTACCCTTGTAAGCTTATTGCTCAAACAACCAAAGGTCTTATACCACTTTCAAACCATGGAATCCATTTACTTTATGAATAAAACGACTCAGTTAAAGTCCTGCTATTTAATAGTGAGTAAAAGAAGAAAGAATTTGGAAAATATCATGAGTCAACAAAAGATTTCTCAGAAATTTAAAGAATTCATGAAAACCACAGTTGAACTTATTGGTTTTTCTAAAATGAAACCCAGAACCTAGATAGAAAATTTAAATTTTAATGTCTATTCAAGTAAATCAGAGAGAAAGGGATTTTAATATCTTGTGTATTGCTCAAGAAGTCTTAACTAATTTATTTTTTGTTGTTGTTACAGAAAGAAATAATTGGAAATGTTAGGTAAAGACAAAGAAAAGGGCTTAGTTCCAACTTTCGCCGATAGGGAGCGCCAACTGCGTTTTTAAAATTTGAATTTGAATTTTTAATTTATTTTTTATCTTTTAGTTAACTTTAAATTTTTTTCCGGCCACGAGAGAAGAATTATTTGTTTTACTATTTTTTAGAACGATTGGATTAATCAGTATCTAATTAGTATTTGAAGAGATAAAATAGTTAACCGGTTTCGTTTTGAATTTGGCGCGACCGTTTGGATTGTTCAACGTTGCCTAATCTGCGTAACAGCCAAAGGGGATTTGTTAGTAATTTGTCTTGTGCCACCATAGATTTCGTACATGAAATCCGACTTAGGTTTTCACATTTCCTGATATTTACAACGCGTAAATATCAGGGAATTTTAAGATATGAGCACGATTCAATCAGGTAAGTGAAACGATGTTTTCGTTTGCGATTGAAAATCCTCCCGAGACGGATCCGCCATCTTAATTTGTTCAAACGTTTTTTTTCTCATCTGTAACATGTCAAGTTTCTTCCTGAATCAGTTGATAAGACCTCATTATTCATTACGTCAACAAAGAACTCTCGAGATTTAAGTTGTTTTTCTTAATATACTCATTCGAGTTTGAGTGCGAACGGTTTAAGGTGATATAAAAAAAATTTTTTTCTAAAAGGAATTATGAACTTGTGAAGAAGAGGGACTTGGCAAGGTAACGTACTCACAAATTACGTTTGATTTTTTGTGTTCGTCGTTTTGAAAAAAAATTTGAGATGAATAAATGAAGAGATATATTTAGTAGTTGAGTTGTAAATTGCGTTTCTCTGAAAATGAAAGAAAGGCAAACAACATATTCAAAACCATTTTGTTTTTGTTTTCATTAAGACAGTGCTTTTGGCAACCTCAGAGGAAAATAAATAATATTTTTTAAGGTCTTTGTAGTTGAATTGTAAAAGTTAATTTTGTAATAAAACTCATATTTGTTTGCTTTTGTTGCAAATTTATATGGCTGATTCTCTGCGGCGCAAAATAACCTAAATTATTAGGACAGGAGAATTGTAGCAGAGAGATAAATACGTTTGAGATATTGTTTGCTTGAATTTTTTTTTATTGCTGACTTCGAGAGAAGGTGGGTGGGGGATGGGACACAGCTTGCTGTAAAAATTTCCATTTTATTTTTAAACCATTCAGCAAAACAGTTTGAACAAATTTGATAGAAATTTTTTTCATTTCAAATCAACCGTTTCCATTTTAGGTGACCAACCTTCTCAACCAAAAATTTGAGAATGTCAAAATTATGATAGAATAAAACAAGTCTAATAATACTTCTCACTCAGTCGTATAGTACATTGCCATAAATTTTTATGATCGAATAACCTTTCTCAGAATGTCAGTCATGTTAACTTAAGGATGTCAATCACTGATAAGTCTTAACGAGTTTTTCAAACGAAACTGTATCACTTAAGCCTTTGAAACTTGTTGAGAGTGTTTTTGATGATTTTAAGCTGGTTGTGTCATATATTTGAGGGCTTGGTTTGGTTACTATGTCATCAAAAAAGCTTAGTGAGATTATTTACAAGAAGGTTTGGTTTCTTCTGCTCTCAAGTTTGGGTTTTTAAAAATTATTTTGTGGATTGTCAACCAGTTTAGGTTAGGTTTTTTGTTATTGAATGTTTAAAATGATTTTTTATCTCTGAATTGTTTATGTTTAGGTTATTCGAAGGTGGGAGATGGAATTTTTTGATTCTTAATGTTTGTGGTTCAGTTTTGAATTATATAAATTTGTTGTTGTGAGTCATAACAATGATGGAGTCAATGGTATGAGAACCTTAATTTGTTTTTGTAAACAAAATAAATCCACCGAAAGATATTTACCAACATGGATTTTAGGATTTAAATTGTATCGTTCTAAGGTTAATGTGGTAGTAGAAATTGAGTTTGAGTTTCTGAGTACTGAAATATTTCATTTGTGAGTATTCGAGTCAGTTGGTGGAATTATTATTCAGGAGGTGTGTTGTTGCTAGGACAAGCGACCAAGTCAGGCAGTGTGGGCAGATTGTCTCCTCCCATAAACCGGATGAAAAATCATTTCCAACTTCTTTTTCTTTTCTAAATGGCTATTAAAATAAAAAAAGGCACGCGATTGTTGACCTTCGCACCACGCAACAAAAAAAAATTCAGGCAGACTTGATTTCAGGATGCTAATTACAAGAGATAAATGTTTAACACTGATCTAGAGAATGATACCTGAAAGTTGAACAATGTTTTTCATTTATGAGTTAACTTGAGAAACGTTAACGGTTTTCAGGGTTTGGTTTTGAATCAGGCTCGTGGGGTGTTGGACTAGGTTCGGCGAATTTGTACCTGACAGTGTAATGACTACAATTATGATTTGTAACGGTTTTTAATATGTCTAGACTTGTTTTCATTTTTAAATTTTAGTTTTAACAAGACTCTTGATTTATTATACTCCTCTGGTTTTTGTGATTTGGGAGTGAAAGGTTTTGATGGGTTATGCTGATTCAGGTATCGACTATAGAAATTGAGCTGAATACGGAATAATCAGGATCCGGAAGGTAGCTGCGCGGGGTATCAAACCGCTTGAAGGTGATTTGCATTAAGAAAAGGAAAAGTTGGTTACTACTGGCTGTGGATATCCCACCGCCTTGTTTTATTGACCCTTTACACTCGAGGCTTTTTGAGCTAACGAACCGGCAACTAGAGACTGCTCAACTTTTGATCAATTCCGTACTTGTAACTTAGTTATACAAACTATAAATTTGTATGTTTATATAATTATAACAATAACCCAAACAATGGGGAGTAGTTAAGTTAGTTGTGCATTAATTATGAAATGTATGATAGTGTGCATTATTTTTGAAATGATATCTGTGTGGGGATGTGCAGTATTTATGAAATGAAATTTGTATGAGAGCGTGCTATATTGATGAATTGAGATTTGTATGGAAGTGTGCAAGATTTATGAAATAGAAATTATATGATAGTGTGCATTATTTGTGAAATGAGATTTATAAGAGACTGTGCAATATTTTAAAATATGAGAGCGTATAAGATTTATGAAATGAAATTTGTGTGGGAGTGTGCAATATTTATGAAATAAGGATTTGTATGAGAGTGTGCATTATTTATGAAATGAAATTTGTATGGGAATGTGCAATATTTGAAATGAAATTTATATGGGAGTGTGCAATATTTATGAAATAAGGATTTTTAATGAGTGTGCATTATTTATGAAATGAAATTTATGTGGGAATGTGCAATATTTATGAAATAAGGATTTGTATGAGAGTGTGCAGTATTTATGAAAGTCGAATAATTCTATTCATCTTAAGGTGCAGATTCGAAATAATACTAAAAGTTCGGTTTGTCGTTGTGGACTAATGCCAGATAATAAAATCCGTTTGAAGAGGTATAATTCGAACATATACAAAATGTACTATAATTCTTATAATCTTAACATTATATAAATATATTTTTAAAAATCCAACTCGAACTCGCTCCAATAAAACAAAACTAAAAGAATAGCTGACCAGGTGGTGATCGGGAGTCACCTCTCGAGTGCAAAGGCCAATAAGGTAATAGGCCAAATACGTGTGTTTTGGCCTAAGCTTGTTTTTGGTTTGTTCGAGAATTTCGAACTTCCTCCTGGTGGTGTTATGACATATCGGACGTCATTCAGTGTCTGAGTTTTTTTTTTCTTCTTTATTTCCGCCCGCGATTCAAGATATAGTTAGTATAGAGGATTGGCAATTATATTAAGTTGCGACATGACCTAACAAGTACAGATCGTCACAACAACTCGATAAACAAGTTTTGTTGTTGTTGCTCAAGAGATTTCCGATTGATTTTTGCCAAAGAGTATGGTTGTTTCGTTAAAAAGTCAGCGACTCGAAGGTGTAATTTTTGGTTTGAGTCAGTGACAGAGTTCTTGAGTCTTAAGCGAAGGAAGTTGGTGGTTTGAAGTCGATTTGTGTTATAGTGTCCGTGACATAGTTAAGAGCTTTACGTTACAAAACAGTTGTGAAATAATTTTTTTTGGTCATTACAGAAATGAAGGTTCCTATCAGGCCTGCACCTCCTCCTCCCGTTCCGAATCAAAAACTTCCCCCGAAGTCAGGTCCAGGTTGGAATAACTCCGGAAGGGATGTTTGGAGCAAGTCGGGAACGAGCGTTCAGAAGAAGAAACCTCCGCCGCGGCCGCCTCCTCCCAAATTCGCAAATTCTCAGAAGAAATCAGGGCCGAGTAGACCCAGTCAGCTGATCGCGGATCTCTTTCACCGGAAGAATCACGTCAATTCGAAGGTCAACGATTTTCTAATAAGCAAACCGGTCGGAGATTCGGTGTCCGAGTCCAGAGGAACCTGTTCCTTGTCCAACAACGGCAACACGAACACGAACAACAGCAACAACGTGTTGATGCTCATCGATTTCAGTTCTCCTCCGAGTTCGCCGACTATCACCACCCGTTCGAGCAGTGACGCGTTAAGTGTGAACAGTTTCGGAAGTGATGGAGTGACCCAATGTTCCGGTTCGAGTGGTAACGCTTCGAACGTTGAAAGTGGATTCGAGGACGATTTCGATGTCTTCTCAACGACTACGAAGATCCCCGAACAGCCCAGGGATCCTTGGAGTCCTCCGCCGAAGGTTTCCGAACCGAAATTTCCATCCAACGGTAAAGCGAACTCTGCATCCTCGTGGGCGACGTTTCCGTCTCCGAATCCGTCGAATAAATTCCCTCAGGGTGTGAGTGCAATGCCGACGATCATAAGATCGAAGCCGGAAGGACCGAAAGCTCCGGGGAAAGTGAGTAGTAATAATTGTGATACGACGGGATCCAGCGTGGATTTGCTGACGGACGTTTTCCGATCTGCGAATTTGGTTGGTGAGAGTCGGAAGACAGGGTTAGGCGGGTCAGTTTTCGAAGAAGAGGATGATGACGGTTGGTCGTCTGAATCACCGCCGATGCCAACGTGTCCGCCTCCTGCTCCTCCGCCGGAAGTCCTAAACGATCTTCTTCAAAGTGTAGATAATGTGGTAAGCAAATGAGCAATTTTGAACTTTTTAGCTTTTTGGGGGGTAGTTTCCTGTTGAAATCCTGTCGAAAGACCGCCGGGTGGTTGGTAAAGATCCAACTTTGAGGGGGGTTTAGGAGACAGACTCATTTTTAAATCAATTTTTAGGCGCGGTTCGTCAAATAATCCGAACTTTTGCTTACTATTGCTTTAGTCTTGAGCTGAAATGTGTGCGACAATATGTCAAAACCTTTTCTGAAGGCTGAATGACCCAAAAGCCATCCAACCACACACTCAACACTCCCATTTGACTTATTTTCCGTCCTTGAAGCTTAAAATAGAAAACCCAGAAGCGAGTAATCGAAGTAAATCCCAAAGCCCTCTAGGGGAGGTCTATTAGCTTGATATTCTCGCAAGTAGTACCATCGCTTGAGGGAAGGTCGAACCGGTGTTTGGTTTGGAACAGAGGATAACGATCGAGGGTGATAAGGTTGGACAAAACTTTGATGCTGAGCGAAACGAAGAATGAATTCGCTGAAAAGGCAAAAGGATGGGGAGGGAAGATGCTTAAAGGTTTTCTCGGGGGTTGAAAAAGGTCTCAGTTTCCGTTTTCAGTAAGAAAATTCCTGTCAAAAGTTTGGAGAATTCCGTCGTCGTCCTTTTGGGTGGTTTGAGATGGAGGGAAGGAAGCGTTTCCGTTTCCTCTTTCATCTCGGAAGAGCTCTCAACTTTTGTTCGGTTTTGAGTGGAGAGAAAGGCGGAATTTATTTCTCTCTTGGCTGTCGTTGTTAGTTTCTTGACAAACGGATATCCTGAATCCCGGATAAGATAACGGGAGGCTGATTAGGTCTCGGCGTCGCCTGGCACGAGATCACACGAATCCCGTGTGTCCGCCCACCGAACGGGAAAGGAAGGAATGAGAGTCCCCCCCATGTGAGTTCTCTCGAAACGTTCTTATGGATCATCCTCTGTTGGCCTATTTCAAAGTTCGCCTTAATCACGATCGTGAAACATAATAAAACATAATTCAAGGTTATGTTTCATTAAACTTCGATATTTTTACTTCTTTCTGTCTCCTTGTGTGTCTTTTAACGTCCTAAAGCCTCCGATTGGTGGGATTTCCATCATCCAAAGCTGACTTTTGATTGGTTTCGGCTAATCCCCAGACGGAAGTTGATTCGTTTCCGTTTCTTTCCAGGCTGTAACAAGCACTCAGGCTAACGGAATCGCACTCTACGACTACGATGGAGAGCTACCGGATGACCTAAGCTTTAAGAAAGACGACATCATCAATCTAGTCCGGAGAATAGACGAGAATTGGTACGTCGGCGAGAAGGACGGGCGAGAGGGTAGCGTGCCCGCGAATTTCCTGTCGATCCGAGTTCCTCTCGACGGGAGTGCGGCTACTGCGGTAGGAAACGGCGGAACGGTGAACAACAGTCATCGAGTCATCGCCCTATACGCATTCCGTCCCGAAACCTGGGAGGATCTGGAATTGGAGGAAGGTTCCGTGATCGAGGAGACTCATCGAATCGATCAAGACTGGCTGTACGGGGAATCAAACGGGAAACGGGGTCAATTTCCGGCCAATTTCGTGGATCGGGTTCCGGGAGATTTACCCTATCTGAGGAGATCTAACTGATAATCCGCACATCTAATCGTCCATATTTGTTTTTGTTTTTGGATAAAAGGAAAATCCGGAAAATTTATTTTTTAGAAAAACTTGATTTTACACTGTTTTAATGAGACTTTTTTTTAGAAAAATGAAATTAGGGTAGCGATCATTATTTTAGTTATTAATATTTCTCTTTGTCCAATGTATTAATCTCAGAGGGACCAAAATTTGTGAGGAGGAATTGATTACCTCCCTCTCCTCCTCCTCTTCCTCCATCGCTGTCCATTACTCTCAGTAGCCATGAGCTAGGAAGAATCTATTTATATCGGTTTTTAGGCTTGAAACAGTTAGAAGGTCTCAAGGCCGTTCATGTGATACAAATCAAAATGGCGGATGATTTAAATTGGTTTTTGTTCAAAACTTCCCTTGAGAGGAGGAGGGGGGAGGGGGTGGGGGTAAGAAGTAATTTGGTAGTTGAAACGCATCGCCGCCTTCCAGCCTATCCCCAGAAGGAAAGGTTTTCGGAGGAGAGCGGTAGATAGGAGAGGAGATGAAGAGGGAGGGTAAATGGATTCGAAAAGTTTTGTTGAATGTTTGGCGGTTCTAAGGGAGGTGGGGAGGGGAGGGGGGTTGCTTTCTTCCAAAACTCAGATCAGATATCTCGAGGAAGATGAGTTTTGTTTTGAAGTAAAGCCTGGCCCGGGTTTTGGGACTCGTTTTGTTCGGGTTTAATTAAATTAGGACAAGTTTGTTATTACTGTTGTTGTTGATGTTGCTTTTGTCGGTTCTTCGCTTTTCTTGCCTCCTCCTCCTTCCTTCGGCTCAATCTCTTCTCTCCTCTCGCCTCTGTCGAAACGATAATAAGAGGAGTTGAGAGGAGGGGAGGAGAGATCGTAAAATGTCGGTTATGAAAGAAAATCGTAAAGTTAAATTTGGTTGGAAGGAGAAATTTTTGAGTTATAAAAGAGTTATTAAATGAGTGGGAGGAGGAGGAGGAAGGAAGGAAGGGAGGGAGGGAGGTGTAGAGGAAATGAAAAAATTCTTAACACAAATACTCCTCACTTTACGACTGAGTTTCATGCCCATGAGTAATTCGTGAAGCGAAAAGCTCACGCTCGGCGTCGTACAATCAAGAAACAAACAATTATGCAACGTCAATTTTATCTATATCTGGACATACACAAGCTCACATATTATCTATCACCCGATTATTTATTTATCCAGAGCTGTAGAGGGTTTAAAGAAAGGTGGTGATGGTGAAATAGAAGTTGTAGGTTGTAGAGAGATGCTGAAACTCTGCTTTGGGGTTTTAATTCGTATACATTTCTTTATAGCGCTATAAAAGACATTCATTCCATGTTCAGTATTTGTATCTATAGGTTCAAGTATGGGAAAGACGCTAGATAATCCGTTGAGTCTCTGCTTTGATTTTGGATTCTGTAGCGGTCATGTGCCTATATAGTCTCAGAGGTACTCGTGACTTTGGTTGATTTACTTTCAGGCATGTTGGATCTTGTTGTGAAAATGGTCAGCAATTTCTGTAGCTGTGGTCTTGTGTTGATGATTTCACCGCTTTCTCGATTCATTAAAATCGTTATCGAGTTCCGGCGTTAGATTAAAAGTCACGTGATACCGGTTTTTTAATATTCATTTCAAGGTCGATTGCTTTCCTTCGGCTGTTGATAATCTAAAGAAATGATACCATGGTCGGAGTTAGGATTGCGGGGAAGGTTACACGAAGATTAGTTGTCATAATGAAACTGGAAAACTGTCTCCTTGTACAAATTGGGTTTCTATCTCCTTTTTCGGGTTTCTCACCTCCCCAAAGGCATCCAATCGGACGATTATTGTTTGTCAGAAAGTCACGCTCCATTTTTGTTTGAAACGTGTTCCTCTCTCTCTCGGAGTTTAATTAGGTGATTGTTCTTGAAGGTCATGTTTAAACAATTAAATAGAATTGTCTCAGTTGACATCTTCACTGGGTTGACTCGATAAGTATGCGAGTTTGTTGGACATGGCGGGGCGGAGGGAAGGATGTCATAATCTTCCCGAATTTATTTCCTGTTGGGATAGACTCCAGCGGTATTGTTTTGAATCTTGATGCCCTATTGGTACGGTTCTGTTATATATTTGATGGGTTCTAGTAAGTCGTGTTGGTTACTTGCTTCTACAGTTTGAATTGGATACCCTGAGCAAGACTTGTTTGGTGTATCTTTCAATTAGGGTTATGTCGGACGTCTCGTCCTCTATCGGAAAACAAATTTCAATCAGGTTCGTTGGGGGCGTTTCAGGTTGACATTCCATAATTATAGCCGCGCTATTCTATAAAGAGCGATTACTTTAAGCAATAAAAAGTGTTAGGACGTATTGCTTTCTTATCGGAGTTGTCTGTTTTGGTTTTATGGTCTCATTTGGGTTCTTAGCAGAAGTAGTCGGCGTCTCGACGATTTTTCTCTGTCGAGTTCATGAGTGTCGTTTTCGTGCTTATATCTGGAAACACCTGAACTCTTGGAATGGCGGTCATATCGTCAATCTGACTGGAAATTTGATTTTGTTGTAGAAATAATTAACCGAATCAATTCCTCGGACAGTATTATCTCACATGGATGAACAGCGTCGTCGTCGTCGTCGTTGTTCTCGGCGACGTCGTCGCCATGTAAACACTCGGCCGTTAATAATTTGAAATGTAAATTAAGAGGCCATTCGAAGGCAGCCGAGAAGGAAAAAAACAGGCGCCTCACTTCCATCATCCAAAAGAGAGGAAACTACCCCCTTACATCCCACCCTTTCCGTGGAGTTGGGGGGGGGATGACTTCAATTTAATTCGCTTTAGATGCTAATGTTTTGGAAATCAACGTCGGCCTCCATTCTGAAATTTCTTTTTTTGTTCTTTTGTTCTTGGTTCAGTCTCAGGATCGTTGACCGAGAGTTCATTCTCAGCATCTCTGATGTCATCTCCCGAATTGGGTTCAGCGTTTCGAAACTGAAATCTGTTAGTTGGATTCGTTGCTGAATTCCGATTTCGTATGGCAGGATGGTTTGATGTCGTACCACCCTGTGTCATGTCTTTCGAACAAGGGCTCGTCTCCGATTCATCTGGTTATTGATAGTCTGAGTGGCTCTTCAGGTTTTGTTTTTGTTGCTCAGGCTCTGTTCCAAAACTCGCCGGAATGATTTATTCCAGTCTACCGTCTTTTAAGGAATTTGAAATGTCTTCCTTACTTCGATGGACTGTTGTCGATGGGCTCATCCAATCACTGAAGGCATTCCCCCATCCCCAGCGGCTAGCGTTTTCAGTTTACAAAATATTCCGGGAACTTTTGGGACAGGCTTCGTGTCTTAGTTAGACTGTATGTTCGAATTGTCTCTACCCCTCAATCTATCGCATTTCTGATTCACTTTTTGTTGTTGTGTACTGATGTGCAGTATTGATTCATCAGCCACAGAGGAGAATATCTGTTAGACTAGACTAGACTCACGTGGTGGGTTTTGAATGTTGATTTCTTGCTCGATGTTATTGTCTTCTTCTGTCTCGAAGAATATCGTTGATCAGTTCGATGTAGGTGGTTTAGTCTTTCTAGTAGCCTTACATCCTCTTAAGATAGCTTTTCAAGAGAGACAAACCAGACAGCTTCTCCTGGTAACTTATTCAGGGTCTAATTTTGGGTTTTGAGACTGATGGCATCTTCTTTGATTCCTTTGACCTGCGGTCGTGCCAAAATAATTTTTAAGACTTCTTCCTAACAGGGTCTCAGTGTCTATGTGAACGGTCATCACTACAGCTCTGTGATCTACAATTAAGACTTTTCCTCCAACCGTCCTAAGCAAACATGGTGTCCCAAAAACCAAACCACTGACGATACCAGTAGCTTAACACCCGGTGATCTTACTCTTGGTTTGATTTCCGTTTCCGGTTTAGATTTATCTATCTATTACCAATCTCTAGCGTGGATTTGTTTGAAATGTTCGATGAAAGACTAAATTTTTAAGCGAATGGAAGGAATGTAGGTTCAAACACCGTCACAGGCTCACATGCCCTTAAACCTGTAAACGCACGTCACATCGCTGCCTTATCAAATTGTTTTCCGTTTTGTTTTGCTAGGTTTTGGCCTGTTTTCGAATCGATTGAACTTTTCTCTTTAATTAGCTAGATAAACATATTCATTCATTCAGTCAGTCATTTGAGGACGACATTTCTTTCACTTGAATTGGGACCAATTTATACAAATCCTCAACCTTCTGTTTGGGTTGACTACTGTCTTTTTAATTTGTTTGTGAAAACTGTAGTTTGTCGTTTTAGATAACTAATTGACTCTTTTTTTAATGAAAGAAAGAAAAGAAAATGGCGACATGATGGTTTTTTCCTTGACATCATTTTCTTTTCTCTCTGTTTTTTGTCTTTAATAAGAAAGCGGCCTGACAATTTTTAAGCTTACACTTTTGATATTTCCTTTTTTGTAAGACATGTTCTGTGTTATGAATGTGGTCGTGGTTGACTTTTTTGCTGTGGTGAGGAAGTTTTGTATTTGATTGATTGAGATTAGAGATTAGGAAACAATAAGAACGTTCTTCTTAAGTTATTCTCGCTTTTTTTTTGTTATTAAATATTAACAGATATTGAATAAAGAAACTCATTAAATGTATCTTTTGATTGTTGTTGTTTTTGAAACTGTCTTTCATGGTTGAGTAAACAAGTTGGATGAACTTGGTGTTTACAAACTGTTGTATGTGAAACGGTAAATTGCTTAGTTATACCTTTTGCTAAATGTATTTCAAGTGGTCAACCTAGTGTTTTGCAATAGCATTGACGTCCTAAATGAAAACAGCCTAAAATATCAAAATTCAAACACCATTTTACTTGGTGCTTATAAATTATCTTATACTAGGTGAAATGATAGTGCTGACATTATTTTAGGTCCTAAACTTGTTTTGAACTAATATCAACATTTTCCTCTCCCTTAAAAACAAGTTAACATGTCAAAAATCATAAGAAAAATTCATTCAACTTTGTTCTCATCACCTAAGACAAATTCACAAAGCAAAATATTTTGAATAACTCACGCTTAATCACGTTTCTCGGTTGTTAGTGTAGGGTTTTTGTTTATGATTATTTCACGTACAAGTTATTTTTAATTAAAATTCTCCTTCAAACGGTGAAATTCCTTTAAAAAAAGATTTTTTCATAATGTAAACAAAAATGAGTGAAAAAACCGTTGAAGAGGGGTGGATTCGAACAAAACTCGAAACACCGGAAGTTCTCGCTCGCCCTTCTCCTTCCACTTCGTTTTCCGTTGAGGGGTCTCAGTTTTCAAAATGGAGGATTTTTATGGTGTGGTACAAACGCGGTAAACTTGGCGTCGGTTGTTTTTGTATTTTTCATACTTTTAAGCGTTTTTAAACCGTTAAAAAGTTTTCTCAACACAGTTTAATTATATTTGAAATGTGGGATAATCAATTTAAGTCAGAAGGAAGCAAGGTAAGGCAGGAAAATTAATTTAAAAAAATCTTTCAAAACAACTTAAAACAACAATTCAGGTTGATGCTCAAATTGAAACACAAAAATGAAACGATTCTTACTTAAAATACATTATATAAACAAAAAAAAGACTTTTCTATGTATATAAATAATTAAGATATGACTTAGAAAACGGTCATTTTACACTCTTAATGACTAGTTAAGCATAAATTATAATGAGTCTGGTGATTTCGACGATGGCGATGATATTATAAGAAATTTGTGTTCAAGAATTTTTCTGGTCTTTTGTGATTTCCGGTGAATCTGTTATCCGGTTATTGTTCTGAGATTCGAGTTCTATTTCCGTTGACTGAGTCGCGTAGGACCTTGTTAATTTGGACAGTTGATAGCGAATCCTAGAAATGGAGCTCGAGAGGAATTTACAACAGCAACATGGCGTCCGGAAACAGTTTCTGAAATAATTTCTAGCCGCCATTCGGAATTTACGACCGGTCAGACAGTATAGGAAAAAATTCGTGGAAAAGGCCCACTGGTAAATAGAGAAGAATAATCCTCTGACCCACTTCAAAAGAAGTTTTTCTTGCTGCCTGAAAATAAAAATAAAATGAAAGCCACGAAGTGTAGTCTGGGGTTCTTTGAAGCCGACCACCGACCGACCGGATGTGATTCATTTTTATTCTGCAAATTTTTAATTTAAAGGCCTCCAAAGCAAATGAAAGCAAAATTGTTTGAAAGGTCAAACTCAAAACCATGGAATTGGAGTCTTACTCGAGGTCGTTTCCTAAAATTTTTTTTTGTAATAATTCTTTTATTGATCTTAAATCGATTTTTCTTTCTTTTCATTCATTTCCGGAAATGGAAAGTTCCGTTTTTCTTACCATTTTATGTATTGTTGGCGAGCCGGTCCCTGAGCCGATGGTTTCTTTATCAAAACAACATCCCAGTATAATTCGAACGTTTCGACTATTCCCAGAGGAAGCATGAGAACGAGAGTCGTGACCGAAACCGTTATCAAAAGACCTAACATTCTGTGGGTGTCGTTGAATCTCTTCACGGCTCCTTTGTCAGCTGCCATATTTGAAAATAGAATCAAAATCTATGATTAGCTTATGGAAATTGAGATTAAAAATTTTTCTCTTAGGTACGTGACTTCTCGTATCTCTGACTAATTTTACGATGTCCTCTCATCTTTAATCACCAACACACGACTGAAAGTAGGTGTGATAGCCCAGAAATTAGGTTGCCTACCAATGCAAAAACGTTTAGCCTTTTCACGATCGGTCCTAGCCCAAGTTTATGACCTATAAGTTTATCATGATTCACAAGAGTGTGCAGTATTTATGGAATGAGTGATTGGCAAACATGTATTTACGAAAAAAGAGACTGATGAGAGTGTGCAATATTATTGAAAGGAGAGGCTGATGAGTGTGCAATATTTTGAAAGGAGATATGTAATATTTTTGAAAGGAGAGACTGATGAGAGTGTGCAATATTTTGAAAGGAGAGGCTAATGAGAGTGTGCAATATTTTGAAAGGAGAGACTGGTAGTGTGCAATATTTATGAAATGAGAGACTGATGGTAGTCTGCAATATTTTTGAATGGAAAGAATGGTGTTCAAAATTTATGAAAGGAGAGAATGATGAAAGTGTGCAATATTTATGAAAAGAGGCTGATGAAAGTGTGCAGTATTTTTGAAAGGAGAGCTGATGAGAGTGTGCAGTATTTATGAAATAAAACTTTGTCAACATTTTGGTTAAGAACTTGAATATAAAAGCAAAATGCTGACAGTCTTCAAAACTGAGATAATTTGTCTTGGGTCTTCGGGGTCATGTTGCTTGTTCTTTCATCTTTGGTTTATTTTTTATTTACTTGATCTCCTCTGTTCCTTTTATCTTCCATCCGTTTTTACTTCCTGTTCGTGTTCGGAATTCAATTTTTGCACACACTATTCCTCATTTCTCCTTTTCGCCTTTCATTTCATAAATATTGCACACTTTCATCACTCCCTCATTTTGAAAATAAATTCTTGAAGTTGAGACTCATTCTTCCTTCTTGGTCCATCCTGAAGAATTCATGTCATAAGTCCTGCACACTTTCATGAAGAATTCATTCTGTAGATTATTGAACATTGTCTTGGGAAATTCATTTCATAAATATGGCGCACACCTTTACACTGTTCTTTCATAATTATTGCACACTTTCAAGAAGGTTTCGTTCCATAAATACTGACACTGTCTTGGGGAGTTTATTTCATAAATACAACGCGGGCTTTAAGAGCATTTTTCATAATTAATGCACACTTTCCTGGAGAGACGTTTCGTGACGTTCTGGTCAAAATTTTAGAGCTGACCGGAAGTGGTGACGTGTTAAACAGGTGTGTTCACCCCACAATCCGGACGATTGGATTGGTAAACCGAAAATTTTTTATTGGGTGTCGGTTAAATCATTAAAAATGAAAGAATAAAAAGGAAAAGTTTGTAAGTGATTGAACAAGTGATTAGCCAAAGAGTGCTAATCAATCAAAATCCGAGTGGATTTAAGAAGCAGACATGAGAAATGGACCGTGGACGTGGTAACACGCTCACAACTCACCACTTAATGCGTATCTCGATTTGTTCGACATCCGAACCTGTCGGATGAGTAAAATGTTGCCAATGAAGATGAGAAGACACGGAAGCCATGTTGATAACGCTATGTAAACGTAGACGACTTTGTTGTCCGAGTTCTCCGATTGGAATTTACAAGGTTTGAACCCGAACGTGCTGTCCTGTTCGTAACCTTAAAACAAAACAATGCGAAAAAGGAAAAATTATTTTTAGAAGGTTCTCGACTAGTGTCGTGACGGAGTTTTCTTTTAAGGTTTTCGACTTTTTTTTGGTTCTTTTGTTAGTTCCGAGTGAAAGGACCAGAAGAGTGGGGAAGTCGTGAGAACGTGGAACGATCAAGGAAAAGGTCGACGGTCGAGTAGGTGTTGGATTTGGCGGGCGGATCGACATTGAGATTGTCCAAGAAATTTCCGTCGGTACATGTCTACCGAAGGCTGAGAAGGTTACGAGCCCCTGCGTTCACCAAAATGAGGGAAGGGTTCTGTACTGGTGGGAGGAAGAGGTTTGGACAACCTCAGGTTCGACTATCTTCGATTGAAAAACGAAATAAATCACGTACCTACCGGAATACTTGAGCTTGAGACAGGCTATCGAAAAGGATGTGAGGCCGATGGCGTAGACGACTCTCTTCGCCCTTTTAACCGAACACTTGAATGAGAATTTCATTGGACAGCCGATGACCAGAAGTCTCTTGACCGTTAGACCGACCACCAGCCACGTCGAGTAGAAGAGGAAAACGTCGACGAGGATTTTGTTCGCTCCGCAGAGCCAAACGTTTTCCTGGAAAATGGAATGAAAAGTGATTAAGATTGCTGGAAAAGTTGGGCGGAAATGGTTTTTCACGGGATAAAGTCTGGAAGCATGCAACCCACTCCCATCCGTTTGAACCTACTCGGAATTGTGTTTCGTGTTTTGGAGGATTTTGTTCAGCATTCTTCTCCCTCTCTCTTTCTATGTCTTTGTCTATCTCTTTCTCTCTGTCTTTCTTTGTCCCTCTCTCTCTCTCTGTCCCTCTCCTTTTAATCTTTCTCCTTTTCTCTCTTTCATTCTACATTTCTCCATCCTTCTCTCTTCGTCTTTAATTGACATTATCTGTTTTTCTCTTTTTCTCTTTCTTCGCTCTCTCTTTCGCTATTCTTTTTATCTTTTTATTTGTTTTTCACCTCTCTCCTCATCTTTCATTCGTTCTATCTTTCTTCTTTTCAATCTCTCTCTTAGTCGTTTGCGTTATCCGTCTTCCATTTAGAGACCAACTGAAAATGTAACAAAACTTTCGTCTGTCTATGTCTATCTTTTCTCTGTTTCGCTCTTTATCTTTCTGTCTTCCCCTTTTTTCTATCTTCTTCTTCTCTCTCTCTTTTCTTTTTTTCTCTCTGATCCTCTCTGTATTTCTCTGTTTCCTCTTCAATTTTAATTGCATTTCCCTGTGTCTCTTTTTTCTCCTACTCTCTTTCTTCTCTATCTCTTTTTACCTTTCTTTGTCTCTTTTCTACGTCTGCCATCTTTCAATCGTTCTATCTTTCTTTTCATCGGTTTCTCTTTTTTCCGTTGTCAGTCTCCATTTTCAGTTTTCTGTTGTCTGTGAATGGGAATACCCAGATGAACAGAAAATGCAACAAACCTTAGTCTAATCTCTGACAATGCCATCACCAAATTTTTTTCTTATCTGTCTGTCCATCTGTCTAATTTGTGAAGGTTGAAATTTTATTTGCAAAAGAATTTAGACGCGGGATGTCTGAGGTCGTGGTCAACGAAATCGTCAGTATTTGATTGAATCTGACGTGTCTAATCCTTATCCGGAAGATCGTCTTAATCCTAACGGAGACAACTACCGATGACGTGAGTCTCATCACCACACCACAACTCTGCTGTTTGTGTTTCCTTAGCGCGAGTTTCCATTACCCTCCTTAAATTGTTTCTGGAGTTTAGTTTCTGGGTGTCTTCCTTCACAAAATTTCCACAGCCTTTTGCGTGAGTTATTTGCTGACGGAGCAAACATGGCGACCATCTCTCTCTCTCTTGCGTAATTTAAAATAAACTCCAATGGCTCGGGGAGTAACAGAAAGCCAAGCTTCGTCGTCATCGTCGTCCTATTAACCATCTTTAATTTCTACGCCTTTTATATGTTTGCACAAGTCGGGTGAAATGTCTGTCGTCACAGCTCCGGCTTTGTTTGCATTGGATTTTCATAAAAAACGATCTTCAAATAAAATTATTCCGGAGCTGTGAGCGCCGCCGCCGCCGCCGCTGTTGCTGTTTGAAATTCAAAGAAGGGATTCGTTATAACACGAGTCGGGATGAAAGTATCGTTGGAACTTTGAGCTTTTTGTATATGTTTTAAGGGAAATTGCTTTTTGTGGATCGATTTTCTGTTTCGACAGCAGAAGGTCATGTTAATTAATGGAGAGTGAGAGAAGGAGAATGGCGTTGAGGGAGAGTGGGAGATGAATTGAACACAAATTTTATCTCTAACGCCCAAAATTCAAAATTGTCCACGCCATCCTGTTGCTGAACTGTTTTTCAAATTGATTATCTGTATTCCTGTCGTGTATTTGATTCGGGTTCGTCTTTCGGTTTTTTCGTTTCTCAAACTATTCTGTAAAAGAAAAAAGCTTACCAAGTACAACCTAGAAAACATAGGAACATGACTTCTTCCGACTCCCGTGGCGAAATTGAACAACAGGGCTCCGTTGTCGGAAACGGCCAAAGCTCTGAGAAACACGGATAAACTCGTGTGGCATATCGGAGACGAATTGAGAATGAGAAACGACAATGTATTCATAGTTACACCTAGAACAGAAAGATTTTCAACAAGAATTAAAGGAGAGAGAGAAGAAAAGCAGATTAAAGGGAAACGTGAGAGAGAGAGGAAGAACGACAAAAGAAAGATGGTGATGATGATGATGGCAGCAATAAAAAGAAGCAATAAAAGAAATAAAATATTTACGCCATGGCGAAAGTAAATAAAATATGATTTTTTCAAGATTCCTCCGGGAAATTTCCACCACCACCTCCTCCTCCCTCCCTCCCACCTCCTCGCCTCTCTCAAAGGTGAAAATGGGAAAATCTTTCATCTCGACTTTTCCTTTTCTCGTCCTTGTTAGCCTACGTGTGGTAAACACACCCAGTTTTATAAGTCGGATGATTTTCGAGCTTGAACGATGTTAATTTATTTCTCTTTTGTCTGAGTTACCAAGAAACGGAAGGGAAACTTTTGACCATCTCCTCCTCCTCCTCCTCACTCCCATCCCTCCTCTCTCTTGACACGTGGAAAAAGTTTCCCAATCGAATCACTTTGGAAAAGGAAAATGGTTTGGTCTTGTTCTGTATTCTGTTAACCTTTAGTTCCCTCGATGGCGGAAGCATCTGTACTTCCCACTAACAGGGTGTTAAGCTACTTTTACTGTAGGACGTTAGATTAGTGTTAGCGACGTTAGGCCTTTGGGAGAAATTTTTGGGAAATAGTTCGGTAAATGCGACAAGAAGTTGAGAATACATTGGTACTCCTAGAAACTGTGCATTATTTATGAAATGAATCCTCCAAGATAGTGTGCAGTATTTGTGAAACTGTTTCGAATCGAAACCCTAATGTTGGATTCAGCTTTTAAGATGAGCGAAAGTTCTAACACACTAACTCTTATACAATCAAAAATTTTACCCGAACGACATATTGGCTAAGAGAATAACGTTACTAACATTAACAACAGCGGAAATCTCAAAACCCATCCTACTAACATATATGTTAGGCTACTTCGCCATAAATTTGGGAGGAATGTGCTTGCTTGAGCCTTCTGCTTAATTTTTTTGTTCCAACTTTGACAGATTTCTTAGAGAAGTTGAGGAAAAATTTGTTTTAGCCCAGATAGCCTTTTATTTAACCCCAGTTTTGGGGATTCTTGAAAATATAACTTTGACAAAGCTCTAGTATTTGTAGTCTAAATGGTAGGCCAGAAATTATTCTTTAGTAGTGAACAACTGTTCTGATTCGTTTTAGTCATTGTAAAGCCATCTTCTGAGTTTCTCAAATTTGCTAAAATAGAACTGGTGGCCTGACTTAGCTTACTCAGATAGTTCTGATGGGTTAAGCAAAATCAAGAACCTGTGTTGGACCCAAAAGCGCGAAATGGTTGGACAAGAATTCTAATTTCTGGTCTAACTTCCCTACTTTTAGCTTCTTTTCGTTAATTACGATCATCGTGTGTTGGGCTGTTTGAGCTAGTTAAGCTCTCGTCAAAGTTTGAAGTGACTACGCACTCACATTGTCCTAGATCATTGATTAGTGGGTAATGAGGGACCAAAAACGGTTTTAGAATGAAAATACTTTCTTGGAATTACTTACTCACCTATTATTATAATAATCGTGGTCACGTATGTCAGCAAAAATTTGACACTCGACACGAACGGAATGATCTGAACCCAATAAGTCCTCACTTCGCAGGGCCATTGAAGTTCTAGGCTGGGTATGTCGCTGGAATTGTATTCGGGCAGGAAGTCTAACGACGAGAGAGAGTATGTGCAGTTGTCGGCATATTCTGAACTGCTTTCGCTGAACAAATCCATTGAATTTGACGTGTCACATTCTGGGATTTCCTCGGCTATACGAATTCCTCTGAAACGAAATCCGAAAAATTTTTCAACAGTCCTTCCTCATCTTCCAATTCCCGTCCCCCGCACAAACGGTATGAATGAATGTCTTTGTGTGTCGCAGACTCCCAAAAATAACAGTTTGCATAATTAATTAGGTTCTTAGTTACGTTAATAACTTTTCTCTTTTAGCGGATTTTTGGCTTTTCCAATTTGCGTCAGTTCGGGAAGTGGGAAGGCGGGGGTGGGTAGGAGGAAAATCCGAGGAGAGCGGAAGGAGAACATCCAATCTTACCAAAGCGTCCGGTGACCGAAGAAGTAAATCAACGACCTTGACAAGACTACGGCTCAGGCACAAATGGCACCATTAAAATGAGGTCCTCAGGAAACTAGTCGCACCCTGGAGTGAGTTTAAATGGCCATAAAAGCCCAAAAGACCTTTGCCAACAAAGGAAACAGTCGAGGAAGGTTCGGGTTTAGCGTGTACGCACGCGAACCTGAATGCCTGAGGAAAGATCGAGGACGAGATAGTTTGAAATGGAGTTATCCTCTAACCAATGAATGAAATCGGGCGGGCGGGGGTTCGTTTTGGAATCAAATCGTCGATTTGGTCTAAGGGCTGGGGGCTATCCTCGGGAGGAAATGAAAAACTTTGGCGTACGTCGTGTAAACAAACCGCACTTAATTCAATTTCGAACGCAGAAAAAAGAATTTTGGCTTTGGTCGTAATCGTAAAATTTTATTGAGGCGATTTCAAATCAAAAGCAAAGGAAAAGAAACAGAAGTAAACAAAAGAAGAGGAGGAGGAAGAAGAAGATGGTAGAAGAAGGAGATAGAAGGTCTGGGAGGTAATAAATAAAATTTTGAGTGCGAAAGTTAATGAAACATGTTCGTAGGCATGCGAATTTAAATTTTTTTTGAAGATTTGGATTTCAGGTGGCTTTGTGTTTGATCATGAGACCTTGATTGGTGTTGATTGGTTGGATGGGTGGAAACGGAAGTTGAAATATAGAAAAACGTGGAATCGAATTTTTGTAGAAGGCGGTGGTTGTTTAAAATCTTTTTTTTCTTTGGGGGTGGATGTGTGTTAGGTTGGTGGTAGGTTTTGGTGGTGAACCTTGAATTTTTGAAATTTGACTTTAAGGGTGTTATGTTTCAGGTTTTTGATTGGGCCCTTTGTGTGCCTCTTTTGTGTGGGCCCAGAGTTTTGATTCGTGTCTCCTTCAATCTTCCCGTAGCTTTGTTTTGTTTCTTCTGCTGCTTCTTCAGTTATCTCTTAGTATGGTTCGATTCTTCTTTGTTTCTGCAATTATGTTCAATTTTTCTGTTGGTATTCATGTTTCCTCAAGTTCATACCTCCCTTGTTCTTGTTCTCTTCTTTTCTGTCTCTCACTTTGTGTTTCCTTCTTCTCCGTTTCTCTTATTTTTACAATTCTTCCCCAGTCTTGTTTCTTTTTATTTTATTTTTCAGCCTTTTCTGTAGTTTTCTTTTCTTCTTTTCTGGTTTGTTTTTCTCTCTTTTCTTAGGGTCCTTTATTATGATTTCTTCCTCCATCTTCTTTTTCTTGCTTATTTGTGTTCTTTTTAGCTAAATCCTTTCTCGCTTTACTTGTCTTACTCTCACTTGTTTAATTTTTCTTCACAATTCACTGTCATTTCCACTTTTGTTGTATTCTTGATCATTTTCCCCGTCTTTGTTCTTCCTATTTTCTCACTTTGATGTTTACTGTTTCGTCTCATTCATCCTATCTTTATGTCACCTCTTTTTGACTTCTTCAAATCCTTTAGATTGAATACCGTTACTGTTGATCGACATTTTTGTTTAAATTGAGTTCGTATTCGTCTAATTTCTTTAAAAAATTGAAGAGAACCATGAATAGGAAGAATTTAAAGAGATAACAACAGTAAACCGAACAATGAAGTCATCACGGACGAAACTTGAAAGAATCTACAAAAAGTCAATCTGACTCATAGAATCAAGTCATCTAACCCAATCAACACCAACATAACATCACCTTCATCGCTCTTCAAACACTCTAGTTGAACAAAACTAAACAATAAATTCATTCAGTTCGATTTTCAATGAATTTGCGAATGTGTTGGTTGTTTATCTATTTTCAGGGAAGTGAGTCAATCTGACTCATAGTGATATATCCAAGTTTTTGAGGCATCAATTATTAGGAACATGGCTGTAATAATTTAAAATCAACTTAAGTGAATGATTTAGGTCGAACTGTCAGATTCGGTGCATGATTTTCATCATATACTCATTTCAAAAATAATGCACACTTTCGTAAGGGATTCATTTTGTAAAATAACTCACAATTTTAACTAGAATTCATTCCAAAATGTACCAGTGAATTCATTCATAAATATTGCACACTTTCAATATAAATTTCTTTTCAAACTGATCCATAATTTTACGAAGAATCCATTTCATTAATAATGCACAGTGTCAGGGGGTTCATTTTTGTAAAAAAAAAATTTCCGGAAATACCGCAAATTTTCATTACGTATGTATTTCAAAAGTAATGCACACTCTAGCAAAGGGATTCGTTTTACAACGATGCACATTTTTAACTATAATTCATTCCAAAATTAACGCACACAGTTTAATGGAGACTTTGTTTCTTCAATAATCCACGATTCCGTTATTTATTTATTTCAAAATTACTGCACACTTTTACAAACAATTCATTTCATTAATAATGAAAGGAGTTCACAAAAAGTGTACAGGGTGTGACAGTTGGTTTCGTATGTACTGGACAGTGCAAGGAGTCATTTCACTCCCTTGAGAATTTCATAAGTAATGCACACTGTTTTCAAGAATTCATTTCAAAAGTAATGCACACCGCCATGTTTGTTTTTGCTTTGACTTAATAAGTGACTAGCGGTTTGAAATTCATTTCCGATTTTGAAGACGCTTTGAATGGTTCTTCAACTTCTCTGAAATTTATTTTAGCTTTTGGTTTGAATGTGGATTTCGGTACCGGAAGTTGCGAATGGGAAGAAGGAGGAACCGGAAATAGAATTTTTCGTCTTGTTTTGTCCCTTTCTTGTTCTCCCACTTTCTCTACTTTTCCTCGAATTATTTTTGTACATGATACAAATTTTGGATGTGAGGAGTTCATTTCATTACTTACTGTAAATTTTCACCGGGTGTTTTATTTCAAAAGTAGTGCACACTTTCACAAAACACTAACTTCATAAAAACGTAGGCTTTGAGAATAATGCACGAACTCATTGCTGAATGGATAAATGCTTTCACGAGCAACTGATTACATACACTCATGAACTCATTACATACACACTGAACATTTTAACCCATTTCATAAGTACTGCACAATTTCATCACAGATTTTTTTTTAAGAAGTCGTGCAGACTTTCACGGAACACTAATCACATAAAACATTTATATTTTTACCAAGAACTCATATCATAAATAATGCACAGTTAGTATCTCACCAATTTGAACTATATTCACAGAGGTTTAACCACAATTTTGAGTCAACTAACCCGTGGCGCTAAAACTATCACCATCATCAAAACGAAGCCGAGATTCTAGGACCATCAACCGATTTTAGAACATAGCACTTAAATCAAACATAAAAAGAACATAAATGAGTCAAATGGACTCAGTTCGTATATTCAACTTTTTAGTGGTCATTGAGAACAAACATCGAAAATGATTTTCCCGTTGATACATAAAAGTGTTAATGGCTACGTTTAGGGTCCTCTCAACCATTTAGAACCTGTTTCAATGTTCAGTCGACAGTCTCACGTGACGAAAAAAATTTATGTAACAGTACTAAGATGGAAACTTTGGTTTTAGTGGTTTCCATGGAAAATTACGCAAACGTACCTGAACACGTCTGCCAGTAATATTTTTAAACATTCTGACGCATGTCTGTAATATTTGTAACAAAATGGGATCAGAGGTGTTTATGAATTAGAGCAAACCATAAAACCTTCCATATGTCTTGATATAAGCTCGTCTTAAAACTGTGCATTATTTATGAAATGAATTCTTAAGATAGTGTGGATTTTGTATAAGAAACGAATTCTTGGTTGGATTCGTCTTTATGACCTAATGTCTAGCTCAGAGTGTTTGGTATTTACGAGATGACGCCTCCTCGAAAATGTGGGTGAGGTTTTGAATGAAAATGTGCAGTATTTATGAAATGAATCTCCCCGCAAATCTTTGTATGAAATGGATTCGGTATGGAATTGTGCATTACTTTTGAAATTATTTCGCCACGTGAAAGCCGTAATCAATTCCACAATCAGTCCGTGACAAAAGTGTGCATTATTTATGAAAGTCAGTTAATGCCACAGACTGTGTTTTTGTGGAGTCAGTTCCCCGTGATAGTGTGCATGACTTTTGAAATGAATATCTGATAAATATCTTTAGTCTTAATGGAATGGATTTTGTACAGAAAAGTTTTAGATTATATGCAACAATACTTCCTTCCAATACTGTGCAATATTAATGAAATGGATAGCTCGTAAAAGTGTGCATTAATTTTGAAATAAATAAATAACGGAATCGTGGATTATTGAAGAAACAAAGTCTCCATTAAACTGCGTGCGTTAATTTTGGAATGAATTATAGTTTAAATTGTGAATCTTTATGAAATGAATCCCTTGCGAAAGTGTGCATTACTTTTGAAATGAATATCTCACAAAAATTTGCGGTGTTTATAAAATAAATTTTTTACAAAAACGAACCCGATACTGTGCATTATTTATGAAACGGATTTTTCGTAATTCTGTATTAATTTTGAATGGATTCTTGTTACAAACGTGCATTGTTATGAAATGAATCCATTGCGAAAGTGTGCATTACTTTTGAAATGAGTATTTGAAGAAAATTGTGGATCAACTCACTTACGAACTGGACACTTCGACAAAATCTTTCACTTAAGTTGATTTTAAATTATTAGAGCCATGTTGCAAATAAAACAAGTCTCAAAGACTTGGATGTATGACTATGAGTCAGATTGACTCACTTCCCCAAAATAGATAAACAACCAACACATTCGTGTGCATGATTTTTGAAATGAGAGTCTGACAATAATTTGCAGTAAATAGTGAAACGAATCCTTACAAATAAATTTTGCATTGTGTACAAAAATAATTCCATCCGATTGTGTGCATTACTAATGAAATGGGTTGTTCGCAAAAGCGTGCAATAATTTTGGAATGGATTCTCTGTAAAGTTGTGCATTACTTTTGAAATGAATATCTCACGAAAATTTGCGGTATTTCTGAACTCAATTTCTTTCTAAAACGAACCCCCCATACTGTGCATTATTAATGAAATGGATTGTTCATAAAATTGTGGAGTAGTTTTAAAATAAATTTATATTGAAAGTGTGCAATACTTATGAATGAATTCCTTTGCTAGGGTGTGCATTACTTTTGAAATAAATACGCCTTGAAAAATTGCAGTGTTTTGTAACTAAAATCCTCTCGAAACTGTTCATCATTTACAGTAATGAATCTCTCCTGTAGTGTGCATTATTTTTGAAATGAATTGTTCATGGAAGTGTGCATTAATTTTGAAATAAATCCTTCTAAGATCGTGTGTCAGTTTTATAAAGAAATATTTAATGAGAGTGTGCAAATTACGTCCTCACAAAGTCCTTCATTATTCAAGTAATGAATCCTCCTAACTGTGTGCAGTATTAATGAAATGAACTACTCCCTTTATAACAAATCGCGACAACTCCAAATAACACTTGAATCGATTTCAAATTATTATGATTTGTGTCGAATGGAAATTTTGGTTGTATATGACTCACTTCCCAAAAATAGACCAAAATGAGAATGGCCCCAAAAGGGACAGTCATTCACTGAATGAAATGTTGGAGCCCCTGGCCCCCGTAGGTGAAAGACAATCAGACGCGTAGGAAATTATTTATTAAGACTTGTTAGGTGGGTGAAAATGTGTTTTTGTCTGTGATCAATAAATAAATATAAAATTTGGAAACTTACACATTTCTGTATCCACTTCCGGTTTGGGTTTTGGTTGAAAGGAGAACACAAACAAAATCAAACAGAAAACAAAATGACCGTTACACAAAAATCCACATTTTCCGTTTTCATGATGTGCTGACTGTTTTTTATTTTATTTTAATAACTTATTAATTAATTAACTTATTTATTTATTTATTCACTTATTTTAATCACAGTTCGTCACTTATTTATTTATAATAATTATTGTTTTGGTGAGTGTGGTGGTGAGAAACGCGGTACGAGTCGTTGAGAAAAAATTTTTTTAAAAATTGGTGAACAAAAAAAATTTGTTTTTGGTTTTTGAAATTTAATTTCGCTGAATTTTCCCCGGTTTGTTGAAAAATGGCCCGTGCACCTGAAAGACGACGGAAAATGTGAAAATGATTCGTTGTCCGATCGGCGGAAAAGTTATTAACAAGTTGATACTCGCGACTTCAGCGCTCGATTGACCCCGGAAACCGATGAGAGATTAGTAAGGCGTCCGCACCGGTATCGCGTTGCATGTCTGCCCAGGGCCAGGACATTGGTTTTAAGAAAATCCGTGACCTCCAGCCGTTATCTCTCTCGTCGAACAACTTGGACGAACGTGGAAATTAATCGTGGAAATTGAAAATTAGGTTTTCCCAGTCCGATTTTCCCTTTTGCGTCAGACTCATTTTCATTTTCTTCCTTTCTTTCTTTAGTTCTCTCTCTCTCTCTCTTCGTTTCTTCTCTCTCTTATCCACTCACGTTCGAACGTGTTTGGGGAGAACATCTGTGTTGGGAGAAAAGCCTTTGGTTTGATTTTTCATTCTGGCGACAGAAAAATTTGTGATTTTGGAGTTTTGACTAAATTTCTCTCTCCTTATTCTTTCAGTGTTGGAATTAAATCTTGTAATTCGCATGTTTATTTTATGAGTGAATTGGGATTAATAAAAGATCAAATTAGATGTTTAAAAAAATTTCTTTTTCTTCTTTCATAATTATTGCACACTTTAAGGTAGAGTCCATTTCAAAATTACTGAAGAATCATTTTATAATTATTTCAAAATATTTGTCTGCTTATTTCATAATTATTGCACACTTTAAGACAGAATTCATTTTATAATTACACTCAAATCTGGATGGATAGGAACCGCATAAAAAAAATCACACAGAAAAATACCGCACAAAAACAGGTTTGCGTTTTGCAAAATATTTTTTTCTACTTATTTCATAATTTCTGCACACATAAGGCTGAGTCTATTTTAAAATTACTGCACAATTAAGGGCAGAATTCATTTAATAATTATTTCGAAATATTTCCCCACTTATTTCATAATTATTGCACACTAAGACAGAATTCATTTTATAATTACTCTCAAAATCGTTTTTTGTGCGGTGGATAGGGACCGCATAAAAGAAAACGCATTAAAAAAATCGCACAAAAACGCACAGAAACAGGTTTGTGTGTGCAAAATATTTTTCTACTTATTTCATAATTTCTGCACACTTTAAGGCAGACTTCATTTCAAAATTATTGCACATTTTAAAACTAAATTCATTTCATATTTTTGCACATCTCTTTCAAAGAATTCATTCCAAAGATGATGCATATTTGGCTTCGTTCAGTCAGTCATGCATTTTTTTTATCATGGGTCAGCCAAACTTTTCTTAGAATTCTATTTCATAAATAGTGCACAGTTTTCCCCAAAATCATTCCAAATGTAATTACATGAAGAATTGATTTCTAAAGTATTGGACAGTTTTATCAACGGAGACTTTTCACTCTGTAGGAGACATTTCATAAATTTTATACACTTTTGGGAATAACCGATTTCATAAGTAATGCACACTGTTTAAAGGATCCGTTTCAAAAATAATGCACACCGTTTAGTAAAAGCTTGAGTGACGAGTTTGACTAGCAGTTTGAAAATCATTCCGGTTTTCTTTTTCTGTTTCTTGAAATTTATCTGTTTTGTTTGAATATGAATTTTTTTCAGGTTCATTGTGACAATTTCAAAATAATGCACACTGTTTGGAAGAATTCATTTCAAAAATAATGCACACTTACATTTTTGTGCTCACTGAATAAGTGACTAGAAGATGCTTTGAACGGTACTTCGGTTTCTCTGAAATTTATTATTTTTGGTTTGAATGTGGATTTTGGTACCGGAAGTTGCGATCAGGAAGAAGGAAGTCCGGAAGTAGAATTTTTCATATTGTTTTGTTCCTTTTTTTGTTTCTCTACTTTCTCTTTTTGTCATTTGATGAATGAATTTGAAAATTTCTCCGGCTGAGAGGAATTCTAATTGAAATTGAATTAAATTTAACGGTAACGAGTTTTTAATTGAATTACGGTTAAAAGGATTTTAATTTAAAATGACGAGCTCGATTTGATCGAGGTTGATCTTCCTACGTAAATCGAAACTTTCCTTCATTGCCTGCGTTATATGTCATGAACCAACCAACCAATTGACAGTGGCAGCGTTCTTCCCTCCACCTCCAGTGCTATTTCATAAATAATGCACACTTTCGGTAGATAATTCATTTCACGGGCAGTGGAACACTCTTTGAGGAGGATAGTTTCATAAAGAATTCGCTTCTTAAATAATGCACACTTAGACGGCGAGGTCGTTTCATAATTCATGCACATTTTCGGCTAGGACTCATTCCAAAAGTAATGCACACTTGAGTGTACAATTTTCATAAATAACTCACACTATTCTGAAGGATTTTATGAAAAAATTTGTTTGCATCCTATCACGCAGGGTTCATTTCAAAAGTGATGCACACTTGAGCGAAGAATCCTTTTCTTAAATAAATCACGATCCGTGTGAAGTTTTTGCTTTCATAAATAATGCACAGTTTGGAATAGGTCTCGCAATACTGATGATTCTGAATAAGCTCTCAGCTTTGGAGCCTTTGATGTGTAGTCAAATATTTCATAAGCCGATTATCTGTTGTGTAGGTTGGTACCAAATACACTTCCAGAGTGGCTTCGTGGAGTGGGGATGGGAGGCTGTAAAGGGGGGCGCTGGACCACACCAAAAACCCAGGAAATATTGAAATGAGTGAGGATATAAAGGAGAGGAAGGAACACAAATTTGTCTAACTACCAAATGAAAATTCCAAACTCACACACTCAAAAAACAACTCTCGTCGAATGATTTTGCCGAAAGGAGGCTGGCGGCAAGGCGGCAAACAATCACAGATTTATAACCCGAACGAGCAAAGCCGAAGATTTCTTTTTTATTACCTTTAAAAGGTAAACAAAGAGACAAACAAAATGAAGATGAGTTTCGTGCTGCAAAACAAACCAATAAAAACGAAATCAGAAGAGAAAATCATTGGAAGACGCGGGGGCTGGAGGCTGGGGAGATCCAGAGTAAGCGGAAATCTTAATTTATAACGATCTTGACCCCGCGATTGGTCATAATTTAAACGAAAGAAATCAATTATTTATAATAAAATGGCTTAAATGTCAAAGTTATTCAAATTATAGGTTTGAAAAGTCATTAGGACGCGATTAATTAGACGAGAGGGGGCAGGAGCGGCGGAAGGACAACTTTCAAATCAGATTGAAATCGTATAAGGAAACCTAGAATGCCCTTAATTAAATAGTTTTTCTCGTTGAAAGACTTTGGTATTTATGTTTGGGTTTGTTGTGAAAAATTTTTGATAATAACAACGACCGGAATCAAAGTTGAGAGTTCAGGGTGTTTAGGGGCAACCGGAAGTAGTGTTTCATACCTAAAGGAGTTTGGTGCATGAGTGCTGTTTCCTTCAGCTTGTTTAAAATTATTTATTGCTCTCGCACCAAATATCTAAGATAGTTATCACCTAATTGTAGTCTGTAACTATTTGGTGATGGTGAGTTGAGTATGCTGTTGGGTTATCATTGAGTGCTTGTCTTTGGCGGATTCTAGTTAGCTAGAATAATTCTCAGTTCCTATGTATTGCGTAATAGAAGGTTCGAGTGTCGTTAGGACATTGCAACAGGTTTCGATTTGCTGTTGATTGTAATTATATTCGAATTGTTGAGTTTTGTAGTGTTGGGACTAAATACTGTATTCTGTATCTGTACTGTCTCTTTTCTGAGTCAGTAGCTCAAATTTTGTTTAATTAACCTCTCTCCTGCAGTCGCCATGATGATTGTAGCCTAAACTCGAATAGCATGTGTCAGACTCGTGAGACTGTAAATCTTTAAAAATTGTAGGACTCATTTCCAACAGGAGATTTTGATGTCGACAAACGTTAATTAGAGAAGAGTTAACAAGGATCGTTTGCTAATCAGAAATTCGGGAGGAATGTTGAAGGCAGCAAAATTTCATGGTAGCAAATCTAAAACGAAAATTTGACTCGCAATGTAAAGTGTTGAGTTAATGCTACCAAAATTTCATAGTCCGCGGCAAAACTTTTGACGTCAATTAGAGTTAAATTAATTGAAGCTAACACGATATTGCGCTTAGTAGAACTTGCTGCCAGTAAACTTTTGATTGAAACTAAACTCTGACCCCAAGAATTTGGACGTCGACAACCTTGATCACAGCTAACTTCAATCGAGTCAACATTAATTGTGTAAAAATTGCTAATAGGTTTCTGAGAATCAAGATCAAGGATATATTACTCATAGCAAAAACATAATACCGGCTGGTTTTAACTTCAAAAAATATTATTTATAGCAAAATTGGATAAGGAGGAGGATTTAGGATATAGTGCTCATAGCAAACACGTGATACCCGCTTGAAAAAATCCTGATTGTAGCAAATTGTTATGAAGTTAACACTAATCGATTTCTGAGGATCAGGATTTAAGGATAGTTTGCACGATTCCGGCAATGTTTAATTTCACAAAATCTTAATTACAGCAAAATTTAATAAAGTGAACACTGACTGGTTTCTAATAATGAGGATTAATGAGATTGGTAAAAACAAGAACATGATATCGGCAAGTCTACACACAATGCCAGTTGGATGACAGCAAAATTTAACCAAGTCAACACTTATTGGTTTCTGAGAATCAGGGTAGAAGGATATATTACTCACAGCAAAAACATGATACCGGCAGAATTTAACTCCAAAAAATCTTGATTATAGCAAATCTTAATCAAGCAAGCACAAACTGATTTTGTGAGTCAGGATAAAGGGATATGTTGCGCCTTGCAAATACACGATGCCGACAAAGTTTAATTTCACAAAATCTTAACTACAGCAAAATTTATTAGCTCTGACTGGTTTCTAAGGATGAGGATTAAGGATATACTGGTTCTAACAAATACATGATACCGGCAGGATCTAACTACAAAAAATCTTGATTACAGCAAAATTTAATTTATGACAGTCAGGTTATAAGGATATATTGCGCATAGCAAACAAACAATGCCAGTTGGATTTGCTAAACTACAAAAATCTTAATCGATCAATGTAATATTGAGCATAGCAAAAACTAACTAATTTCGTGGCTTTGATCTATTGGAGAGGTCCTCTTCGTCCTGGATCAGATCCATTCAATCACCTGTCACTCTCAATCCTTCAACATCTGTCCTCCAGTCCAAACCTAGGTCTCCTCCTCCATTCCCTTTTCAGGTACCATGAAGTCTAAACAATAGAAAACACAAATTCGAAAGGAATCACGTTCGCGTATCTAAGAAATCCTCGGTTTATGGTTAACGCGTTACAACCAAACTCATTTTAAGGTATCTGAGATCACTTTGTCAAGGACCGAACTGTGGGAAAACCGTGAAAATTAGGTTTTCACAAAAATCCGAATGATTTATTTATTATTTTCATCTTTGAATGAATGTCGTTGATAAAAAAGCAACGAGCCTAAAATCGAAGGTTTTCCTAAAGGTCGCTCATAACCTGGGCCCTCCATTTTGTTTTTAAAGGTTTTCAGCTCACAAACATAAACACACCCCCGAAGGAAATGTTAAACGAACACTAGCGATTGAAATAGAGTCTCGGTAGGAACATGATCGCGACACGAATCGACACAGCCGTCAAAGTGATGAACAAACACTTGGAGGGAGGTTGGAACGGAGGAGGTGGAAAGTATAAAAATGAAGAAGAGGAGGAGGAGGAAGGAGAAATAGATCGATAAGCAAAAGAGGAGACGGTTTGAAGGAGACAGTCTATCAAAAGATGCGTAAACAAATCTTCTGGACAGCAAATGTGGATCCTTAATGGATTTTTTGTAATATGTCAGTGCTGAGAGTATTAACGGTCTTTCCATAAGTTACGACGGGATTTTGTCGTTGTCGGGGGTGGTTCCGCTGTCGTTATTGCTGTTGTCGAGGAAAGAAAGGTTATTTAATAGAGTTTTATTGTTCCACTCGAGAGGGGGTCTCTCCTTTGCCTCCTCCTTATTCTCCCGTATAAGCGGCGCCTGGTGTCATTTATAATTATGCAAGTCTTTGCTCCAACCTTTTTGTTTTCCTTTTGTTGTACTGCTCTAAAAGCCTTTTTTACTTAACACCAGAAGCAGAATTGTTTCTTTGACAACTCACCTCCCGCCCGATTGCTAGGTTCGACGTCTTATTGCCAACAAATGGTATTGGTGATTGGTCTGATGTTTTTGGAGATCCTTAACACCTGAAATAGGTCAGAAGGTCTCCTAAGTCTGAACCGTCTCTTTGGTCTCTTCTTACTGTAGGATTAGAATTGTCAGGTTTGAGGGTGAGGGATGTCAAGGTTAAACACATTTCGGGAGAAAGATGTTCTTCTACCTTCCGGAATCTAGGTTTAGGTACTATCTGTTTCCTTTCTCTCTCGTACCTCTCATACATTCTCTTCAGCAGATAGGATTTCCGGAAATGTTCCTTCCATTTCCGTCCTTTTTATTTTAGAATTCACTTTCTATTTATTATAAAAATTTTATAAATTATGTATCACATCATGAAAATTAGAGTCGGGTCTGTTTTTATGCTGATTTGAAGTTGTGCCGACTGACGTCAGTTCATTGGAATACTTTGGAAGACAAATATGTCATCTTAAAATTAGCTCAACTTTTGTATGTGAAATTTAAAAGGACGTGTTTTGCCATTTTATTTAAACGTGTAATTCAGTCATTTTAAATGAATTTATTAATTGTTTTATAAAATGTAAGAAGACATAATTATTTTCAAAGGCACTCAATACGTAGCTAATGCAGCTCCTTAAAAAAGTTCATTTTTCAAAAGTATTGCACACTTCCTTGAGGAATTCATTTCGTAAAGATGGATTTATAAATTAACCTCGGTCTATTTTTGTTTTGGTAATATTTGGAGTGTGTTTTTGAACAATTTGTTTCATAAATACTGCACGCTCGCCGAATCCGAAATTTTAACATTTAAGATTGGGTCCTCAAGGCGAACAACCTTTCCCGCCATATTTAAATTGAAATTATTTATTTGAGATAGAAGTGACGAAATTTTTCAACCGCACTTTGAATACAGTAGAGAGGAGGTGTGTGAGTGGGGGCGGAGGGGAAGAGGAGTCATTGAAAATAGAAAACTCGACCAATTTTATTTTATTTTATTTATTGATTTTTGTTATAATAAAAAGCTTTTATCGCACATAACATTGTGAACACGGTCAGAACCTGTTCGACGACATTGTGAATGAGCCGGCCATCGACATAACACACGCATTGACCATTAGATCGAGTCATAAATAACTGTCGTTGAAGCTGTAGTGAAGAATGAAGAGCCCATTTCAAAAATATTGCACATACGTATACACAGAATTTTTTTCACGAGTATTGTAGGGGAGATTTGTTTCATAATTAATGCACGCTTAATCACGAACTCATTTCAAATTATATTATCACAATGGACTGCTTTCATAAGTATTGCACACTTTCGTAAATTGTTCGTTTGGTTAACAGTCCAAGAACTCATTTCAAAAACCGCGCAGGAACCATTTCAAAATTACTCGGGAAATGAGTTTACAAAATGTGCACGACTTTTGAAATGAATTGTCTATGAAATCGTGGACTCCATTTTTGAAAGGAGTTTCCCAGATACCAAGAAAACGTTTTTACTGTGCATTACTATATGAATTGTTGCTAAAGTGAGAGTCATGTATGGAGTGATTGCTTCGAACATGTGTGCATTACTTTTGAAATCTTGAAGGTATGCGTTTAATTTTCTGGATGTTTCACAAATGATGCACACTTTAGCAAGGGGTTTCCTATATCAAAATGATCTTCTTTACTGTGCATTACTTATGAAACGAATCCATGGTAGTGTGAGTATTCTCGAAATTTAATGTTTACATTATTAGTGTGCATCACTTTTGGAATGAATTTCTTTTAAAATTGTGGATAATTTGTAAAATAATTTTCTCACAAGGGTGTGCAATATTTATGAAAGAAGTAAATCATGACAACGTCCATTACATTTGAAATGAATTGTTCATGAAAGTCGAGACTGGTCTAGAATTAGTTTGTGATGTTACGGTGTATTATTTATAAAATGAAGCCTTCTTGAAAGTGTGCAGTATTTTTGAGATGAGTATTTAGTGAAAGTGTGCAATAATTATGAAATTGAAGTTCAATGGACGTGTGCAATGTTTTTCAATTAAAACGTCGATGAAAGTGTAATATATGAGACCTTGACGAAAGTGTGCAGTATTTTTGAAATGAGATGTCGAGGAAAATGTGCAATTTTTGATGATGATGAAATTTTGAGATGACAAGTGTGGAATACTTTTGAGATGAGTTCTTTATGAAAGTGTGCAATATTTTTGGAATGAGAACTTGAGGAAAGTGTGCAGTATTTTTGAGATGAGATGTTGATGAAACTGCAGGAATTATGAAATTAAATAGTGATGAATGCACGCAATATTTATGAGACAAGCTTTAGATAAAACTGTATTATTTAAATGTGTGCAATATTTATGAAATGAAGTCCTGTTAATCGTGCGGATTTAGAAAATCAAATCCCGGTGAAAGTATACAGTATCTATGGCATGATATCTTGATGATAGTGTGCATTAATTATGAACTTAAAGTTCAATGGACGTGTGCAATATTTTTGAAATGAGACGTCGATGAAATTGTGCAATATTTCTTCGATTAGGTCTTTAGGTAAATGTCCTACTTGAAAACGGAAGTTATGTGCTATGTCTTCTCTTTGTTATTTAGTAATACAATTCGGGCAAATAGTAAAAGGCACTAAGGATTGGGAAGGAAGATGGCGTCGATTCTCCTGGGACATAAATTGATTTTTCATTTATCAAAAAAAGGCGTCTGAACGGAAATTTGAAGTGTTCTCTCCATTTATTTAGTAGATTTGTTTTCGTGAGAAGTCAAACATTTATTTTTATTTATTTATTTCTTTTAGATGAATGAGGGAGCTTTAGATTCGTGACTGCGACCGGAAGGCAGGCGTTCAGACGTCAGGAAAGCTGGCTACAAAGAAAGAAATCTGAAAGAAGGTCAGTAACTGGTTAAATCCATGGCTTACGAATTTTTATCACATCCAATTTTGTATACTTTGAGCTTTAAAATGTCTCTCGAATACAAAACACGAGTCACGTGACCCACAACCACCAATTTTGTTGAGATTGACCCTGGCTGGATCAGGAACTGATACCCTAACAGCACTTATGAAATAGGTTCTCGTGAATTATTTTTGAAACGAGTCCTCCCTAAAAGTGTGCATTAATTATGAGATGAGTTGCTAGTGAAAGTGTGCAGAATTTTTGAAATAGTTTTATAAAAGTGTGCACTACTATTGAATGGATTCCTCTTGAAATTGAGCATTATTTATGAAATGAGTTTCTCACCAAAGTGTGCAGTACTTATGAAATGAATACTAGCTAAAAAGTGTGCAGTATTTTTGAAATAAGGTCTTTCTAAAGGGTGCAATATTTCGAATCTTTCTAAAAAGAGTGCTGTTTGAATGATTATTCGTCGTGAGGATAGTGGATGTTTGGTTTGAAGCACAGAGAGTGACAGAATCCTGTGTCACGTGACCTTAAATCTGTAGTTTGTTGAAAGTTACCGAGACCAGTAAGGAAGACGTTGAGGAAGTAAAAGTAAGGACAAGAATTCCTGAAGAAAAAGGCTTTTCTCACGATTGTCACTAACTGACTAACTGACACAGGTAACAAACGCCACCTGTTCAAACTTGATACCCCCCGCAACCCACTCAGAAACCAAAATCCCAACCACTCTAATCCACAAAACTCCCATATCAGGGCCATAATCCCTGTAAACCCTTGGCTAAGACTCACCAGATTCGGGTTTCGTGGGTTTATATTTCCGGTTTTGAGCGACCAGTCGGGAATCCGGAAGCGGAAACAATGAGCCCACTGTTAAATCTTTTATTCAAACAAGACAAAAGCGCTTAAGCGACTCTCTCAAAATAAAAATAAAAAAATGGACGACGAGAATTTTATTTCAAATTCCAGATCCTCAGTTTGTGTTATAAAAGCGCTGGATGGGTGGTTTTCATCCATCCTCCTTCTCCTCCCTCTCCGTCAGCAAAAAGAGGAAAAATATTTTGCTTAATATTCTCTCTCGTGACATTTAAGGGTAAATCTGTGAAAAATAAAAATGGCGCCTGAACGCTACGATATAAAAAACATGTTTACCATTTTTAAAATAATTTTCAACCGCTGAAGCGTAGTCTCTTAATGAGGGAATTGTCTCAACCTACAGTTTTCTAGTTTTATTCCATTTCTCACTTCCTCTTCCTCCTCCTACTCCTCCTTCTCCTCTTCCTTTTAGGAAGAAGAAGAAGAAGAAAATTAATGACAAGTTTCAACTCATCCCTCCACACCCCTTTCCCTCTTCCACCTAGTTGTCCTTTCATTTTTATTCAAATCCGACACAATAACCCTAATTAACGGACGGCAGGAAGAGACAAAGACAGATGAAATGGGACAAAAAGAAAAGAAATTATGAAAGCCGAGAAAATTATCTAAGAAGAGAGAGAGTGAGATGGAAAGGAAAAGGATAGAGAAATGAAACGAGTAGTTGAAGAATAGAAAACAAAACACAAAGAAACGTAGACGTTTGCGAACTATACAACAAAAATACTAAACAGAAGAGAGAGGAGATGAGAAAGATTCAAAACAGAAGAAAAGTGAATAAGTGAATAAGAGAGAAGACGAAACGGAAATGTAAGGGAATAGAAAAGGGAATACTGAGGAATGAAGGGAGATATAAACAAAAAGAGTATTGAAATGAGACTGAGAAAATAGAGAAGAGAGGACAAAGCATATAAATAGAAGAGGAGGGAGGAAGAGAGAAATTAAAAGTTTGTTGGAGAAGAAAACAAAGAACGGGAAAAGAAAAGGAAAGAAGAGGAAAGAAGAGAAAAAGGAGAGAGGAAAAAGAAGGAGAGAGAGAGAGAAAACATATAAAAATAAAGATACATAGCGGCAATGAGCAAAAAGATCAGGGAGATGAGAAGGAAGAGGAAGAGAAACAAAGCCGAGTAAAGATGACAGAGAAGAAGAGCTGTTGTTGATCCGAAGCAAGAAGAAATAAGAAGAAAGAGAGAGAGAAATAGAATAGAAAAAGAAAAAGAGAGAGGAAAAGTAATGCAAAACTGGTGGATAGAAAGATAGACAGATACATACATACAGAGAGAGAGAGAGAAGCCTTCTCATAAACACATCCACCAGAAACCAGGTCAAAGAAGAAAAATGGAAGAAAACCTTCCTCCCCTCCCCTCCCCTCTTCTGGGTGACACATACCCAGATAGACACATACCACATAGAAAACGGTGACGCTTTCGACATCAAATTGTTTTTTGAAAAACTTCCGGAAAAGCTTCTATCCCTCCTCCTGTCATCCCATTTTCCATTTTTCAAGGGGGACGGATCTCAATCATCAATCATACGTGATCGACATTTTATTTTTTAGAAAATCGAATCCAGGGAGGAGAGGAAATTCGAAAAATTGTTAAGGCGGGGAGCGGGGGGGGGCTTTTCGATGTTAACTCGAATCGTAAATAATTTTTGACGGATTTGAATTAATGTTGCATAAATTCGTGAGGAGATCCTGAGAACTCTACATGGTATTAATGTACACAGGAATCATTCCAAAAGTAATGCACAATTATGAAGAGTTCGGTTTCTAAACAGTTGTTGGAAGTATTCAATCCTTGCTAACGTGTGCATCATTTTGAAATAAAGTCTCCACAAAAGTAGACGCGTACCTTCATTAAGAGTTTATTTCATAAATAATGCACACTTTTGAGACGAAATCATTTTGCCTATAACCCTCAATTTCATAGGGAATTCATCCCAAAAGTAATGCACACTTGTACAGAGTAACCGTTTCATAAATTACGTGAAGATTTATGCATCACTTGTGGCGAGGATTCATTTCAAAAGTAATGCACAGCAAAGAGGATTGTTTTTGGTCATAACGTCGAGAAGTCCTTTCAATCACGATTTCACACAAAACTCATTCCAAAAGTAATGCACACTTGAACAGAGTAACGTTTCACAAATGATGCACACCTTAGCGAGCATTCATTTCATAAGTAATGCACAGCAGAGAGGACTTTTTTGGTCATAAGTAACTCACGCTTTCGTCGAGAACTCCTTTCGAAAATTGAATCACTATTCCAAAGGAAATTCATTCCAAAAGTAATGCACACATTCGGAGCAATCGTCTTACAAATGATTCACACTTTAGCATGGATTCATTTCATAAGTAATGCACAGTAATATTTACTTTATTCGGGATAGTATTTCCTAAACAAAGCAAACTTTTAAAAAGAATTCATTTCAAAAGTAATGCACAACTGGAGTTTTCAATCCACACATCCACCAAATTCAATTTTGGATTTGCTACCGCTCAGATAAATTAGTTTGGATAAAAGCTAAACGAGAGAAGCAGTGGCGTATGCAGGAAAGGAATGGACAGGGCGGGTGATGAGCATCCTAAAAATGCGATGCTGAACTTAAATCAACTTCATCTGAAAAATTAGCTTTGAGTTCACATCACACTCTTCAGGAAGGCGGTGGAGTTGGAGGAGGGGAAACCGGAAGTAGTTTTGTTTAAAAAAATTAGGAACCTCATCAAAATATTTTCGTTTCTTTAATTATCTCGAAATCTCTTCTAGACAATTATAAATAAATAAAATAAAAATAAAAAGCGATAAAAGTCTCAGGCTTCTCGTGATTCCGATCCATTTTAAAATCAGATTATCCGCCATCTTTGTTTTACGTCAAATTCCGTTAATAAAATTCTATTCGAAATCGTACAAAAGGAAATGAAAACAAGAAATTTATGTACATAACTGAAAATGTAGAAAATATGAAAATAAAAAACCATCAGCACTAATAATAATAATAATGAATGATGACGTCATTAGGGATCAAAATGTCGCGTCACCATTTCATTACCGAAATCCAATCTCGCAGAAAACGGTTTTTCGTTTATTACATAACAGACATTTAAAAAATTAATAGTCGAGTAAAATACATAAAAATGCCAGCCATTAATGTTTATTTTAATAATTTTCGATGATTAAAATAAACCGAAAGCTGGCCTTGGGCCCTCTCTCTCTCTCTCAATATCCGTTTCATCAAATTGATAGATCGTACGAGTAAGGTTTTATTGCAGGGTTGGAAATTTATTTATGTCTTTCAAGATGATCTTAATTAATTTATTTATTAGTTATGTAAGCTTGAGAAAGTAATTTTGGGTTGGGTTTAGTTGGTAGGGGTAGAGAACAGCCCCCAACAACCCTCAAAGACCTCCTCGACTAACTGGTTAAGATTTAATTGATTTTTTGTTTTTTTCTTAATTTTGTGACACCTTTATAGAGTTGACAACTGTGCATTATTTATGAAATGAGGTGTTGATAGATGTGTGCTATATTTATGAAATCAAACCCTGGTGGAGTGTGGAGTATTTAGAAAATTAAATCCCAGTGAAATTGGGCAATATTTATGGTATGAGACCTCTATGAAAGTGTGCAATATAATTGAAATGAGTCCGTGATAAAAGTGTGCAAAATTTTTGAGATGAGACCTTCATGCAAGTGTGCAATATTTTCGAGATGAGACCTTGATGAAACTGTGCAATATTTTGAGATGAGTTAGGATGAAAGTAAAATTTTGAGATAGTCCTTCATAAAAGTGAGATTTTTGAGATGAAACCTTGATGAAAGTGTGCAATATTTTTGAGATGAGAACTTAGGATGAAAGTGTGCAATATTTCTGAGATCAGACGTCGATGAAAATGTGCAGTATTTTTGACATGAGACCTTGATAAAAGCCTGTAATATTTTTGATGAGACGTTGATGAAGTGTGCAGGAATTATGAAATTAAATAGTGATGAATGCACGCAATATTTTTGAGACAAGCTTTTGATAAAACTGTATTATTTAAATGTGTGCAATATTTATGAAATGAAGTCCTGATAAATCGTGCAGGATTTAGAAAATTAAATCCCGGTGAAAATATGTAGTATCTGTGGCGTGAGAAATTGATGGAAGTGTGCTTTAATTATGAAATTGAAGTTCCATAATAGTGTGCAGCGTTTATGAAATAGGGTGTCGATAAAAGTGTGCAGTAATTATGAAATTAAATCATGATAAATCCAAGCAGTATTTACGAAACAATTTTTGAAAATGATTTCATTATTTATAAAATGAATATTTCATGAAATGTGCATCAGTTATGAAATGAAAATTCGTTTGAAGTGTGTATGTATATTGTATGGAAAGAATTCTTTATCACAAGCGTGCAATATTTTTGAAATCAATATCTTCAAATCCACATTGAATAAGAAATAATGTGTGCAGTTCAAGGTGGAAACAAACTCTTCATCGAGTATCAAGATCTTTACTTTCAAAAGTAATGCACACTGTTAAAAATTTGCTTCATACACACGCACTTAGAAAATGTAAATAGGCAAAGTTCTAAAGTTCTGGAAGGATTGGAAAACGCGCACAAAGTTCTGATTTCAAAAATAATGCACATCTTATTCATTAATTGAATTATCCTCACACTTTTGGAAGGTCCTTTAAAGAATGAAGAGACCCATTTCCATTATTTTTGTAAATTTTGAAAAAGCTTCCTTTATACTCCACTATTATAAACAAAAAGCTTAAGTTCTGATCATCCCGCTCTTTTAAAATTCCTCTAAAAAATTTATTGCGGTTCAGAATTATATTATTGGGACATTAAAATAGTTCCCTAAATACGCCACTGCTATTAAAAGATCATTTTTTTAAACAGCTTCCTTTTAAAAATTCCTCAATAGTGCTAAATAAATAAGGAATCGCTTTCCAACGTTTTCAAATTTAGCGCCAATTTTAATTCAATTACTATAGAGGAGAATCGAAAGTTTCGAGTATCGAAACGCCGGAAATGACTTCCAACCCAATTCACCGTTACCGTTAAGCCAACCGACCTCTCCCCCATATGTGCGTTAAGAGGAACCGATCACTTAGAATCGTTATCATTATTCAAACAAATTTTTTTTATTTTTCGGTTTTGTTTGTTCATTACAGGAGGAACGTAATTATAAAAAACTAATTAATGGGTTGTAATTTTTATACTACTCGCTTTCAACTTTTTATATTTTGCTTAATTGCGTTTACAATAACAACAAAAAAAGATTTAAGATTTGTTTACAATGCTCAATGACTTCTTTTTTTATTGAAACAGTGGAAACGAGAGATTTATTTATTTATTTGTTTGTTTTATTAATGGTGTTGCGAATTAATTCAACGATATTTTTAAATAAATATCTTAATTTAGAGATTTGGGAGAGAAAAAACACGTTTTTGTTGTCAAATATCTTCTGACACCAACCCATCAACCCACACAAGCAGCCATCTTGAAACCTATAAGCAACTTTTATAAAAAGTATATAAGCGGTTCAGAGACCAAGCCAACCTCTTAAGATTATACTCATACTATGAATAAAATATAAACAAACCAAATCGCCATCAACGACTCTAAATTAAGTGTGCCATTTGTTATAATTAAAGTGGGCTGATGGGTTTAATCAAATTCCAATATGGCGGCTATCAATCATCAAAAAACAAGGGGCTTCCTTTGGTGAGAATTTTTACAAAAATTCCGTCATCACCGGGTTACAAAACCAGCAAAACGAATGAATTAACCGCCACTGAAATCTTATTGTCATCTAAACATTTTATTTTCTTCTATCTAAAAAAAATCTCAGTATAAAATTTACAGTTTTATATTTTTTTATATTCCTCCATTTTGAATCTGTTAATATAACATTTTCATCATCATCTTATTTTTTTAGAACGTTTCAATTATTCTAAAAAAACGATAAATAAATAAGTTTAAAACTTTTTAACTTTTTTTTTGTAAAAAATATCTTCGCTTCGGTACAAGTACTAAACAATCATTTCTAAAAAGCTTTTTATGTAGAATAAAAATGGCGGAAAGGATTTATTTGAAATTCATCTTTTCCGTCCCCCTCCCTTTACATTTGTTCCCTGCTCAAAAAGAATTCGAAAAGTGAATGAGTTACGTATTGTTTCCTTGTGACAAAAATTTTGAAAGTTAAAATTACTTTTTAAATAGATGCAAACAAAATAATCGCAAACTCTCAGTTTCCTGACGCTATATTGAGCCGCCATTTTGTGTTACTATCAAATTCAATCAAAATCTCCAAGCGAATATTACACAATCAACATTTAGCAAAGCAGTCATGAAAGAAAAGTCATTGCGTTCTGTAAATGTTTTAATTAGCAAACATGCAATAATCAAACTAAAAATGAAAAAGTCAAGGCGTGAAAATCAGTGACAAAATAAAACGAAGCTTACTTTTCGAACACACGTCGAATCCTTTTTGAACACACAAACAATTTATATATACATGGCGACTAATAATAATATATATTTTTAAAAAATCGCGATAAATCGACGTATTTAAAAATAAACCCTAAGTCTTACATTTCGTAAAGTTAATTACTGTACAATTAACAAATCATTAAGAGCAAAAAAAAAAACACGGTTTCTAAACAAAAACTCAAAAGTACACCTAATTCTAACATTCATAGAGATTCCAATTTCATAAACAAAAATCATGAGATTTTTTATACAAAAATCTAATTCTAAGTGTAAAACTTCTTCGTTGGGATCAAAAGAAAACGAGAATCCATAAAATAAGTATAAAAAAAAAATTAAAATAAAGTTATTTTACGATGTACAAAAAAAGGTTGAAACGATCGAATCGTTAATTTCCCACCGCTATTCTAGTTCCACGTTTTTTCTAACGGAAAACGCGTTCAAACCGAAAACAAAAAAAATTCGTTAAAAGGCACCACCCTCTATTAGAATTGTGTGTGTGAAACAATTTTTTTTACTTTTCTTGTTTTTTCCTTTGTAGAAAATCCAGCGAGTGTTTGTTGTTGAGTTCAAACTTATCCACAGGAGATGAGATAAAATTGCTTAGACATCGGAAAGTGATCGATTCTAAACATTACTGGATCTCCTTTTGTCTTCCATAATTGGTAAGAGCTCACGATTTGTATATTAAGTTTAGCTTCTTCCTTTATATTTTTGTTTTAATCCGGTCGATAAATTGGCAATTTCGGTATAAATTCTATAAGGAGAACCTGGAAATGGTAATAAAATCCACATTAATACTTTCAACAAGTATAAATTTAATTTTATAGTAATTTGAGTCTTAATCCTGTATTGACTCTTAATTATAACAGGATTTGAACTCAGGACCATAACTTTAACAATCAGGGGCTTCGAGCACTACCACCCCACACATCTCCCAAATAATATAATAAATTTGAAAAGATCAAATCAATCAGTAAAATAATCCATTCAAAAAATTTCACATATTATTTATATCTACGAAGAACAGTGAATCAAGTGTGTTTAGATATAACTCCATCAATCTAAGTATGTATATGTCTAAGTGATTTAAAATGTCATATGTATAGTCATGAATCAAACTTTCAACAATTATTTTAATGAATGAAAACCAGTCTCTTTACTTAAGATTTCCCACAATATTGTTTACAAATCGACAACAAAATCACTTATTTGAACATTTACTCAGTATCAGATTTCACAAACAGGATAAAGATAGTTATACAATATCACAGTCAAGGGTTTCAACAAATAGCTCTTTATATAGATAAAAAAATTACAATTCATAACAATAATTTTGTTATTTCAAGCTTGACTAAGTCAATAACATAACTTCTTCAAAATATAACTTTTTGTTGTCATTATTGCCTTTCGAGTATATTTAAATGAATATGTTTAGGGTAATAGAAAATCGCGCTGTATGGAAAAGATATTGTAAGGCAGATTTAAGCAAGTTCCAACATGACAAATGAGATGTGATTCAGTTTGAAATATTATTTTAATTGTTTCCAGTCTTTTTTTCAGGGCTTATGTAGGTAGAAAATTTACCATAAACTTACATAAATTTTAATAATAATAATAAAACACATCACACATAACTTATTATCAATTTGGGAACATTATTAAAACAAGCTATGAGGATCTGATTGATTCATGAAAGCTTTTCTTTTGTTTCCTAAATGTTTTCTTCTCCCTCAGATCTTTCCCTCACTCAATTATTTATTTATATACCCTTATCAGCATGAAACACATTACTCGAGTTCACTGTATTATGTTTTGGGAGGGTTAATAATAAGCTTAAATCAAATTATCTAAACTTACATATTCCATCATTGAAGATGAATCACATCTTTGTTTAGCCAATCTCCAATGAAGTCCTAATTTATGATACAAATGATTATTCTCCCATTCTAATAATTTATTTAATGAATGCTGAGTCTGAAAAAAATTTTAAAAGTTTCACTTGTAAATTGGTGTATAGTCCATTTATTGAGAAAGTGGTCTGAATCCATTATTTGTGTCAATTTTTTTACTGACTACTTTTGAATTAGAAAAAGAGCTAATGTTCTTTGAGATTGCACTGATATGTGATTTCTCCATTTTTAACTGGACATACACCACTCTCAAAATAAACAGTTATGATTTTAAACTATATTAAAAACACAAATTAACACATTGTTGTGGGGACATTTTATTGTTCAAATTTCATACAAAATTTTTTTTGTTTTATTACCGTTTTAAGTATAACAGGATGTGGGAGGGAACTTACAACCACAGGCCTTCTACAATTCGATATCACAAAAATAATTTTTTGTCTTGTTACTAAGAGCAAGAGACTAATCAGTTTAAATTACAATTGAAACATGATCATTTCAGTGAGTGTGATATCCCTAACATCAGTCAACTTGAAATGACAACAATAAAAAACTGAACTGATTGGTTTAGTTTTAGTTTAGTCTTCAGTCTGTAGCTCTCATTTTTGAGTATAATAGGATGAGCGAGGGGATTCGATATCTCAAATATTAATTTGGCAGTCAGGTGTTTTGATTACTTAACGAGCATAACAATAAAAACTTTTCTGTTCCATCATCAATGTATTAATCATACATAAATTACTTCTAGACAATTTTCTTATTAGTATAAAATAAATTATGTTCTCACCCTTTTACTTAGACATATTACAGGCCACAGAGAGCAACCGAGTGTGCAACAACAACAAACACAACCACAAAATAACCATTTTACATTTACAGGAAGCATCTTTTTTAAAACACTATTGACCCTCATTACTGTTGCTTGAAATTCCTCTGGTGCTACTCTTGAAACCAAACCAGATGGAAATTCTGTATCAAATCTATTACTCAAGCCAAATCTGAAATTGAAGAAGACAAAAATTCAAACAGACAGATTAAGACAAACAAAAACTACAAAACCACCTCAAGACTTGGTGATAATATTAAAATTTCTCAAAAATTGTGTGGGGTAGTACAATCTTAAAGGTACACACATTTTGAAAATTTTTAAAAATCCCTGTTCCAAAAATTATGGACATTGGCTTAAAACATAAACAATCAGTTTATTTAACCATTTTTAGTAATAATAAGATGTGCAGGAAGAGTAACGGACTTTTAGAAATCAATTTGTTTTGTAATCTAAGGGGCACATCAGCCACGGTTGTAACAATGATACAAAATAGAAAAATTTTTAAAAGGTCAAACTCAACTCATTTAAAAATAAAGTAACAAGAGCCCTATCGACCAATACATACAATCACAATCGATAAATTATAATTCAAAGTGAAATTTTATGCGCAGCAAGTGATTCGTGTTTCGAATTAATGAATAAATAAATTCTTTTATTTACGGTTTGAAGAAATCCTTTGTCATTCTCTTGATCGCTCTATTTACTCACAACCAATTTATTTATAAAATTATTTTTTTTATTCGATTTCTAATAATAATCGGAATCAATAATATAACTTACACAGTCATGTTTCCAGCTCCTCGTACAACAACGGGGTCTGGAACCGTTTTAACGTACGGATCATCAATCGGTTCGTCATTTTCTTCTTCTTCTTCTTCATAAATAGCATCGAAGTCGGCCATATTTCGTTTCTCTTTTCAAAACACTAAGGCATCGCACACAAAGTTTTCGAAGTGGAATCAGTTCGTACTAGTTCCACGTTTGTATCCGCCGCCTCCGAGATCGGACCCAAAGGTGAAGGCCACGACTTTAAAAAGTTTCTCCTCCGTGCCAAAAGTTAATTTTTGGTTTTTTTTTTGATGATGTCAGTTAAGAGTTATGACCAGATAAGGATTGATTTTAGTTTTTAAATGCTGACGAATGAATCATCTGAGATAAACGGACCGAAACTGGCGCCAAAAGTATTTAAATAAATAAAAGACTGAGGAATGATTTTGTTAATATGAAATGTCGATTATGATTGTATGATTTAAACAAGAGCTCGGTTCAGTGGATAAAATATTGATTTTAGAGATTTTTGTTCTTTATAATGACTTAGCTCCTTCTTAAGCTCTGTAATATATTTGTAATATATTTGGCTTATAGGTGACGGTTTTAGGTACAAGAAATGTGGGGTTGTTCCTCTTCTAGCATGGCGGTGAATGTTTAAAACTTTCTCGTTTAAAATCTTTAAAAGCTATGACTTATTTATGGGTTATAAATAGCTCTTAAACATTCATAAATGTCCCAAAAATTTATCGACTGAATTTCATCGCTATGATTCTGAAGGAAATTATGGTGTATATACAAAACCTTTGAACTCTAACACTAGAATCAAAAAGGAAAGTTTTAACTGTGAATCAGTGCTGACTCATGGTTAAGGCGTTTCTTTCCCTTTTTAACCCCTGAAAGTTCGACCTTTTAAACCCAGTCTCTAATCTTCTTTGCTTCTCTAATTGGAGTTTTCTTAAAATATTTAACAGATAATATAAACTGATGATAGCAAGATCTGAACATTGGTAAAACCCTAGTGATGTTTTGGTTGTGTTTAATTAATGACCCTACGTTTAAAAACTGTTACTGTTTCCCTTTCCTTTTGACACATATTCCAAACAAGACATGGCAATGAAATTTAGGGCCTTGGGTTTTATGGAGCATCAAATTCTACTAATTGACTGCCTTCATGATTCTGGTATAACAAACCAATCTTATGTTATAACACTAGTAACTGGCAGCCAACTTGTTAAGGTAGATGACAGAAGGTTGATTAAGTCACACTAATACTTATACTGTAGGTAGATGAAACAGCCTTCATCTTGTGAAAGGTCACCACATTTTGAACTATGATGATGGTGGAGAGATTTATGAAATGTTTATGTATGAAGGACTTAGAGGTGTAGCTTTTCATCTTGATTCAGTTGGTTAATAATTTCAGACTCAATTGTTCTTGAATACCAAAAGTAAAATGAGACCTAAATAAGTTCCATAAATAATTTATATTAAAATATATAGAGATTTATATTAAGTTTAATTATTAACATAACAAAGTAACAAAAATTATATCACAGGGTATCACATATGAAGTAAAATCTATCAAAACATTCATTCACCATAGTGATCTATAATTAGTCTTGATCATCTTGTCATGAATTTGTTTAGATGAAGCAAATCACAGTCAGTTAAAAATTCTTTAAAATATTTTTCAAATATAATTCTTTCCAGCATTAATCTCTTCCCCTCCATTCGATGATCCCTGTTAACAGGAAATCTCACTTTTGCTCTGAGTGACAATAACAAACTTGGAACCATGAATTGATCATCATAAAGCCTACTTCTCAAATTATTATTGACTGTAGTGAATATTTCTACCAAATCTAAAACATCTCCAAACCTCCATAATCCCTTACACAATTCTTGAATGTACCAAGAGCCGTTATATCTATCTCTGAATGAAGCAAAACCTTGAACTGTAGACCATGCAATCATCGAATCACCTTTCTGTGGTCCCATCAGGGCTTGAGTTGAAGGAGATGATAATGCACAATCAGTGGATGCCATCACTTGTTGGTCATCTTTCACTTGTAATTTCTGCCATTTTTCACCTTGGCATGATTGAATTATGAACAATTTTGGTTTCCCTATGAGATTGGGACATTTCTCTGCTTGAAAGATCATTTCAATGGTGTTCATGTCTATAGGTTGTGAGTCTGATGTGTAGATCATGTTCTCACTTCCGTGTGATAGTAGTACAAGAATGAAAAATGAATGATTGTCAGGGATGGTTTTGGAATAGTGTTGTAAGGTTTTTAAGAAGTCTTTGTGCTTTAAGTTGACATGGATTTTGATGTCAAATCTAAAAGCAGTGAAAATTTCAGTGAGTCTTTGTACATCTTTCTCAGTTCCCCATCTTGTTGTAAGGTGACTGTCTGTAAAATTTTTCTCGTTTATAATCACACACAAACCTAAATTATTTTCATCTACAATCGGATAAGAATCAAAGAGTTTTAATTCTTTTGTCATACATGCTCTTGATCTCACTAAGTGAGTATTGGCCTTGTCAACAATAATTTCAATGTCATGTGCAAAATCATTCAAACCGAGATCTCTCAGACATTTAATCAACACATCTAAATTAACATCTTCATGTTCTGATAGATTAATAATATTCATCTCACTCCAGACAAACAATTCACATTCCAAATATTTAACCTCTAGATTGTTATTAATAGATTTAACAGCTTCCTGACCAGCTGCCATTGAAGTTATCAACTCTTGACATTGAGCTTGATAGAGATCCTCACATAGGTTATACAAAACCTTTCGAACATTCGAAATATGAAAACTTAGAAAATTGTTTTTTGGAGGGAACCTCTCCTTCAAATCCATTTTCCTAAAGCCTAACCCTTCAGCTAATCTGTAATTCTGAATGTAAGAGAGTAATTCAGAGAGCTTTTCACGCCAGTCGACATATTTAAATATCTTTAGCTCCCTAAACCATTTGTAAAAGGATATATTCACATCAGAAGGGTTTGTACATTTTAAAATGAATTCCATCAATTTGAGACCTTCGGATGGTTTTTCACTTAGGAGAAATATAACAGATATCTTCTCGTAGATTTTAAATTCTCTTGTTATATACGTTAATTTTGATCGTATTTCGTGTCCTTTTATCATGTCTCTCTGATCAATCTCCTCCATTTTTACTTGGTAACAGTCATCCAAAGAGCAAAAACCTAAAATGGCAGCTTTATCATCAAAACGTTTCGAAAAGACGCCATTAAACAGTTTTAGAAAATCTTTTTAGTCGTCTTACTTGATAATTTTAATTAATTCGTCACATAATCAAAGATTAACGATTAAAAACTTTGTTACTTTACGATTTGTTCCCTCAAAAAAATTTTCAAAGGATTAGGTAACGTATCATTAGTTAAGTTGCCACGTGTCTGGTGACACGATAACGAGAAGCGTTCTAACCGCCAAATAGCAGTAAACTCGGTTTCATGTAACAGATTTTGTTTACGGTTTTTTTGTGACGTTTTTTTCAGTACTAACGCTCGATTTCATGATTATTATAATTGTTTAATATGTTAATTAGTATTTGGAGAATTTATTTTGGTGTTATAAGTGTTAATTAAATGAAAATCGAGTGATCGAATCGAATGACCAGTAATTTTGAGGTTAGAAACTGAGAACAATGGCTCTTTGTGCAATTCGTGTTTGAGACAATTTTCATTTGGTTTTTGTTGATAAATGTGGCTTAGTGTCTTTTAACCGGTGAGTATTTATTTTGATTTGTAGTAATTATTGTGTTTAATTAGTGAAATTGGTGTAGGAAAATAATTGAGAAGCATGATGTTTACTTCTTCTAAGGTGAAGGTTTATATAATTGATTTCAAATGTTGATAATGTTTGTTGGCTTTAAGCTTTAGAAGCATTATTTTTTTGATTTAGGCAGTGATTATAGTTGAGGCTTATTGGTTTATGTTTATTTTTAGAAAACTTCCTGTTTTGATTATCTCAAATGGATGACAGAACTCAACCAATGCTCAAGACCAAATTCCGGGATATGATTTTCCCAGATTTTCCAGATGATGAGAACACTGTAACAACAACAGTCACCAAATCAAGGAGAGTCAGCTTTGGAACAAATCTAGTTAAGGAATTCATTGTTGGTTCAGCTGTTTCAGCTCAATGTGTGTCAGAGTATGAACAAGCTTTTTCATCATCTGATTCATCGAATGCCAATTCAAGTTATTCAGCTGTGGAAAGTGGTATCTTAGATCAGAATACATTTGTAGTCGAAGAGAAAAGTAAAATCCTTCAACCTATTCCACCTCCAAATGGATCGAACATACTTGATGGTGAGAGTTTAGACAGGACACAATCAAAACGACCTAAATTTGGAAGCACGATTTGTTTCAGTGCTGACTCACCAACAGCTGATATGGAATTCACAGAAGGTTGCTTAACACTAGCGAAAAGCATTCTTGAAAAGAAGAATAAGGAAATGACTGTTATAATACAAGCTAAGCCAAAGGAGGAGGAAAAGACAAAAGATGATGAGACTAAATATTTTGAGGGGTCACAATTTGATATGAGCATGACAAAATGTTTCAAATCGAAGGAGAACAAAAGAGAGGAGAAAAGATTCGAAGATGAGAAAACGAGGATATTCAGCAGTCAAGACGACGACATGAGTATGACGAAATGCGACAAATTGTTTAGAATGAGACAGATGGAAATGGGCGACGACAGTGACGAGAACATGGAAGACGATTCGAAGGAAAACCAAATCCCATTGGACTTGATAATGCGTCACCTCGACAAGGACAACGACAACACGGATGTCGAGAAGTTTCTATTTCATCCTCAGAAATCGTTAAGCGATGTTTTGAACGCGGTTTCGTTGGACCTTTCAAACGATTCTGAAAAATTGAACATGAACGAGTCCATGGACATCAGCAGAGATTTCCAACCTGAATTGCTGGAAGCCAAAAATCAGCCCTCGACCGAGGAGAAGACAGTCGGACGGGAAGAGAAGTCGAGTTTAAACGTGACGAAGACAATCGAAGAACAAGTTTATGTTAGCAGTCAGGAAATCATTCTACGAAAAGAGCATTTGGTCCTGGTTCAGAGGGAAGGTGAGAGTTTAACGGGAATCAGAACCGCGTATGAAAGTTCGGAAGAAGAAGAAGAGAAGAAGGAAGCGGAAGATGCGGAAATGGAAATAACATTGACGGGAAGTGGGAATGTTATTTCGGATGAGAAAGAGCAAAGGTCGAATGAGGTGGAAGTGACAAAAGAGACGGAAGAAGTTTCGAAAACATTGAAAGACACAACCGAAGATGAAGTCATAGACAAATCGATGACTAATGAAAAGATTGATGAAGACATAGACAATCAAGAGTCTAAGGAAATGGATGTGGAAACGGAGACGAAGGAAATGAGTTTGGAAGTAGTTAAAGAGCAAACGGATGTGAAAGAAGCAGAAGAAGAAGAAGAAGACATTTTGAAGTTGGATACAGAAGATGAACATAAAGTCGTAGCTAACAGTCAGGAGTTAAGTTTTTCAAAACAACGAGAAGAGTCAGGTCTGGACGTGTCCAAAGGAGAAATATCTGAATATGTGGATGCGACTGAAGAAAAGAGACGAAAGAAAGTCTGAACTCATCGGAAGGGATTATGGACAACATTGGAACATCGTCGGAGGAGCCGGAAGAACAAAAAGACAGCACGGAATTGTTGATGACGCCGGAAGTGACAGAAGAGGAAGATGAGAAGAAGGAAGAACAAAATATGAGCGACATGGAAATGACATTGGCAAAAGAGAAGAAGGAAATGACTTTGAATGAAGTTCTAAAGGAGATCACAAAAGATCACGAAATCTTCGACGAAAAAGTTTTGGAAAAATATTTCGAAAAGGATCCGGAAGGAGATTCGGAAAGTTTTCTGGAGAAGGACATGGAGGACGTGGAAATGCAGTTGGATTTGGAAGAGTTCAACGATGACTCAGTCAACAAAAGCGATGTGTTGCCGAAAGAATCGCCCAAGAGTTCGGTCGTTCCAGTTAGAGAATCGATTCGATTCGATAAGTCGAACGTGAAACCAGAGGAAAGTGAGAGAGTAGAAAGAGAACCGCCTCCAGCCGATACGAAAGTCATGGAGGACGTGGAAATGCAATTGGATTTGGAAGAACTCAACGACTCAGTCAACAAAAGTGAGGTGTCGTCGAGAGAATCGCCCAAGAGTTCGGTGAGAGTTCCAGTGAGAGAGTCGATTCGTTTCGATAAGTCGAAAGGGAAACCGGAAGTGAGGAAGGAAAGTGAGAGAAAGAGAACCGCCTCCAGCCGATGCCAAAGTCATCGAGAGTCTTAAACAACAGTCAGAGGAAAGGCATTGTGTTTGGAAATTGACCGAATTGAGTTACGAGGAAAAGGTCGGGTTCATGTCTTTCAATCTGAAGCTTCTAGAAAGTTCCACAACGATAACATTCAGTCTAAAAGGAAACGAGGAGGAGGAAGGTTTGTGTGCGTGGAGCGCCATCTCATCGGTGGAAATGGAACTAAATCCAGATGAAGAACCTAAAACTGAAGATTACAAGACGACGGTGATGTTCGGGTACGAGATACAGAGGAAGTACTTTCTGGAAGAGAAGAAAATGGCGAAAACAACTCAACACATCCCCTACTTCTTGGACAAGATGAACTCTTTCAGCCGGAAATTGGACGGCTATCTCGATCAGATTCACTTAGTACTGTCCTCCTTTCCCGGAAGCAGGTTGAAAGGATCCGTTTTCTCGTTTCGTCTCTTTTCCTTCCCTCTATTGATGAGCTCGACCGTTTCCATCGATTTAACGGATTTGTTTCGACTGTCTAAATCCTCGCTGTCGTTCAATACAGAGCTGGGAAGTTTGGACGAGAATGAGATGAAGGAGATTTTCGAAAAGCATTTAACCGAAGGAGGACCCGCGTTATGTCCGAGCGTGATAGCTATGACGAGACGAATAATCACACAGGAAATAGAAGAAACGGGACGCGTGAGCAAGAGAGATCACATTACTCTGTTGAATGGAATACCTCATGTTGGAAAGAGGCCCTGAATAAGTCACCGTCAACCCGTTTCAAGATGGCCGTGGTTTTCTTTATTTTTTTTAATTATCGTTAAAAGATCGTCTTATGCATTAGATGCCACATAATATTAACATTATATACTTACTGTATAGAGAATTAGTGAGAGTTTAGTTTGTAAGAATTTTTTTATCTTGTAACAATACACAAATATGTCTACACGTGCACCATGTTTTCTTGGTTTTGTCCTTGTTTTCCACTCGAATCCAACCTGATTCAGGATTTTTGTGTCATCATTCCATTTATACGTAATTTTGAAAGCTCATTTTGAAGCCAAGTATACATATACTATGTGGACAGGAAAGTAATATAGTATATAGTACGGTAAAAGTGATGAAAATGGGCAAATATATATATATAATTCCCGGCGATTATGAATAATTACCAACTAAGCTTGGTAAATTTGACAAATTTATTAAATATTTATCATATTTACCGGCTAGTTAATAAAATATCCAACTCGTAATCTGTACAAACATTTATTACATTCCCCATTCATTCATTCATTCATTCATTAGCTCAACAGCCCTGTGTGGGCCTTGGCCTTCTGCAAGAGCGTTTTCCATTCGTCTCTATCCAGTACGCATCTCCTCCACATTTTAAGCTGAAGATTCGAACGTGAAAGTCGTGGCAGAAGCCCTAGTTGATTTTCAATAAAATTGCACACTTACCTGGAGTCAATTTCATAAATACTGCACACCGGTAGGGAGTATATTTCAAAAATAATGCACACTTCCATTCAAAGGTCCATTTTATATGCACAGATATGCAGGACTCATCTCACAATTAATGCACACCTTTGACTGTTAAGGCCTGAATATTTTTTAAACTAGCCGGTAAATGTGATGAATACTCAATAATTTCCCACATTTAGCAAGTTTAGTTGGTGGTTATGAATAATTGCCGGGAATTATGGATATATTGTGGAACGGAAAGTACTAGCGTATATACATTACGGTAAAAGTGATAAATTTCGGGAAATGTATATACGATTTCCGGTGATTATTCATAATCTCCAACTAAGTTTGGTGATTTTGAAAAGTTAATAAATATTTATCACATTTACCGGCTAGTTTATAAGATATCCAATTCCTAGTCTGAGCGAATTTTTATTAAATTCTCCATTATGAACTGAAGATTTTATTAACTAACCGGTAAATGTGATAAATACTTAATAATTTGCCTCATTTAGCAAGCTTAGTTGGTGATTAAGAACAATCGCCGGAAATTACGTTATGTAATGTGGACCGGAGAGTAATATTGTATATATATTACGGCAAAAGTGATAAATTGGGGATGTATATTTGTATAATTCTCGGCGATTGTCCTTAGACACCAAGTAAACTTGGTAATTTTGACATATTATTGAATATTTCACATTTACCGGTTGGTGTTATAAAATTTTCAAGTCGTAAAACCCGAAAGTGTGCATTATTTTTGAAATGAGTCTACGTATCTGTGCATTATATATAAAATGAAACTTTGTATGGGAGTGTGTATTATTTTTGAAAGATGTTTTCTCCCATTGTGCAGTATTTATGAAATTGATTCCATATAAAGTAGGGAATATTATTAGGACTCCATATCCATGTGTGCAATATTTTTGAAAATCAAGTACTTCATCTGCCACGACTTTCAACTTTGAAATAATTCAATCAGGTTGGTGTTAGCGAACTAATGCCATTTGAAGCGATGCAAAACCGAATTTTTGAGACCAACCATAAAAACTGCGGAACACACCAGCCAAAGAGAGAACAAAATATGGCAGAAACATTGTTCGAATTGATATTATTCTCGCTGGCTTTCCAATTGACTCAATCGCAAACTTAATTCTCTAAAAACAGCAAACGACAAACTTGCATCACTTTCAAAATAAACGGTGCAGAAAAAATTTTTCATATCAGCTAAAAGAAATGGAAACTTTCAAAATGGAGTCGGGGGAAAAACGGTTACGTTCGAACAAGACGGCAATGACGCAATCAAACGTGGTTCTAGAACCGACTACCACGACTTTTTAAATATCGTAACAAACATTTCGTTGTGTTTTATCAAAGTGGTCGATTTCGTGAGTTTTCTGTGTTAAAAGTTTTAGGTGTCCAAATGTCGGATAACAAAATTCAAGAGGATTTAAACAATATCCCGCTAGCCGATGATGATCCTCAGGTTGTGATTAACGATGACATGGAAAATGGAGATAATTCGAACGTTTCAGAAGCCATGACAAGGCAGAGAAGCCTAGATTCATTGCCATCTAGTTTCACAAACGGGAGCAGCAGTCCCGGACCTAATAGTAAGTCACAAACTTCCTTTTTATCTCTTTTGTTGCTTGGATTCGGTTCTGATTCCACTTTGGTTTCAGGTTTAGATCCTGATGTCAGTCCTGATGAACAGGAGGAGAAAGCTCGGTTGATATCACAAGTTCTTGAGCTCCAAAACACCTTAGATGGTGAGTATCAATTACATTTAAACCATTTCAAAGGGATTCATTGTAAGATGACTGAGTCAGTAATTATTATTTCATTTGTAGATCTTTCACAGAGGGTAGAGAGTGTCAAAGAGGAGAATTTAAAACTAAAGTCAGAGAATCAAGTTCTCGGACAGTATATAGAAAATTTGATGTCAGCATCGAGTGTCTTTCAATCAACTTCACCCAAAACCAAAAAGAAGTGAGAGAAGTTGAAATACTCTCATGCAAATTCTAATCAGAGAGAAGTCTTCTAAGAATTCAGATGCATTTAATTTAATTACCAAAAAAAACTCGAAGGAATAGAATCTCACTTTACCAGCATGCATTACGCTTTTTATTAGACACAATTTTTATGCATTGATGCTGGCTTTATTAGTGAAAGAAGCTGCAAGTGGCTCATTAACCATTCTCTGTCATGTGCCATGGACTGAGCCAATTTGACTCATCTTAAATTTTATTGCGATATTAATTTTTTTTAAAAGATTTGTTGGTTAAATTTGTGCATTATTTTTGAAATGAAGCATTTAAAACTTTGTGTGAAATTTGAATTGATTCTGTGAAATGGGTTTTGTGTAAAGTGTGCAGTATTTTTGAGGGGAATTCTCCACTCAAGTGTGCAGTATTTTTGGAAGGAATTCTCATCTCAATGTGATCATATTTTAAAGGAACTCTCCACTTGAGTGTGCAATATTTTTGGAAGGAATTTTCCTTCTATGTGTGATCATTTTTGAATGTAATTGTCCACTGGAGTGTGCAGTAATTTCGGAAGGTATTCTCCCAGTGTAGTGTGCATAATTTTTTAAAGGGGTTCCCCATTGCACTGTGTATTATTTTTGAAAGAAAGTCTCCACCCAAGTTTGCATAATCTTGGAATCAAGTTCCAATCAAAACTATTCTCTCAACTCTAAACCATCTGAAATTAAACCATAATTGAGTGTGCACTACTTTTGAAAATACTTCCTCACACAAGTAAACATAACCCAAATCGAAACAGGAAATTTGGATCGGAGCCAGAAAATCAATTTTTATTATTTATCTTGTGATAATGCTCACTCGAGTGGATAATTCCCTCATTCAAAATGCACACACACTCACCAAAAATATAAAACCATTTCATAAATAATGCACATGTTGACATGTTTTAAAACTAACAATCGATTAAGTGTCAACAAATTTCTACCATTTTTAAACGATGGAAACTGTGTAGTGTGCTTCAATGAATTCATTCCTTTCGTCTAGAACTTAATCCATTTCAACCATAATTAGTGTTGTATCACTTCATTCGCGTGGATTTTAAATCAAAAGGGACACAAAATAGATGGGGAAGTAAATAAATAAATAAATAAAATTTGTGCCATATTAAACCAAAAATTGTTTATTAAGCACTAAAATGACACAAACTCGAATGGATCTAATCAGCTAAATAAATTTAAAATAGATTAATAAAGCTTGGGTGTTTAGATAAACATGTTTTCCTCTTTATTAAATCAATAAATTAATAAATAAATAAATAAATGATAAGTTGGATAGGTTTTTATTAAAATACTTTTAACTGAGTCAAAGAGGGGTTAAACTCATTTTGATGTCTTTTGACTGGGAAAAAATTTTTATTTTGATGGTGGTGTCACTTTGAGACGCTTATGATGGTGTAGAACTAGTCCACTAAGTGGAGGTGGTACAGGATGGGGGGTTGGAATTGTGGCAGCTGAATTTAGAAAATTTTTGGTGTTTTATTGGATTTGCTTGCCGCTTCTTTTGACTTCTTTTTTTATTTTTAATTTTGTCTGAGCCGTTTTATCTAGACCTTATTGATTTATTTATTAATTTATTTTCTTTTTTTGTTAAGACTGTTATTATTGTAATTTATTGTGTGGTTATTCGATTTGAAATGTGTTTTTAAATAAATTGTCTTTTAAATGTGTGTTGATTTATATGAACTACCCCCCGTAGTTGTGTCCTTAATCCGCTTCTGAAATTTAAATGGTATGTTCTCTTCATATAACCATGAGGGAAGAGGGGAGCAATCACTCTACACAGAGTATTCATAGTATAGAAGCGTAACTATAGCAAGTGTAAGCTATGCGCATCATAAACCAAAGGCTCCCAAATTTGTTTGTGTCGTAGACCCGGCGCCATGTTTTTGGGTGGACCCCCTACTTACCTGATTTTTGTTAATTTCTCACTGTAGTGAAGTAAATTTTTGACTTCATAGGTACTTATATAAATAGCGTATACGTCTTTATATTATAAGATAGTATAATGTAAGTAAATAGGTAGTATCAGTGTATGGTGTTCAGATCCCTTCCACGGACTCCCAAATTTTTGTTGATGTAGACCCCTTGCAGGTTGTCATAGACCCTCGGAGTCGATATAGACCACTTTGGGAATCACTACTATAAATAGTACAGAAGGACCTCTGATCATGTTTGCTGACGGACCCAAAAATTCTAGCCACGTCGCTGTCACAGTAACTTTGGAAGAAGAGAAAGAAGAGCCAGAAGATGGAGAAATGAAAACGTCAGAAAGTTATATTGTACCTCTCTGAGTATATATATTTATACTTTTATTCAGTTAGTCATTGTTTTGTAATTTGATCAATCATACAGGTGTGCAGTATTTATGAAGAATGAGTTATTGATGAGGGAGTGAAACGGATCTTGTATCCATCAGTTTTGAAATGAGCCTTTGTTGAGATTGTGCATTATTTTTGAAATGCATTTTTCAATGAGGTACTTATACATATTTTCCAGTACCTATCTTTCCTTATACGTGTGCAATATTTATGAAATGAATCTTGTATTAAAACCTGTATAATTTATGAACCAGATTCTTGTGTCCTTTTGGTTTGAATTTTCTATTTAAGTGTGCACTACTTTCGAAACGAATTGTTCACGTCAGTGTGCATTATTTTTGAAAGACAATACTTGCCAATGTGTGCATTACTTCTGAAATGAATTATTCACTTTGGTGTGCATTATATTAGAAAGATTATGTCCCTGATTAGATTGTTAACAATTTTTTTAAAACCAAATTGTGCATTACTTTGAAATGAATTGTTTACTTCAGTGTGCATTATTTTTGAAATAACTTCTGCGAACCTATACAAGTGTGCAATATTTATGAAATAAATCTCGGGTAAAAGTTGGTTGTTTTTGATGTGAATTCTCTGCTTTAACCGGGCGGGACGTCTAATACGTCTTAACGTAAACCATAGCTGTACGGGTAGGACGTATGAATACGTCTTTGAAATATGTGCTGTGCACTGGGAAAGAAAGTGATAATATGAAGTTACGTTGTGACGGGTGTGACGTACTGACACGTCCTAGCGGAAGAGTTCGCCCCGTTGTACGATGCATAATTGAAAAGGGAAGTCCTCCCGGTTAACAGGTTAAGTGTGCATTACTTTTGAAGTCAACTCTTCGTACAAGTGTACGTTATTTAGGAGATTTTATCGGAAGTTATTAATGACTCTCCCCAACGTTGTATTATTACCTCGAAGCTGTTGGGCTGTTTCCCTCTGGAGAGAGAGTCTTCTATAAGGGGAGACCTTTATTTTTAGCCTCGAGCCAAAAGTCTTTGAGCCGGAAGCGGTGTTGACATCTGAAAGGAGGAAGTGGAGACCCAGAATCCTTAGTTTGTATGGCGGGTAGCAGGGTGACTCACGACCAAAGCTATAAAAAGGAATTTCCTGAGCGGAGAAGAAAGGAGGAAGGCAGGGCGGGAGGGAGGGTTTTATAGCTTTTAGTGGCGGCGACGACGACAGCGATGACGACAACTTTCCAGGTCATCGAGGTTTTAACGACCCAGGCCCGCCACGTCATTCTCAGTGATTCGTTCTCGATGATTGACTGATTGAATGCTATGATCGACAATCGGTCACCTTTTTATTTACGACTGTTACTCATGCTGAGTCACGGTCACATCATTGTTTTACGTGAGTGTGTGCAATACTTTTGAAATGAGCTCTTAGTGCAAGTGTACATTATTTATGAAGTGATTTCTCTGCAATAGTGTGCATCACTTTTGAAATAAGGTCTTAACACAGGTGTATGTAATTTATAGAAGGCAGGAGTGTGCAATACTTTTGAAAGGAGCTCTTTGTGCAAGTGATTTCTCTACAGTAGTGTGCATTATTTTGAAATGAAGTCTTAATACAGTATGTACAATTTATAGAAAACAGGAGTGTGCATTACTTTTGAAAGAAATTCTAACCATCAAAGTTTGTATCACTGCTATCAAAATGTGTTTGATTCAGAAGTGTGCATGACTTTTGAAAGAAGGCAAATCCAACTGTACAAATTACCAAGAAGGACCGTCGAAGTATATTTATTATAAGAAATGAATTAATATTCATACATACAGCTAAAAGACGCCATTTTGTAGATGAAAACACTTCAAAGGAGATACATAAAACGTTTCCTGATTCCGCCACTGACCCGGATTTCCGGGATTCCGTCGGCGGATTTATTTTTACTATTTAAAAACAGAAGAAGAAGAAGAAGAAGGATGTGGAGGAGGAGAATGGATTCCGTCTTCTTAAGACAATCTTGGGAAGAAGAATCCGTCCGTCCGTCTGTCTGTCTGTCTGTTCTTCACCAGTATCGCTTCCTCCTCGGCAGGAACTGAATCGCTTTCTGTCCGTATCTTGTCTGATGACCGGGTTTTATCTTCCCAGACTTCTTTATGCCGACATACCACCCGAGATGGGCCCATTTTTTGGACAAATACAGGTTGTACTGTCCGTAGACGTATTCGACGAAAGCCGTCGCCTCATCTTTTCCATTCACCTGGAAACCGGAAAGAGTTTTGAATAAATTTCTGGCATCCAGCCAGGTTCAATGGCGGCGGTTGCGTGGTTTCCTCACCTCGCCATATAGTCTCCCTTTTTTGTTCATCGCCAAAAAGAGATTCGACTGCAGTCCTTTGATGCGGACTTCTCCAAAATCGATGGAACTGAACTCGACCAAAGCTGGAAACGAAGATTCAGGTAAGAGTGAGTGCAACGACCCGGACAACCCACGAAAGACAAGACGACAACCTACCATTTGGATGATCGTCATCGATTCCTCGAACCTTCTGGTCTGGGAATATACCCAAAAGGTAGCCAGTACGACAGTAGAGTTGCATTCTAAACCCGAAGACGGGGTTCCCTGGGAAGAGGGTTATCCTGTACCCCGGCGGGAGCCATTTTGGCCTGGAATTCTTTTTCGCATGAACCGGAGGTCCGGGAGTCGACTGAACCAAACACCTAAACAAAGCATCCAATTAAGGTTAACCGGAAGTAACACAAACACATCTGGAGGAAGTCGGTCAAGGTTTGAAAATTTTATTTTGAGCTCTGTTGGCAAAAATCCTCAAATTTTTCTTTCTGACATGTGTCAGCCTCCGCCTCTCCCGCCCTCCCCAAAACAGTCAGACTAACAGAACGATTCTTTGATTAATTATTAGGCTGATTAGGTTGAGAGCTAGCAGACGACTTGTCACAACTTGAAATCGCTTTCGAGGGGAAATAGTTTGTTGATCGTGAAAGCCCGAAACGAAAATAATTTCCTGCTGACCGGATAAATCAATCAATGAAATCGTTTTCAAGAGCTTTAGTCAAAGGATTTTGTTGTTTTGGGTTTTTAAGTTGGCACCATTTGAAAATTCCATTTTCTAATCAATCACAGTCCTGTGTTTTGGTTGTTAGTGATCCTGTTTCGTGTGTGTGAGGGGTTTGTTGGATTGTTGGGTTAGTTCTTGTACGTTGTTTAGCTTGTCTAAGATTAGTTTTTGGGTTTTGATTCTATTTTTCAGGCTTCGGTTTGACTGGATTAGGGAGCGGGTCCAAGCTTTCAACTGTTACTTCGATAGTTTGGTGTGTTAGCCTCTCCTCTCACTATGGTGTTTGAGCTAACCCATCATAATGACTCCGATGGTTGTGGAAGGTTTTGGGTTAGTAAGATGGGTTCAAACTGTGATCGTTGTCATTAATTGGGTTTAGGATTGTCTGTAGTAGATGAATGTGTTCTGTCGTTTCCAAAATTGTGACGTTCAGGCAGCCGGACACAAAATCCACGTCCAATGCTGTTAGCGACAAATAGTGGGCGCAAGGGCGCATCAAGTGTGCGCTGTGACGTCATTGGTAGGACACTATGGTCGTGATGATTATGGCGGGTAGTCGTTTTGAAGAGCATATCGAGTTCCATCCGTTATTGTTTGTTTGTACCACCCCTAACACTTCGATGGACAACAGCTAACAAGCCTCAATGTATGATAGCAAGAAACTTATGTCAGACTCACCTCTCGTTTTGTATTTTAGTAGAGAGCGCTACAGCCTGTTTGACTGTTTAGTACTGAATCTGTAGACAGAAGTAGATCTGACGTATTTTGTGCGGTTAATTGCCTACCGCGTAAAAAAAGACCAAACGATAAGGGCTTTTTAACTGTAACAAGACTCCAAAACCCTCTAAAACGTCAACGTAAAACATCACTAAGGGCAAAATTGGACTTCTTTTACGCGGTTCGTAGAAAGAGGTAGACCTGATGTATTTTATGGGTAAGTTGGGTTGGTAAGGAAAACGTCCCAAGAGTTGTGTCATGGCTCGTCAGCCTTAGAGACTGATGGTTTGGGTTTCATTCACACATCCGGTCCTCTTATGTTACGTTACGTTTAACTGTCTATTTCACACAACCTCTAGTCAATCAAGACTTCCCACAACACTACGGTCATCTACTACGTTTAACCCACACATCTTGAAAGTGCGTGGCCCCACCATCCAAATCTCCTGGGTTCTATTTGAGGCATCTCTCAGCCTTCTTTTGACTAACAAAAGACGGCCAGACCTCAGGAACCAACAGTTTTATAGCCTTGTGTTAGGATTTTTTTAGTCTGGGACATAAAGCTGTATTTTAGGTAACACATCATCAAGAATCCTCATCAGACTACAACCAACACCTTCGATTAGGATGTTTGGATTAAGTTGGGTTGGTCATGTGAATTTTGAGTTCCCTTCCTACTGATAAGTAGCAAGCAAACATATCTTAATCATCAACTTGCCATTTATCAGTTGCAAAAGAAACTCAAACCTCACACAACCAACCCAAAAATCATAATTCAAGCCAAAAACCAAATTTCAAACCTGTTGTTGATGTTGAAGGAAAGAACTAAAGAGTCTAAAGAAAGTTTACAGTACTTATTTTAAGATTGTCATAAAAGTTTAAAAATTGAACTTTTAATATGTTTCTGAGCTATTTGTGACAGCTTCTAGTCAGAATAATGTCAAGAAAATGTCTACAACAACAGAACAATAGTTCCTGACAGAAATTAAAAGACTCAAGTCATTAAAAAAATCATCAAACCGCCAAACTCTTATTAATGTGTCACCTTTTTAATCACCCTCACTCTTTTATTTTAATTTATTTATTGATTTATAATTATAATTAATTGTTAGTTATGGCGGAAATAAATTATTTAAAGGTGACGAAATTTATAGAACCTGTCAAAACGCATGGAGGTGGTGAATTAAAGGAGAAATTCGCCAAATAAACAAGGAAAAGGGAGGCGTTTTGGAAAAAACCGTCCGCCATATTGGAAACGATTCGGAGAAGTACCCACCCGGAAGTCGATGGAAAGGCAACCGATCTCAAATCCCTTCTCGATCGGGCGGAAGTTGCATCATCGGTTACGTCCACTTCGGGCTCGCTGTCTTCACTTGCGTCCGAGGATGAGTCCAAACAGTTCGAGCACTCGTTCGATACTCTCGACATGGTTCCTTTTCGAGATTAGAACGTTTCCGTCAAACGTTTCTCACCGTTTTTTTACAATTAATTCGTCATTTTGTTCTAGAACTTTTAAACGCGATCATCGTTTTTATTTTTAATAAAACAAAAAACAAAACAAAATATTTAAAACAATCAAAATTGAGTTTTATGAATCGTGTCGTGGAAAAGAAAACAGAAACGAAATAAAAATTGGATCGCGTGTGCGGATCAGAAGACGTAAACAAATGCGCTTTTTAAAATAGACGGAAGGTGTTACTCCCGACGACTAATTCACGGGCACTGAGTCTGTTTAATTAACATGGCTGCCAACTTCTTTCCTCTCCTTTCGTATTTCTTACAGCCGTTGCCATTCAAATGATTTTTTTTTTAGTTTTGGCTTTTGAGTTGTGCGGTCGGATTTGAGATCATCAGTTCTTGGATTTGTTTTAAACTTTTTTTTCACCGTGATATCGCATGTGATGAATCAATTTGAGAATAAACCGTAACTGTTTACTGGTTAATTGAGTTTTTAATGACTTTTGATTTGATAATATTTGAAATTTCGCGGAGGTTATTCATACTAACTAAACACTTAGGAATTTTATGGGTTTACTATGAACCGCGTAAAAAAAGTTCGATTTTACCGTTGATGATGCTAAGAGAGCCGTTATGATTACGTTGGCGAAACGTTTGGTGTGTTTTTGGAGGGTTTTGAGGTGTTCTCTTAGCGGAAAAATTCATAATCGTTTTGTCTTTTTTTACGCGGTTTGTAATTGATCGCGCAAAATACGTCAGACCTGTCTCTTCCTACAATTTTAGCACTGTACAGTCAAACAGGCTGTAGCGCTCTCTACTGAAGCACAAAACGAGAAAATGTTTTGAGTCTGAGTTTAAAGTTTTTCTCTATGAAACATTGACGCTTGTCAGCAGCTGTACATCGAAGTGTTAGGGATGGTCTAAATAAACAATAAAGGATAGCACTCGATTTATTCTTCAAAGCTCATGTAAAGGACTACCCGCCGTAATCATCACGACCACATCGTCCTACTCTGTGACATCAGATGTCTAGGTCATTGACGTTACAGCGCTCACCATTGCGCCACCTGCTCTGACCCACACCCATTTGCGCTCATTTGTCGCTAACAGAAGTGAGAGGGAATTTTGCTGTCGGTTGCTCACGCCTCACAATTTTGAAACGATACAACACATTCATGCATCCAAAGCTGAAATTTTCATCTGCTTCGCCACAAACTTCCCACTGCCCTCGATCAGATTCATTAAGATGGGTTAACTTGGGTTAAAATGGCTTTGGGAGCACCAGCGACGCCATCACCTCAATAAGATCGGTCCGGACTTGAGTGTGCCCAATGTCATTCGGCAGATGCTGTCAAGCCTGGAGAGATGGCAGGCGATGAAGGACTTCTGCGAAACACTGATGTCGCAGAAGGAACAAGCAAACGACGACACCGAGTCTGACTCTCCGAGACCAACCCCCTCCCCTAGATGTAGTGTCGTTGAAAGTGTCAAGTGTAATGTGACTGTGAACATGACTTTGTAGTGAGTCCGCCAATGTTTGTCAGTACGGGTTGCCAGGTGGCAAGGTCCCAGCGCCTTGTCCTCCAGCGCAAAAAAGGTTTAATTAACCGAAGTTTTATGTTATGGGTTTTCGCGGTATCCTAGATTGTGTCTTCACGTTGACTGCCATTGTCTGGAGCCAAAAAGTTAAACACAACCCAACACACCACGTAAACCTACCTAACTAACACAAAACTTTGGGGTCAAAGTTCATAAATCAACTTTTCCTTGCTTTTGATCGAAGTCATTAGGATGGGTTAAGTTGGGTTAAACTTTTTTTCTTTTCTTCCTGGCCTACTTTCTTGTTTGCCCTTTTTTCTCTTCATCTTCTCTTCTTTTCCTCCTCGCTCCATTTGGAACAGAGGAAAAGGAAAAAAGAAGAGAAGACATCTCTTTTTTTTCTTTCTTTGTTCTTCTCTCTTTCTTTCTTTATTTTCTCCTCCTCAGTCGTCCTCGCTGGAGAGAGTCCGACAACTACTTATTCGTATGTGATCACGAGCGCCTTCTCCTCCGAAGCGAAAAATTTCGCTGCCTTCGATCCGAGACAGTAGGATGGGTTGGGTTGGGTTAACTTTTTTCTTCTTTTTCTTCTCTTCTTTTGTTCCTATTCTATTTCTCTCTACTTCTTTGTCTCTATTCTGTTTCTCTTTACTTTCTACTCCAGGCCCCATGGAGTGCAGGGTCGTGTCCTGGCGCCGTCTTTTCTCCGGGAAGATCTCATCTCGCTGTGTAGCGCCTGTCTTCGGACAGGTACCTTCCCGTCTATCTGGAAGGAGGCGAACCTGGTTCTGGAAAACCTTCTGGAAAACAAGGCAAGCCACCCGGCGTACCGTCGGCCTATCGGCCGATTTGTTTGTTGGACGAGGCGGGAAAATTTCTTGAGCTGATCATCGCTTCCCGTCTCGCCGAACATCTGGCGGTGCCGACCTCGGATTGAACGACTCGCAGTACGGATTTCGTGGGGGACATTCTACCATCGTTGCTGTGTTGCACGTCAAGTCCATCACTGACGTGGCAGTTCAGAGAGGAGTTGCCCAGGCAGTCAGCCTGGACATCGTCAACGCTTTCAACTCCTCCTTGGGAAAGTATACGTAGGAGCCTGGAACGACACAGAGTCCCCCTATCTCCGCTGATTCATTGGTAGCTATCTCCGGGATTGGTGGATCGTCGCAGAAGGCCGGTACGACCGATTGGTACGTCGGTCTGTGTTGTGTGGTGGTGTGCAGGGGTCGGTCTTGGACCGCTCGTGTGGAACATCACTTATGACACAGTTCTAAGGACTTATCTCCACTCTGGCGTCTCCATCACGTGCTATGCTGACGACACGCTGGTGGTGGCAACGAGGGAGAGATGGTCTAAGGTATTGGCACTCGCAGAGGTGTCTACAGAGCGGGTCGTCGAAAGGATCCACGAGCTGGGACTGCGGGTGGCGCCGCACAAGACCAAAAGTATGTGAATCCATGGACCCAGGCGACGTCCCCCGCAGTCCCACTTGCAGGTAAGTCAGAAAAAGATAGGGTTGGGGTCTTGGATGATCTGGGGCTCCATCTCGATAGTAGGTGGAGCTTTGAATCCCACTTTAGGACGGTAGCTCCCCAAGCTAGGAGGATGGCTCAAGCAATTGGGTCACTCCTGCCGAACCTTGGAGATGCGGGAGGCAGGGTTCGCCGTCTGTATTCGGGGGTGGTCCTGTCTAAGCTCATGTATGGGGTTTCCGTGTGGGCCGGTGCACTTGTCGGGTCTAGGGCCTCTCTTCGACTCGTCGAGGGGGTCCGACGCCTGGTCGGTCTCAGGCTCTCGCGGGAGTACAAACGCAGCGGCGGTGGGGGTACTGGGTGGGGGCTCCCTCCAATCGACCTCCTGGCGCAATCCTACAAATCCATGTTCACCATGCGACGGGGCCTTCTCGGGATTGCAAGGCGACAAGCCCAAAGGGTCTTGATCAAGAGATGGCGAGATCGGCTGGGTCAAGACTCTGGTCCCGGTCAGAGGACCCTGAGGGCGATCCAACCAGTGCTCCCTCGCAAGTTGGATCGAAAATGGGTGTCCTGACCTATAAAATGACGCAGGTGATTACCGGGTATGGTTGCTTCGGGCGGTACCTGTGGCGCATTAGGAAAGAGTTGACGATGCGTTGCCACCACTGTCTCGTCTTTGGAGGACACAGCGGAGCGTACGCTGGGAGTATGCCCAGCGTGGTCAGGGCAGAGGGGACACCTCTGCGCGGTAATGGGTTAGGATCTCTGCTTCGGGGATCCTCGAGAGAGAGAAACTTGGCTGCACTATCCTCTTTTGCTAGGAGGTGATGTTGCTAAAGGAGGAGGCCAAACGAGTTCGGGAAAGGGAGAGTCACGATACCCTTCGGGATCGCATCCCGGATTAACTTGGATGGGTTTCTGGGATAAAGCGTTTGCGGAGGAGCGGTCTGGTGAGTGGACCAACTCCACACCGAGTGAGGAAGGATTAGACTGTTTAAAGTCATCGCCGGGCGAGGTGATTGCGGAAGAGTTTTCGCGGGTTCCCGGGTCAAACGACCCCGACAAACCTAAGTAACCCAAAACTTAGGTTAACTTAGGTTAGCCCAATGACACCTTTCGAAGCTTCGACATCAAGACAACGAACTTTTGATTCGTTGGGAACCAGGACACTTGAAGAAGCGTTTCCCACAAGGTCGTGAATCGGGTTAGGTAGCAAAAGGATGAGTTCAAATTGATAGCAAAATAAATATATTTGATAGTATAAATTCCAAATTTCACTTAATATATATACTAATCACTAGTTCACTAATCACAAAGCTCAGAAACGCCCGTTAAACAAAATCAGTTCTACGACTGAGCTTTCAGAACCACAAGACACGTGATTAATTAAAGTCTGAACACAACAACAGCAAATAGAGAACACAAACATCGCGAAAACGACAACCTGTTTCAATAATAAAAGGCAGTTTGGCGGCAAATCGAACACTAAACCCCGACATCCTGAAACGGCAAACTGTTTAAGTCTTGACACTTTGGCGGCAAACTTTTTACAGACCTGACAACCGAACACAACCCCGATTTCACTCTAATCTTGTAGTCTTTGGATGATGTCTCTTAGTAACTCGCACTTTCTGATTTCGAAATCAATCAATCGAAGAGCCGTTTCCTGCATCAGAACATACTTCCGGTTTTCGTTCCTCTGATACGCGTTATAAAATTGTTTGAACCAATCCGGTACGTCATCATCCATTCCATCAGGGAAGGGATCCAGTAATTCAAACGAAGACAGCAATTCCCTGTCGGAATCATCCGAAGTAACGGTGTCCGGTGAGAGGCTGTCATCGGAAATCACTTCAACAGGAACGGAATCAAACTCTTCTTCGTTTCCATTTTCTGAAATTTTTTATTTTTCAATAAATACTCGCTTGTTATTAATTAATAAGTTAATAATACTTACGCGTGTTATTTTTGGAAATTTTTTCAAAACATACCTGAGGATCTGCTGACACGACCGACTCCAAGAGAATGAACACACAAACCTGATGACTCACTCACCAACAGCGTCCTCAAATTATTTTAGTAGGGTAATTAATCGACAAAACAAAACTCATTTTGATTAATATTAATATTAATATATTCAAAAATATATAAATATATACAAAGGAAATAGTCTCTGTGATACGGTTGATCAAATGGATAAGGTTTGACTAGTCTCTTAATGTTACTCAATATGGCTTGCGTCCGTTGTAACTAACATGAGAGCCAGTGTGGTGTAGTGTAGCCTGAGTGTAGTTGTAGTTTATCCAACCTCAGTTTTAAGGTGGTACATTACTCTCATAAAACCACTGTTACTCAAAACTGTTACTGCTGTTACTCAATAACGACGCTTTACAACAACAACCACACTCTATTGACCCTCTATTGACTTGTGGCGTCGGGGACTGACGTCACAGCGCTCACCATAACTGCGCGCACATTTGCGCCATCTTGCGCCAACCTTATACAGCTATCAAATTGTTCATTAAACAAAATCACGGTGATTAAAAATAAAAAGAAGGCTGTGGAAATGTTTTAAGCTTGAGAAATGAGTTCCGAAAATTTGTTTTTGACTCTACTCGACCTTTTTCGAAAACCAATTTTGAAATGTTATCGTAAAATGGGAGGCGAGTTGGAAGTCTACAACTGTTAAAATGTTGGAAACTTGACAAAGACTAAGGGCCGGGCAATTAAGGAAATCAAATAAGACGCACGCACAACACGCGCCACCTTCTAAAAGTAATTTTGGCTGGGAGTTGGATGTTTGAGTCGTTTACATCGGTGATTTTAAAACATTTTATAGACGAAATGGAGCTCCTGCCGTGACTTTGTGAACTCTTTTAAAGTGGGCCCAGATGGGAAGTTCCATCTGGGTCATTGGAAGGTCAGAGAAGATTGGTCGTATGGTTTTGGCTAAATGGAAGGACAGGGAAATTCGTCGGAGTGCTTTCTCTCAGTGCTTGGCTCTTGAACGCTACACTTTTCCTTGCAAACACATCCAACTAACCCAAACACGATAGGTTTGAGTTCTGGGTTATCTAGGTTTGTGGAGTCGTTTGGGTTGTGTCAACAATATCGATCGACCCAGCGACTTCAATCAGAGTTATTCATAGTCGTTGAACCACAAACTTAGGTTAACCCAACTTAACCCATCTTAATGACTCCGGTCAAAGGCAGTGGAAAGTTTAAACTTTAGGGTTAGGGGTTTTGGGTTAGTTGGGCTCCAAACTGTCTGGACTCCTGGGTCTGCACGACCCAGGAAACCATGAACAGGCAACTAACCTAAAACTTGCGTTAATCTGAAGAGAAGGAAGGGAGAAGAGGAGAAGACAGGAGTGAGAAGAAAACGAAGAAGAGAAAAAGGAGCCAACAAGAAGGTAGACCAGTAAGAGAAGAAAAGTTTAACCCAACTTAACCCATCCTGACGACTCCGATCAAAGGCAGACAAGTTCAGTCTTAGGTTAAAGTTTTGGGTTAGTTGGGTTTTCGTGGTTTGTTGGGTTGTGTTTAACCACTTTGGTCCCTGCTAAACAATGTCACGACCCAGGAAACCACGAAAGCCTAACTCTGACCTTATGAGTATGAGAAGGCGCTCGTAGTGACCGTACTGACCCATCGGGTTCACTGAGGGACGCATGGGGAGAAAAAGGTTCCAGACAATGAAGCGTCGAACACGACCCAGGAAACCAAAACCCAACTAACCCAAAACTTGGATTAATCAGACCTTTTTTTGGGTCAGAGGAGAAGGCGCTCATACTGGCGCTCACATATCAGCCCATACTGATAGGTAGTATTGGAATCACTCCTGACGAGAGAAGAAAGTAAAGAGAGAAAGAATAGAGAAGGAAAGGAGAGAAAAGAGAAGAAGAAGAAACAAGAGGAGAAAGAAAATAAGAAGACAGGAAGATAGGTCAGCAAGAGACAAAAAAAGTTTAACCCAACCTAACCCATCCGGACTCCGTTCGAAGGTAGTGAAAACCTAAATTATGGGTTAGTTGGGTTTGGCGCGCTAACTTGGGTCTTACACTTTGACTCCAAACAATGTTTGTAGTCTTGTCAAACACAACCAAAGCCACCAAAACCCTAACCCAAAACTTAGGTTACTCTAACCCACTTTTTGGGACATTTCGTAGGCAGGTAAAAACGCTTATTCTCCCCATAGGCCCGTACCCACGGGGTGTGGGACTCATTCCTGAAGTGCAAAGGGATACCATAACCCACTCATCCCCTTCCCCAGACACCCAAAACCTAATTTCCAACTCACTCCCAACTGAAAATACAAAACTCAAACATCCCCCAACCACCCCACCAACAATCCCAACCGGAAACAGTGAACCTCACCAAAATCAACAGAACTTCCAGTACCAACAGAACAAACCTAACTACAAATCAAGGTCAAGTGAAACAACAAAACAAAACGAAAAATAAAAACCAAAATTTATATATATAAAAATCACAACTGCTATTTATAATCAAAGACAAAAAACTATTTTACAAATTAATTAATAATCAATCAATCAATCAATCAATCTTACTTTCTTATCTTATATCGATCAGTTATTAAAATCATTTTAAAAAACAGAAATACAATATATTAAGTTCCTTTCTCGTAAAAACATCTTTCTCGGCTACCTTTCTCTAGAAATTAATATAAAAAAGAGAAAGTACACTGAATAATATATGATAATATGTATAGTATATACTGTATGTAACAATGTTTTGGATAAGAGAAATTTCTCTGAATCCGTTTCATTTTGTATAATATAAAGAGAAACAAAAAAGGAAAAATTTACAACGAAAAGCATCAGCACAGTGGTGAGTTACAAATTGTAATGCGCGCACTACAACAATGTGATTTTAATGTGTCCGTTAAGAGGAGGATACGCTCCTGAACTTCACACACAACTAAATTTCACACCTACAACAAACAAACAAACGAAACAAATCAAAATTAAAGAAGAAAAGAAGGAAAAGTGGGAAGCGTGTCGAAGGTGAGCCGAGAAGGATGGATGGGAGGTGGATGAAGAGTGTAGCTGTTGGAAGAGTCTACAGGAAGAGTTCTTAAGAGGAAAGGGAGATGAAACTGTAATATTCAGTTAGGCTTAAGTAGGTGATGAGGGAGGGTAATCGTCAGGATAACTCCCAGTGACAGAAGAAGCAACGTTGATGTTTGGGAAGTGGAAGGAGAGGAAGACAGGATTGTAAGATTCAGGAAGATGATGAGAAGCGACCCTGAAGGTAGATGAAGAGTGTAACAGCTGGAGGACGAGAGTAACATTCCTGTAGAAGAAGAAAACGGGAAGGAGGATTGCAGTAAGAACTTCCGGTGACAGAAGAAGAGTTCTTGAGAGACGGAAGTAGAAGAAGAAAAGGAAGACAAGACAGTAACATTCAACTGGATGATAAGAAAGGGTAATCGCAAGGACTTCCGGTTATAGAAGAAGCAACGTTGATGTTCAGGAAGTGGAAGGAGAGGAAGACAGGATTGTAACATTCAGGTAGATGATGAGAAGCGACCTTAATGCCTGGGAGATGGATGAAGAGCTTAACAGTTGGAGGACAGCAGTGCGCGAGTAGTACGTTCCTCTACAGGAAGGAAATCGAAGGACTTCCGGTGACAGAAGAAGAGTTCTTGGGAGACGGAAGTAGAAGGAAAGGAAGACAGAACTGTAACATTTAGCTGTAGGATTCAGGTGGATGATGAGAAGCGACCTTGATGCCTGGAAAGTGGATGAAGAGTGTAACAGTTGGAGGACGAGAGTAACATTTCTGTAGAAGAAGAAAACGGGAAAGGGGGATTGCGGTGGAAGAAGAGGGATCCTAGAGAAGCACTGGCTGAGGAGGAAGACGGTACTGTAACATTCAGGTAGATGATGAGAAAGAGTAATCGCCAGGACAATTCCCAGTGACAGAAGAAGCGATCTTGTTGTCTGAGAAGTGAATGAAGAGGGTAACAGTTTGAGGACAGCAGTCATATTCCTATACAGGAAGAATATGGAAGGAAGAACTTCCGGTAGTAGAAGAAGAGTTCATGAGAGGAGGTGGATACTTAAGAAGTGGAAGGAGACATTTAGGTAGATGATGAAAGGCGAACTTGATGCCTGGGAGATGGATGAACGGTAAAGAGAACAGGAATAAGGAATTCCGGTGATAGAAGAAGCAACTTTGATACCTGGGAAGTGGATGAAGAAGGTAACAGTCGGAGGACAGCAGTATGCGAAAAGTAACATTCCAGGAAGAGATGGAAATAACAACTTCCGGTGACCAAAGAAGAGTTCTTGAGCGGGGTAGAATGCTCTGGAGAGGAAGGCAGGACTGTAACATCCCAGTAGATGGCGAGAAAGGGCAGCTTCCCTACTTCCGGTGGCAGAAGAGTCCTGAAGAGAACAAGAACGTTGGGATGTGTTGAAGTTGTAACATATTTGTACAGAAAGACGATCGTAAGCACAATTTCTGGTGGACAGGAAAAGGATACAACACACCAAAACAGGAATGAACAAGTTGTAACATTCTTGTACAGGAAGATCGACCGGAAAGGGAATCAATAAAGAGTTCTTAAGAGGAGTAGAATGGTCAGGAGGTGGAAGGAACGGAACATAGGACCGTAACAATCAAGTAGATGATGAGAAAGGGCGCTCGCAAAGATAATTTCCGGTGATAGAAGAAGCAACCTTGGAAAGTGAATGAGGAGGGTAACAGACAAGGGACAAGAGTAGACAAGAGTAACATTCTTCAACAGGAAGACGGTAGAGAGAGAGAATCAAAAGGATAACTTCCGGTGATAGAGTCCTAGAGAGAAGAGGGATGCTTGTAAAACAAGTTGAGTGTTGTGACAACCTTCTACAGGAAACCCAAAAACAATTTCCGAAGACGAAAGAAAAGTGCTTAAGCTGAGTACAATGTTCGGGAAGCGGAAAGACTGTCCATCAAGTAACATGTGGTAGATGAAGGGCCATAGTAAGAATAACTTCCGGCAGGAAGTGGGTGGATAACACTTGGAATTTAACGACTTGTCACAACCTCCAACAGGAAGAAAACGAGAAAGGAAACTGCAATCCCAACATCTGATGATGGAAGAAGAGGACCACAAGAAAGCTGGGAAGCGTTGAAGTTGTAACACAGGAAAGAGAATCGCGAGAACAATTTCCGGTGATGGAGGAAGGAGTCCTAAAAGCTCGGCTCACACATTGAGCAAAACCAAAGCAAAACAACATGCGGGGAGTGGGTGGGCAGGGGGTGGACAAAAAAAAACACAGGGCCACGTGTCTCCGGCCAGGTTCACACGTGTCCCATTTCAACAAACGTATAGTAACAAGCGAATTTACCATCGTCGCTGGAGTAACAGTTATGGCAATGAAGCTTATTGTTTCGAACGCGAACATCTGTTCCCATGAGACCGTCGCCCAGTTGAACGTGACAAACGCAGCACTTGAAACAGTCGATGTGGTAGAACAATCGGAGGCTTTCGATAATCATGGCGGCGCCTCGACCTAAATAAAAAAAGACCGGAAATGATTACAAAAAACTCACTTCCGGGGCAAGGAGTCCAAAGGTAAGATGGCGGGTACAAACCTAATTCTTCACTGCAGTGCGAACACTTCTTCTTTCCACTGACGCTCAACATTCTTTCCTGATTCTGACCGGAAGTGTTCATTTGGCTATGAGCTTCCGGTCCTGGAGGAGACATTTTGTTGGGAAGTGGAGGGTTCGGGTTGTCCGTCCTGTAATTAGAAAAACCGGGTCACATCGGAACTTGGAACTGGAGAGGATGAAACTGTAAACCGGAAACGAACCTTCTTCTTGGTGGTGTCTTGCTTTCCCGGCTTTGAACTCTTTGTGTGAGCGTGTGAATGACAGCATCTGGAAGGGGTTTGTCCGTTCGTGGTGGGGACATCCACTTCTGGTTGCTCTGCTGTCCTTGAACCGGTGGAGATATCGGCAACCCGACCGTGTGATGACTCGGTGGTGAGCACGGGTAATTGGTCGGAGGTTGTCCGTTGTAGCCAAGGGTTCTTGGCTTGGGTTGAAGCTGTTGCGACACCTTTTGCTGATGTTCTATAATGCGCCTGTGTTCCGCTTCCTAGAATTCAAAGCAAAAGTCGGTTAACACCCTCCTCCTCCGTACTCTCACTTTTCTTCTACCCATTTCCGGTTTTCATTACCTGTATCAACCAATGTTGATAGTTGTAATTGGTTTTGGGTGCGTCTACCTTCCTCTTGGGCTGCATCCAATTCTCATTACTTATGATTCTAGATCTGGGAGCCGCGCTCAGTGCGTGGAGTGTCGATCTCGTCATCTGTTGTCCTCCGTGGTTGATGTTGATAGCAGGTACAGAGGAGCCATGCCTCAACTTTGACGAGGCTTCTATCTGAAGTGGTATGTTGTCCGCAGACGGGATTCGACTGTTTCGGATATTAGTTTCCCGTTCCCATTGCTCCTGGGTCATTGGTCGAACGGGTTTGGCCGGTGGGATCGGAGGTGGAGGACGAGGAGACCTCGGATCCCTCTGCTGAAGGTCTGGCAATGAATACCTGTAGCCAGAGCTCATTTGAGATGGGTACTGAGGCTGGGAAACGTCTTGCATCGAATGACGAGGGACGTCTTGCATGGGCACGCCGATGGGAACTTCCTGCAGGGAATGACGGTTGGAGGGTGTGTCCCAGTGTGAGATGGGCCCGCGGTGGTGAATTTCAATCGGCTCTGAACTCTGCTGTTGTTTCAATAAATTCTGTCGGCATCTTTCGAGGTGTTCTTGTTCTTTTTGTAGACGTTCGCGTTCGAAACGAAGAGCTTCCTGTAAAACCGAACAAAACCAAATGAAAATTTCAACTTAAAACGACAAAAGAAGACAGCAGGAAGGAGGTCATAAAGGAAAGGTCAAAACAAAACGCAAAACAAGTCATCTGAGCAAGGGGATGTAGAGTATATACAAATCCGATCGGGGGAAGGTTGCCCCCGACGACGGAAACCAACAACAAAAAAAGAAAAGTGAATCCTCCTCACCTGTTCAAGAGCGGGGTCCATGTTAGGGTGAGAAGTAGAGTTCTGAAATGAAAGGTGAAAAAGCCTTATTTACATAAAAAGCCGAGCACTTCCATTATTAATATATACTGTATAAAAATATTAAAAAGGAACAAAAACGTTGCGCCTAATATTACATCCATCGGCCGGAACGTCAATAAAGCACTTTATACAAACAGATGTGGAAGTAAAACTAAGACCTGTCTACCACAGGTTTCCTATCCCACCCATCGCCTATAAAGGCTTCAACACAAATGTAGTGATACAAAGAGAAGATAAAATTGAAAGAACAATAAACACAATGAGAAACAAAAGTGAAAGGACCGGAAATAAAACAAAGGAACAAAGTAAAAGTGGGCAACAGGTAAAAGACAGTTAAGTAAAGAGGAGACGAAGAAGTATGAGAAAGAAGAGCCAAAAAAATGCAGAGAAAAAGAGGAGATGGAGAAAATACGAAGAGATAACAAAGAAGAGAGAGGACATATGTGGGAGAGACAAAACAAAGGGGTCAAAAGAGTCAAAGAACAAGAAGAACAGAAAGCAACGATAAGTGAAGAATAAAAACCGAAACAGAAGAAAGAAGAGAGAGAGAAAAAAAGAAAGAAAAAAGAAAGAGACAAAGAGGAGAGAGACAAAAAATAAAATGAAAAGGAAAATGAAAAGAAAAGATAAGGGAGTCACAAAAAGATAGCAAAAACCAAAAACAAGGAAGGCACAAACACAGAGAGAGGAGGAGAGAGAAAATAAATGGATGACAAAAGTGGTTAAGACAGATGAAAGAAGGCAGGATAAAGAAAAGAAAAGAGAGAAAGATCAAAAACAAGAGAGAGAGAGGAGAGAAAACTGAGAGAGAAAATAAAAGAGAAGGAGACAAAGAGAGGGAATAAAAAGTGAGGAAAACACCAAAGTGGATAACAAACAAAAGCAAAAAGAAAAAGAGAGAGAAACCAACAGAAAATAGAGAAACAGAGAAAGATAAGAGAGGAGGCAAACAGAAAGAAAGGAAGAAAATAGAGAGGGAGAGGATAAATAAGAAAGCAAAAAGTAGAAAGGCAAAGGGGTAGAAGAAAAAGGAAGAGAGAGAGAGAGACACAATAAATAAAAGAGGAGCAGAGAGAGAGAGAGAAGGAATAAAAAGTGAGGAAGAAGACAACGAAGGAGTAGTAAACAGAAAAGGAAAAAGAGAGAAAGAGAAAGCAACAGAAAATACAGAAACAGAGAGAGATAGAGGGAGGCAGGCAAACAGAGAAAGAAAGAAAGAAAAGAAGATAAGTACAGAGAGGAAAACAACAAAGATAAGTAAAACAGGAGATGAAAATCTCCCCTTAAAAACTAAATTAGTCTGACAAGTCTAAACTTCCACATCCGTTTCAAGTATTAGGAAAAAAAGAAACAAAAAACTCGACAAGAAACCTACAACAAGAAGAGCAAGAAACAGGAAAAACCAAAAACAGCAAAGAGTCTAAGAAAATGATAAACCAACAAAACTACAACGTCAACATCCTAATTAATTAATTAATCAATTATTACTTATTAATATTATTAATCAGTACCTAGTTGTCCGTTACAGGAAGAAATGCCTAGAAAAGAAAAAAAGATGGGATAGCGTCAACACCATGTCTTAAAAGAAAGAAGACAACAGTAGAACGGTGAACAAGAGGAACTGCATCATGATGGCGGCTCTATACTCCTCTAATCCCCTTCAACCACCCTCACCCCATATGAGGAGACAAAAGAAACAAATCGAAAAAAAGGACAAAGAAAACAGATAAAATGGAGGAAAAATGGAAGATGAGAAAATTGTAAAAGACAAAACAAGACGGAAAGAAAGGTAGGAAGAGGAACAGGAAAGGATGTGTAGAAAGAGAAAAGCGAAGGGAAAGACGAAAAGAGAATAAAAACTGTAAAGCCAAGAATGAAGGAAGTGTGAAGATAAAAAGAGAAGAGACAGAACAGACAAAAGATAAGGACGAGAAAAGAACTAATGGCTATAAAAGACACATAAATAAGAAAGAAGACAAACAGAAAAGAGGATAAATAGGAGGAAAAAGGAAAAAGGACAAGAAATGCGAAATGAGTGGTAAAGAAGGAGACAGAACAAATCAAACGATAAAGGAAGAGAGAGTAAAAGCGAAAAGAAAGGTAAACAGAAAGGAGAGAGACAACAGCAGAGAGAAAACAGAAAAAAGGTAAACAAAAGCGATGGGTAGGGGAGAAAAAGACGAAGGAAGAAAGAGGAAGACCAAGAGATAACAAGAAAAGGAGAGAGAATGAGAAATAAGTAGAAAGATGAAGAAAGGAAAAGAGACAGAGAAAGCGAGAAATGGGGACTTGGAGACGACAGGAAACGATAGGAAGAGAAAGAGAGAGAGAAGTCGATAGAAAGATAAACAAAAACAGATAAACAGAAAGAGGGAGAGATGACAGAAGGACCAAAACGAAAAGAGGACAGAAGAACAGCGTGGAACAGCCTCCAACAGGAAGAGCAACCATGACCATCATCCACAATCCTCGAGGAGTAATCAAAGCCGCCATCCATGCCCCCACTCCAGACCACCGTCACTAGATCAAAGATCCAGAAAAACAGAACAGAGAACAGGACAGAACAGAAAAACTGTCGATTATCCAATGACCCTGGAACTAGTTCCGACATGCAACTTAGACTCTGAATTAAACACTCGACTACCTCCTGCTCCCGAAGTTGCTGTTGCTTCGCTATTAACCTCTGCTCGTTCTGTCGTCTCGCCGATTCTTCCGCTTTTCTTCTTCCTTCTTCTTCGGCTCTTTCTCTTTCAAGTTGCATTTTCTCTTGTTCCAGTTGTCGCAGTTTGACGGCTAATTTCTCACCTGGAAACATGAGTCAGTTTTAGAAGAGATGGACGATGGAGGGCAGATGAAGAGGAACTGGAGGACCTGTAGCTTACCGATGTTGTTTTGTTCCGCGCTGTGAGTTCCACACTTGTACCGCCATTGTTCTTCCTTTTCGAGAACTTCGATTATCTCTCTTTCCTTCTTCAGTATTTCGTCTTCTTCTGAAGTCATGCTGGTGTTTCCGAAAGTCTGAAAAGAGTTACAATGAATCGTTACTTCCGTTTCCGGTTATGAGTCCATCGCCATTTTTATTACTTCCCTTCCCCTGTCGCCTTTCTTTTCTCTTTCTTCCTTTCTCTCTGTTTATCAGTCTCTTTATCTTTCTATCGACTTATCTACTTCTTCCTTCTCCTCCTCTTTTCTCTATCTATCTATCTCCTTTTCTTTCTTTTTTTCCTTCTTTTTCCCCATTATTTATCTTCTTTTGATTATCTATTTTTTTTTCTTCTTTTGTTCATTCTTTTATCTCCTTTTTCTTTTCCTCTATTTTCATTCTTTTTCTTTTTTCTTTTTTTTTTATTTATTCTTTGTTTTCGATTCTTTTTTTGTTCCCTTTAGTTCTTTTCTTTCTCCAAAGTTCCCTTTATTCCTTTTTCGAGATTCTTCCCATTTTGTTTTCTTTTTCCGATGACTTTCCTTCTTCTTCCTTTTTCTTTTTCCTTTCCTTTCTTTTTCCGATTACTCTTCCTTCCTCTTTCCTCCTTTTCTTTTGATTTTTTTGTTTCTGTCTTTCCTTTTCTTCCTATCGCTCTATCTTCTTCAGGCTTTCTTCTTTTCTATTTATCGCTTTTTCTTTGTCTTTTTCTTGTCCCTACACATTTTCTCTATTTATCACTCTTTATGTCTCTGTCCCTCTATCAACATGTCTTTGCTAACTTCTAGAACCTAAATCTTTGACCTCTTTCAAGACCAACAGTTCGTCCTATTGACTTCACTAAGATTCCTTAAATATGAGGCGCACGCAAGTGACAGTGGAGATAAAAAAGGGGGAAAAAGTCACAAACAAATAAAATGGCGACAGAAGAGAGAGGGTACAAGAGAAAGAAGGAACAGAACTCACCTCGCTGTTTTGACGGCTGTGTGGCTCTGACAAAACATCCGGCTTCGACCAGCAAATATCATCCACGTGACCTCTGTCTAATTCCACGCCAGAATCTCGACTTTCAGCAGTCTCGTGATTCGAGTCGCTTTCCGAACAGATTGACTGCCTGTAGAGCTGTTGCTCCAACCTTCTTTCTTCCTGAAGGAAGGCCATCATGTCAGGAGGTGGAGCCACGTAGATTTCTGCAAAGAAAACAATTTTTAAGGAACAATCCTCCTCCTAAACAACAGCAACCGACAGGAAAAAGTACTCACCAGGCTCCAGGTAGCTGTCATCGTTGGATCCTTCAATCCCGAGGAAATCCGATCTTTTCTTACGAATTTCCTTTTTGATTCTCTTAGTCGAGTCTAATCTCCTCAAAGATGGCTTCGGGGGTAGTTCCGGCTTGGTGGATTCATCATCACTCAATTCCAAAGGTGGTGGGGGAGGTTTCTCCTTTGGCGGTTCGATCGAAGGTCGAGAACCCAAAGGAAACGTCAGAGTCGCATAGATATCGGAATCTGAAGACATGTTCAACTGCGGAACCTGAACACAACAAAACAAGATCAGAAAAAAACAGGAACAACAGCAAACAGGAAAGGGATAGGAAAACCACTTACCTGATTCGTGATGAAAACATTTTCGTAATTAGCAGACGTCGGAGTTGGCTTTTCCGTTATTTCCGCTTTCAAATTAGGCACGGAAGTGAGGACTTCTGTCGCGTCCTTCGGCGTGAATATCTCCAACTCTTTCTGTATCTTGCTTTCTTCCGAAATCCCATCGAACCTCGGTTCTTCATCCACGCAAGTCTCCACTTCGTCATCTTTCCCGAGAACTTCGTCGATGTTCTCATCCGTGTACACGCTCGATTCCTCCTGTTGTTCGTCGTCCATGTCGTCAGGACTCGTTTTCCCCACGAATTCCTACAAAAGACAACTCGATAAGTCGGAATCCATCAACGAACATCCGAATCTAATCTAAAAACACGAGGAAAGCTTTTATGTCATCTGCTGATAAGAGCTCTTGTCTTGTCACTCTCTTGTAAGAGATAAGCTCCAAGCACCGCCTCCCTCATTCCCACCGCCACCTATAGTCAATAATCAAAACCAAAACTAATTGCTAAAAAGCATTTGTCCTTCTCCTAACCTCCTCTTCGTTCTACTTATTTATTAACAATTCCATATAGACTTACTGCCACTTTCTAATGACACGACAAACCTTTTCCCTCACTGCAGGAAAATTATTTCCCAACCCACCAACATTTGTTTATCCTAAAACCAAGCCGTTATCACCGGCGTTCCCTCTGTTAGCTTTCTAATTAACATTTCTAATCATCCTGACACGTTTTAATTAGTTAGAAGCTATATTACACTACAAACTGTATATATCTATCTTAACAAAAAGCTAAACGGAAGAGAAATAAAAAGACAAGACACAGAACAAATACAAACACATAGACGATGCTGTTAAAAAATAAATCCCAACAAAAATGACAAGTAGAAGACAGAGACAGAAAAAAAGAAGCAAAGACATAACAGATAGATGAGAGTGAAACGAATTACAATAAAACCGAGACAACAGATATACAGATGAGTAAAGAGAGACCAAACTACTAAATTAAATTCATTAGTAGAGTTCAGGTAGAAGAAGACACCAAATCGAAGTAGAAATGAGACTAAAAGAAAGATTAACAACAAAACAGATAGTAAAAAGAACACAAAAAGCGTAAAAGTGGCAGAAGACAAAGTAAAAAGGGACAAATTAAGCTCTGATTAGATAAAAGGAACACAGGCAATCAACAGTACAAAATGAAAGAAACAAAATACTCAACAGAAGAAGGACAGGAAAGATGGAGGCAACAGACAATGTTAATGGTAATGTCAGAGCCAAAAGAAGAAGGAGAGAAGATATAAACAAACAAAATCAAAAATGGAAGAGGAAAAGAAGTAGACAAAGCCATGAAACACCCAAGAAATGAAAATGACAAAACTGACAAACAGAATGAGGGAAGGAAGAGCGACAGAACACAGAGGAGATGACAAACACAAAGAGGAAGTAGAATCAGAACCACAACCAACCCCAAAACTACAACCTAAGAGAAGACTCAAACACGACTACAATGACAAACCCAACCTAAAAACCAAACAACAAAAATTCGAAAACGGACTAAACTCACCACTCCATCAACTACAACATCCTAACCCTCCTAATCTACAACGGCACATCTCACTACAACACCAAACACAAAAATTTTCTTTCAAGATTTACCTTAATACAACCATGAAACTGATCCAACTCCACCACCATTTGTCGTTTGGTTAAAATTAATACAAAAACTTTTGTCTTGAACAACTACAAACTGAGAGCCCGCCATTTTGAAAGAAAACAAAAACCAAATTCAAAAAGTGAAAACAAGTTTTATTTATTAATTCATATCCCGTTTTACAAATTAATTTAACTACAAACAGAACTACAAAATCCCCACAAAGAAAGAAATCAGTCACTTAGTCCCGTAGGTAATATTCAAAGTCAATTCTTCAAAACCCCCAAAAATTTTTCCCCATCACATAAAACAAAACTTAATCATCCTTCCTGTTCATCTCAGAGTAATATTTAAAGATACAAGCCCAAATACTTTATATATATATACTTTTATACGTATATATTATGAATAAATCATGTTATGATTGTTTGAGAACTTAAACTAAACTCAAACAAACAAAAATGAAAGAAGACCCCACACCTATACAGAAAAGAACAAACAAAAAAAATTTTTTCTACGAAATTCTAATTTAAATATTCAAAAATCAGTTGGAATCACGTGAACCAATAAACCATTCGCCTAATAACAAACAGAAAAGTCTATAAAACGACTATAAACGGTTATTATAGCCTTCAAACGGTAAACAATAAAAAACAAGAAACGAAAAATGGAGAAGGAATCCGTTGGAACGCAAAACCGCTTCCCTAATGACACGACAAACCTTTCCCTCAGTGCGGGGAAATTATTTCCCCGACGCCGCCATTAACTCCTTTTAACGGTTTTTCAATCGTAAACAAATTCGAGTGATTCTCTTATTCCGATTTCCTCGTGGATTGTTTAGAGTCGCTGTCATCAGCGTTCCCTTTGTTATCTACCTAATTAACATTTTTAACTATTCCGATACGGTTCAGATAATTAGAAACTAAAATAAAAACAAAAATGACATGATTCCTCCTACCAGCTTCCTGTAGACAATTATTAAATTGATTGATTTTCATTTGGGTATATCTAAAACCTTGCTGTTGTTTCCGGGTGAGCGTATTTATAAACCCATCTAACATCTAACACTACAGGAAATGAATTATCTATAAAACTATCGAAGTACTTGGTAAATAAAGCTACCTTTGTGATAAAGACAGGAAGAGAGGGTGTGACACTCCATGAAGAAGAAATTGAATGAATGAAGGATCTCAAGAAGAGATTAAAAATTAGAGACTAGACAAAAGAACTAGATAACAAATCTTAGAGAGAACAAAATTATCTACACACCTATTTTCAATATAAAACAGTGAGTTAGACGAAGTTGATAGGGAGTGAATAAGGGTTAAACAAAATTCAACAGAAGTTGATGACAATATCACTAACAGATAAACCAATAGATAAGTCTTAGATAATGGCAATTGAAAGTCAAAAGATGGAAAGTTAAAGACTAATTTTGAGATACAATTAAAATAAATATAAAAAGTGCCAGAAAACAGTAAGAAAATGTTAAAAAATTATCTACTCCTCACAAAATAATAAAACCTACGTAGATAATTAACTTCAGCTCCATCCAATTCAAGTGAATAAAACAAACTTACTCATGAGAAAACTGAATAAAGTAGAAATAGATGAGAAACAAAAAAAGAAAAATTTATTTATACTTGTACTCATCAGAACCACAACAGTTTTTAGATAGATAACTGTACAAACGTTATCAACACATCTAACCTTAACACAAAACAATAAATAATACCAATCGTTAGATAGTAAAGAAGTGATAGGAACCGGCGAAATTGAAATATAAACAGAGGGCGATCTAAATAATAAGATAAACGATGGTGGAGTACTCCTAGATAAAAAATAATTGGAAACCAAAATGGATAGAGAAGTGGGTAGAAAACAAACAAGATAAAGGAAAAAAGTAGAGAGAGTAAGGGGGAGGAAAATGGCTCAAACTTATCAACTGCTGAATAAAAATCTATGTAGATAATTTTGTGAACCATTTCAGACAAACAAAAGAAATGTGTTTAAGAGAAAAATGAATTAGGTAGGAAGATATGATTAATGATTATGGAGAGATAGATAATAGAAGATAAAATTTATCTAAGCAATGATTCATCGAAACCGGGTTTACTAGACAAATGATTTTGCTACTAACCTGTGTTCGACGGATACAGTTCTCGATTAAGCGATAAAAGCTCAGCTGCAAATGGGAAGAAGGCACCGGAAATGACACAACAGGAGAGAAAGTTGAAGCATTCAGCCAGATGCAAGGCAGATTATTAAAACACGCTCACCCGTTTGTCAGGAAGCGTTCGGACTGAGTGAGAAAGAAGTGTTAAGCTTTGTTTAGAGCTTGAAGATGTTTTGACCATGAACCCAGATAAACATGCAAGAGTAGACCCCAAAGAAAAGAGACTTCCGGTTAGACTCGTAATCATTATAATAAAGAAATTAGGTTGACAGTTAAAAGAGAAGACAACAGAGTCGGAAGAGAAACACGTTCACGAAAGACGTTCGCATAAACATTAGAATGAGAAAGAAGGAAAGAAATCACACGTGTCAACGAACGTGTCAAAACAATTTCCTATGTCTTGAACGTGTCTGAACGCGTACCTGAACCTCGTTGTTAGTCTTGTAAAACTCCGGAGCGAACGGTTGAGGAGTCATGTGAACGGCGATGTATTTACCACCCTAACACTCTCTCCTCCATCTTTTCCCGATCCGTTCTCATCCTCCGGATCCGCGGATTCGCCTTCTTCGATTATCTGCAACTCGCACACGGTTTTCAGTGGAGCTACAGGAGTAGATAAAATCGGAGTCAGTTTCCTGACTCTTGTCTTCGGTTTGTTCGAGTAGAGAGAATCGCGGAATCCGGTTGGATGAACTTCGTCCGGAAACTCATCCAAAGCTTCTTCATCTTCTTCCGGATTCCTTTCCTCCTTCTCGCCGACGGATACGGATATGTTCAACCTGGAACATGGCACTTGGGCGTCTGGAAGACAGATTTCGGTGACGACCGTTTTAGACACGTCGCAGCCAGTAGTCGTCATTTGGGATCTGATGTCCGTCCGGACGGAAGCTGACTGATTCCCTTCTTCCGGAACCGGAACCGAAACCTCATCACCCTCCACCTTGTTAGATTTAACCTCCGATTCCGCTTCACTCACTTCCGGAACCTTATCCACATCATCATCCTTTGACTTAGGCTCAGCCCCATCACCGCTTCCCTCCAAACCATCGACCACCACCACCAAACTGTTAACATCGGACAAAGTCTCTTTATCAGAACTTACAGGTACTGAGTCCTCGATCATTTCCGGTTTGTTCGGAACCGAATCCGTTCCCTCGGCTTTTGGTTGACTCATCGGAATCGGTTCTTCCGTTTTCTCCGGTTTGGAAGTACTCACTTCCTCCGTATTGACCTTCACTTCCGGTTTCTCTTCCTCCGTTTCTAATCGATCTAAACAACTACGAACGTTTTGTTTGCTATCTGAGCAATTGTTACTTCCGGTAACGCTATTTACAACTTCGTTTTGGCTCTTTTCCGTCGACTTGAACGTTTCCAGTTTCTCTTTGAACGTCGCATCTCTTTCCGGCGTCAGTTTCACAGCCGGTTCTTTGTTCTGGTTGCACGCGTCGAAGCTCGACATTCTTTCTTTGATCGAAATCGGAGAGATCTCATCGACGGGAGTCCGGACTTTTCCTGTTCCGTCCTGTTGCTTCTCCAAACTGTTCAATCTTTCCTTGATCGAAATCTGCGGTGAGATGTCTCCGTTCGAAAGTCTTTTCCCCGTCGACGAAGACCCGTCCACCGATTTCTGTTTCTCCAGGTTGGAAATCGTTTCCTTGATGTGCGGGGACACTTCCGCCGACAGCCTGTTCACCTTCGTCACGGATTCCTCACTTCCCTTCTCCAAACTGGTCAATCTCTCTTTGACGATTTTCGAATTTGAGATGTCCTTCGGAAGCCTATCCGCGGATTTGACTTGACACGGATCCGTTGACTCGACGTTCTCGAACAGCGAACGTCTCTTGTGTATGTCCACCTTCGGAAGTTGCTTCGCTTCGCCGCCACCACCTCCTCCGTTTATGTCGTTCGTCGACTTGCTTCTCAGACGTATCTGTTCCAGTTCGGATAGCTTCTCTCCGATCTTTCCGCTCGGTTCCTTCTTCATCGAACCGATTTTGACGTTCACGCTTCCGTTCACTCCCTTTTCCTCCGTCTTCCCTTTGATCGGAGTCTTGATCTTCGCCTCGGCAAAGTTCATGTAACCTTGAATGGCTCTTTCGTATGTGTATTCCTCCGGTTCTGGAGATGAGATCGTCGCCGGGGTTGACGACCCACCGTCATAGTTGGAACCGTTACCGTTCGATGAATTCACGTCGTCGCCATCATTCACCTTCGAACCGTTCTGGAAGTACAAAAATTTAATTAAAATCGAATGACGTCATCAAAACCTCACTACAACTACAACTACAACCCTCCTCTCCCCAAATGAAACCTAAAACAGGTTCCTTGACCAACACAGATAACCTTTAAACAGATAACCTAAACGTTAGTAGATAATATTTATCTATCGATGACAATAGTCCAAAACACGGAAACAAACCTCGGACTCCCAGTTTCATTTCATAAATAATACACACAGACCGACAAAATGATGCAATCGTGATGCAATTTATCTTCCATTTTGAATTACTTCAATAATTAACGCCTTAATTAATTATTTCAATTAATTATTCTCACGGACTGATTATGTATTAATAAATAACTCAAGTTATCCCTTTTGTGGTAACAGTTACATAATCAGAGGGTGTTTGTGGAGTTTGATGGAAGAGGAAGGTTTCTATCTGTTTCAAGTCTTATTTCGTCGTTTTGACGGAAGCCGATTCATTGTTTCTGACTAGTAGAACCGGAAATAGACTTGTATAGTCTGGTCTGGGACTATAGGGATACCATATCAGTTGTGGATATGGATAGTTTTGAGATCTATAACAGGATGTGAGAGGAGGAGGCTCGAACCGTCTCAGCTATGACTTTGCTAGACAGCTGCTTTGACAATTTAACTACAGACCTTCAATCATTTCAAAAGTAGTGCACACTTCAGCGAAGATTTTATTTCAAAAGTAATGCACACTCGAATGAGAAATTCATTTCAAAAGTACTGCACACTTGAGCAAAGATTGCATTTCAAAAGTAATGCACACTTGAACGAATATTTCGTTTCAAAAGTAGTGCACACTCGGATCAGAAATTCATTTCAAAAGTAATGCACACTTGAACGAGAAATTCGTTTCAAAACTAGTGCACATTCGAATGATGAGCTCGTTTCAAAAGTAGTGCACACTTGAACGAAGATTTCATTTGGAAAGCTGAGTTTTAATTTCGGTCCATCACCCTCGAGTACCACAAAATGTGAAAGGAGAGTCCAACTCTTAACTACCGCTTCACTCTTGCACTAAGAAACCGGAAATGGATTTCGACGCAATCACAACTTCCGGTTTTACGGTCGTGTGATCGGTTCCAATCTTAAATGAGTCCTCCTTCTCAACCAGATCTGCGAGAAATGGACGCGGAAATCGATGGAGTCACGTGACCGTATCACTATTTATCATGATATTTATATTATAAGATAATAATATCGTTAGCGAGAAATACTTTCAAAGGGATCTCACAAGACTTTGAACTCTCCGCTTACCTGAACCTGATTTTCATTTGAAAAGTCTCCGCTCGACTTCTCTTTGTTATTGTTGCTCGAGATTCCGAGATCCGTCAAATCGTTTGAGTCGTCTTCCGAATATGAGAGGATACTCATTTTGCGAAGACCACCCTTTGAGCTCCTGAAAAGGAAAGCAAACGATTAGTCCATCGAAGAGAAAGACAGGGAAAGAGGGAGGAGGAGCAAGAGAAACGAAGACAAAAAGAATCTGAAAACAGTTAATCGAGACCCTCAAATTCCATCTTCCTCTTTAGAGAAGAGAAACGAGAGGGAGATAGGCATGGAAATGAAGAGACAAAGAGGGAGAACTGGAAATAAATAAAAAGAGAAGTAGAGAGAGATAGTCAAAGAAATAAATAAAGAGAGAGAGAGAGAGGCAAAGAAAGAAAAAGAGAAACAGAGAGATAGATAGGTAGATAAGTTGATAGATATTCAAAGAAACACTGAGAGAATTCTTTTCTTTTTCTCTATCTCACATCTACTTTCTTCAACCAACAGCAAACTGCTGCAGCAAATTTATTAAAAACAAACAAAATTATCTAGACACAAATCTGTCAACATCCATTCATCCCAACATCATCTAGACAAAGAGAGAGGAAGCAGAAGTCACAGGAACACTTCCGCTTCAACCCTTCTAGAACCATTCAAACCACATAAACACCGTCTACCTCCTGATGGTGGTCAAAGTCTTCAGTCTGAGACTCTACGACCATGACACATCTTCAACAGCGTTTGTTTATAAAACAGCCTACATCAATCACAGTTTATCTAGAAGATATCTACTTCATATTTATCTTAACTATTCAAATCAACAACACGCGACGCCATGACACCTCCAATAAGAACGAAAACTGGTGACGCAACCACGAATTCTATTCCGATTTTTAAAAACCCCGCCAAAAGAAAGATCAACAGCAGCGCTATCTATAGGCGGACAATTTAATCAAAAGTCTTTTTTCCCTTTTCAAAAACAAAGAAAATTTAAATAAATAAATAAATAAGGAGCGCGTGCGGCGTCTGAGATAACAGTAACAATAACATGACCCCGAGATCTCTCCCACGTGGACACACAAACGAAATCGTGGCGACGTGACTCACTATGACCTCCATCCGGGAAGAGAATCTCAGCTTCCGTTTCCGTTTTAAATTTTCCCGCCAAAAAGGACCCACTCACCTTTCTTCGATCATTTCGTTGAAGGTCTTACTTCGTCGTCTGTTTCTGTCGAGTTCTTCCAGCTCGAGTTTCTTCGCTTCGACGACTCTTTCAATTATGTGCTCCTGACGTTTCCTCCTGCTGCATTTCCAGTTATCCAGGTTCTGGAGAAATAACAAGATAACGTTACGATTCGAAAACCCAACAGCATCACCAGATTGTGGTAATATGACCATCCCACTCACCGACTGCCAGTCCTCGCTGTCGTCTTTGACTTTTTCAACTTTTTTGATTTCTTCCACTTTCTTGATCTGTTCCTGGGCGGCTTTGTACAGGTCGCACGGCCCCGTTTTTATAAATTGAAGAGGATTCGACGCCGGTTTTGGCGTCGTCACTTTCGACATCCGGGTTGGAATGATTTCCGTTCCGTCTTGTGACATCTGAAATGAGAAAAACGACGGCGACATTAGCTGGAATCCCGTCATGACGAAGATGCTGGAAGGGAACCATCGACGGTATCTCATTCAAAGGAGAAATCACTTTTGAAGGAGCAAGAAAACAAAAAAAGCGGAAAACGTTGTTATGTTGGTACAACTGAAACTACAAAGACAACAAAAACGTGCTCGGTCACCTTCTCCCATTGTCATCCTTCATTCATTCGACCACCATTGACATCGGCTTGTCTATTGTGTCTCATTCGAGTCACCGGTGGAACACAAAACAAAACACCCACAAAAGCAGGACCTAGGCGCGCGTAATTAAAACAAACCGGAAATGGATTCTAATCCCTTCAGAATTTCCGATACACAAAAAAATTGAGCCGAAGGGAAAACCATCAAGAAAAAATTTTGCCTGTCGTCACTGAACATGTCCCAACTTGATCTTCCCTTACTTCCCTTTAGCATGGGCGTCACAAGGTTTCCCAACACATGCAGACACTACTTTTATACAAGAACATTTAACCGCAGAAGACTGTGCATTATTTCTGAAATGAGTCCATCATATGTGTGCGTAGTTTATGAAACAAAATTTTGATGAAAGTGTGCATTACTTTGAAACAGATTCTTGACCAAAGGGTGCGATATTTATGAAATTAAATCCCATAAGATAGTGTGCAAAATTTATGAAATGAACTTCACATGAAACTGTGCATTATTTTTGAAATAAATACCTACTGAGAGTGTGCAATATTTATGAAATAAATTCGAAAAGAAAGCGTGCAGCATTTATGAAATGGATTCCAAACAAAACTGCTCGATAGTTATAAAGCAGACCAGACGTGAAAGTGTGCATTATTTTTGAAACAGATTCCTGGCCAGAGTGTGCAATATTTATGAAATGAACTCCTTATAAAAGAAGAAAGTGAATTTCTAACAAAAGTCTGCAGTATTTATCACATGACAAGGGTGCAATATTTATGGAATGAGCTTCGTATGAAACTGTGCATTATTTTTGAAATAACTACCGAATGAAAGTGTGCAGGATTTATGAAATGGATTCCAAACAAGACTGTGCAATACTTATGAAATGACTTCTATAAGAAATTGTGCAGTATTTATGAGATAGATTTCCAGCCAAAGTGTGTAATTTTAATGAAAAATCCCGTTGTTCTTCTGCCACGTCTTTCAAATTCAAAATAATTCCGAAAATGATGCTCGGCTTGCGGTTAGCGACTCATTTCAAATGAGAAAATCATTTCGAAGAGATATATGTCTAATATACTAAGATACTAATACTAAATTTATACTAAAATTATGAGATCATACAAACAAAAGGAAGATCAACCGATGGAGAACAGAGTTAAACCCAAAATAATGCTACCAACCCAAGTCATCAAACATTCCTTCTGCTGTCAAGAGTCTAGACTGGAACGATCATGCCACTGACGCCATAATTCCCACCCCACCCCTCTCACCATCATAACCGCAGCTGACATGAATTACGGCAGCGGTTTTTGCGGCTAACAGACACCCAACTCGTGACGTCAATCCTTTCGCCATCCCTCCGATTACCAAGGAGAAACTCGACCTCCTTAGACGCGACACCATAGCTCTATAAATAAATTTTTGTAGGCGCGGTTCGCTTCTTTTTCACCACTTTATAGCTTCCTTTCAATTACTATGACCACGAGGGGAGAAAGTGGGTGAGTACCGTCCGAAACGGAAACCAAAACCGATTCAATCAATTAGCGAAACCCAGGACATGGGTCAAGGTTACGTCAGGCGGAAACCTCAAAACCAAACTCACCTGTCTTATGGGAGGTGGAGGAGCGTTTGCATCCTCCGAAGAAGTGCTATGTCGTCTATCCGTTCCAGGCATGATTGTAAATATTTTTTCTTCTTCTTTTCTCTCTTTTTGTTCTTTTTATCTTCCAATACACGCTATCGGTCCATTATAACAGGATCGCTGCAACAGAAAAATTAAATCAAAATTACAAACGAGTCAAAAACGAACAAAACGCAAAAACCGCCATCTTGATTTTGTACGCTTACCATACAACAAAGCTTCTCGAATCATCATCGGATCAGGATTAGTTCGTGGATGAAGGAAACCGGTAACATTGAATCTTCGAATTGATAAAGGAAGTTGTTAAGAAGGCGGTGGAAAGGATTGGATGTCATGTGATTGAGTTTGATGAGTGGTAAAACCGTTTGACGTTGTATGGATGAGTTATTACCACGACTGAACGTGGAAGCAGATGGGGGAGACTTTGTTTGATGTAATTACAGGAGGGTGTCGATGCATATTGGCAGTCAACAACCCTCAGCTAACAAAAATTATGTGCTGGATATGTCTTGATAACCATACCCCACAGGTCCATGACAGACCTGTGTGCCATGAAAGAGACAAGCACCCTTTTATTAAACCCGACCTACCCACCAACATTTTTACTAAAAACAAAACCTCACAAAACTCTCCGCAAAACGTTCTTTCAAAACCACCATTACTCCAAACCTTTGCTGAAATCCACCTACCAACAACCTCCAACAAAACCTTCAACCTTAGCAGACAAACCTGAAAATCCTTTCGTGAATAATTTACAAACGCAACGGAACCTCAAAAAACCGTTAAAACCACCATACAACCATTAGCGAATGCGAACACCGCCATCTATCGTCTAAAAACGACACTACAATCCTAAGCGCTGCGTATCGAGCAAACGCGAAACTAAAACCAGAACAACAGACGCCATGTTTCTAACGAACCTGTTCTTCCCTTCGCGTTTCTCGCTTCCCTTTCCCGTTTCAATTTGAAATAATCGACCAGAAAAACGTTTCGAAAACAAAAAGTTCACACCTACCAAGGTCGGATCAAGGTCGAATAGCATAACACAACAAAAAAATCTCGATGTTATAATCGATTTCAGTCGATGATTGATGATTCCTTTCGCTCTTGAATACCTTAAAAGTTTTTTTTGTTGTTGTGGTTACGCCTAGATAAATTGAAAATGGGCGCTTGGGAGTCTTATTTGCATTTCGACCACCACCCAATTAAACTATAATTTAAATGGAAGAAAACAAAAATGGTTCGTAAGTACTGACCACCAAATATTCTCTAAAAACAATCTAAGAAACAAAACACCAGCCAGGAAAGTAGGTTTTCAATTATCTACAAAGCACCAAACCTAGGTTACTCTTCATCTAGATTAAAAACAAGCTCAAGATCTAAATTATAACTTAATGCCATCACTATCAGAACTATTTAAATCCAAAAGTAAAAGCTTATAACTGAAACCAAACTATTTTATAAGTAGATAATGTTTTCATACCGCTTTTAATTATTATCTAGAGTATGCCAGGTTCTAACAACAATATGCAGAGAGCGAAAGAGAGCAACTATCCATCATAGATGTAAATGAGCCTAGAAAAACCGAACAAATAGAAGTTGCAATAAACGCCAAACCCTAGAGATAAAAATATTATCTACATCTCTTTGCAACTGAAAATCATAAAAATAAAATTTTATTTAAACAGATAATAAGGTAGTTGGACGGTGAAGAGTGAGTAGAGACTGAAAAAATTTGAATAGAAGAAGGGATATAAAGATAAACGACAGCAGGGGAGCTCTAGATAAAGAGAAATGCAGCCGAAAAAAAGAGGAAGAAGTAGGAAAACGAACAAGATAAATCTAGAAAGAAATAGTGGAAAGAAATATGACGATAAAAGAAATTAAATGAGACAAAAGTTATCTACAGTATAAAAGTGTAAAAGACATAGATAATTAAGTTGTCGTTTATTTTGGACAAACAAAACAATGTAGATAAGATAAAAATGAATAAAATAAAAAGATGAGAAACGTTTGAATAATAGGCAGCTAACAGAGAAACAAAAATTTATCTACACACTCATGCATCAAAAATGGGTTTTTACGATATAGATAATCGTAATGTCACACGGCTGTTAAGAAACAAATTTACTACCAATGAGATAGATAAAACAATGATTAAAGCCTGAAGAGAAGCTTAAAAAGTTGAGTAGATAAAAATTATTACCACTAACCTATACCCAATAGATAACAGAACGGACAACAAAACTCCTGAAGGGATTTCAAAAACCAGACAAAACCATAAAAACAAATCCTAATATTTTATCCACAAAAGGCGCAGCAAATTATTTACATAAGATAATTATCTGGACGTGCGAAAACAAAGAGAAATGCCAACGAGATAACTCGAGACCTTCCAGAAATGTTAATCTGACCAGAAGTGAACCACCTTAGGGAACCTGACAGCCACTTCACAAACCTGACAACCTGTTACTTTCGAAACCCTCCTCCCTCGTTCCACGTCTTCCTCCCTCCGCGCCAAATCATGTCCAAGCAGACAACAAAAATGTGTCTGCTATGTGCACCCGAACGAGGAAAAACAGCAAAATGGCTGCCACACTTGGATCAAACTGGAAAAACCAGGCCTCTGGCACTCTCACCTGGGCAACAAACAACTGGCCTTCGTCATTCTCGAAAATTTCGTTTCCTTTCCAACGAATATCAATAAAATAAATAAATAAATCAACTTCCGGTTTTCTGTTTTGTTATTTATCTCTTTTTACTGACGAAAGACAATAAAAATAAAAATAATAAAAAACTTTGTTAGTAAATAGAGAAACGATACACGACGAATTTTGAAAAACATGGACGACGGAGGGAGTTCGAGTGACGTGGCAGAAGACGATAACGCGTTCTTCGTTCGAGATATTGCCAAAAATATTTCGACGCCCCGGTTTTTAAAATTTACACTCCTCCCAGTCTTTTTCTCCAAATTTCGGGTCAGTTTCACCGGAAATGGACTCATTATCTCTTATGACACATTCTAATCAACAAAATGGACGCAACACCACACACGGTAGCCGCGATTACTGTACAAAACGAGACACGGACACCGTCATTAAGTGTCATTAGCGATGATCGAAAGAGAAATCCGACCTTTTTTGCACACCTGATTGCACGTGTTCCTTGTTCTCCCTTCCCCCCTCATCCCCCAGAGGGAGAGCCGACGGTTTTTCTTCTACTTCCCCTCCACCGCCTTCTATGATTTTTGTTTCGTCATTTCTTCTCAACTTGTTTGACTGCCATGAATTAGACACTTGGCATCTTTCTTTCGGGAAACATGTCGAGATTGAAATCACGTGAGGAGGAAAGATGGCCACCGTGGAGGGCCTCGAGCGAATTCTCTACTCTTTTCGTGGTGGTCTCTGCTTGTTAGAAACAATTTTTGGAAGAAAAATGGAGGCGGAAGAGAGAGAGATGTCTTTCGCTTCCTTTTCCTGAGGCTTCGAGATGAAAAGCTGAAAGAAGACACTCCGAAACAGAAACACGTAATCATCAACCCATCAGTCCTAGATAATAGACTAGAACCAAATATCGGCAGGAATGTCAAGATGATCACAACCTAACGGTAAATACGACCATAGATAATCGAGACAATAGTGACAAAAATAATGAAACAAAAGACAACAATGCCTAAAATTTTATCCACATAGATAATTAATCAAATCGTTATTCACTCCTAGACAAACATTCGAGTCAATCAATGAGAGAACCAGATAATGACTATCATCATCAAGATCTCTCAATCCCTTTGACACCATAATTATCTACGGAACAAGACAAAAGGAATCTACGCCGCCCTCGTACGCGAAAAGACTAAGGTCAAGGATGAACGGAGTCATTAATATCTGCCGAAAACAGCCCCCACCACCACCACCCCAGACCGATGGAGGGCGCATGCATTCCGAGGATCCCTCTCGACGCCCTTCACCCCACACACCCAACCTGAAACGGGCGTGGTCGTGTCTGAAACCACGTTCTCCGATATGTCACCTGAGAGAACGGCGGCACGGTGGCATGGCGGCTCTGCCTATTGTCCGGACTACAAGGTGAAGGCCAAAGCTCGGCCTCGACCTCCTGATATTTGCCGCCACCCTCCTCCTCCTCCTCCGTGTCCTTTTGAGAATGGAATTCGGAGAGGAGGTACTTCATGTGAGAGAGGTACGAAAGCAGGTACTCGTGAATCCAGAAGGTGGATCTTGGCCTAAAGTCTCTCTCGTCTTGATAGTACTTATTACCTGGCGGAATGGGATGGAGTATAGTAACCTCGCAGGCTTGAACAGCTCTTTCAGTTTTGATGGCCACCTCCATTCTCCTCTCACCACCAGATAAAATCCCATTTTGAATCCACGAACCTCTAGATAAACAATCCCCCCTCATTCTTCATCAAATTCCACTTCACTCACATCTATTTTGATTATCTAAACCAGAAAATCCACATTTTATCTATTTCCCCTAACACCAACTCCAATATCCACTCATTTATCTGACAATTATTGACGTAGATAAAGATATTCTTCACGCAACCCTTGTTCGCATCGTTTTCCCATCACCTTTCCTCTTTGTCTTCAATATTTATATTACTTCACCTTATCCCCATTAAATAGTAATTTAATTATCTACATAGATAAATATACCTTCATTACATTTCTAATTCATAAAATTACAGATAAATTTTGTCTAGATGTGTTTCTTTTGTTCTCATATTCCTCTGCTGTATTATCTATGTCTTCTATGGTTCTCGACGCCTATTTATCTATTGCCTTAGAACATTTCTAAAAATTTTATCTGTAGTCTTGTTGTTGTTTCGTAGCTTCAACCTGTCTCAGTTTTGGGTTTTTTCGTTTCTCTGTCATCTTTCTGTTGCTGTTGGTTCTTCTTTCAAGAATTCTCGAAAGTTGGTATCGGATGTCGGTAGCATCTATGATCCATAGAGAGTGTCTTCTGGTTGCTCTGTTTGGTGTTTTCCTGTTGTTGGTGGCAGTTATTCTCTAGCCAAAAGTGTGCAATATTTATGAAATAGAATTTAAATGAAAGTCGTACAATAGTGTGCAATACTTTTGAAATAAAATTTATCCCCCCAGTGTGCATTATATATGAAATAAATTTCCTACAAGAGTGTGCAGTATTTTTGGAACGAATTTATCCCGCTAGTGTGCAAAATTTATGAAATGGATTTCTCATTAAGTGTGCAATATTTATGAAATGAATTTCTTACATGTGTGTGCAATATTTTTGAAATAGAATCTAAAGGAAAGTGTGCAGTATTTATGAAATAACTACCCTATAAGAGTGTGCAATATTTTTGAAATGAATTCACACCCAAAATGTTCCATAATTAATGAAATGAATTGCTTACAATAGTGTGCAGTATTTTTGAAATGAATCAAATACGAGAGTGTGAACTATTTTTGACATTTTTTACAGTGTGCATTATTTTTGAAATGAGTTTTATCTCAAAATGTGTCAGAGTTTCGAGACTTTCTTCCTCGTTCTCCCGTCTTCGTCTTTCTATTTGGGTGATTAACGACCAAACGGACACAACCAGGTGTCTGCTTCTCATCATTTCCTTCCAGACCCACGAAGAAGTATCTCTCGACCTGACTCCGTCCCTCCTCCAGCCATTAGCCAGGGGAAGATTTCACTCCGACATCCGTAACCGAACGAGTTTCGAAGCCATTAAAACTCCCAGAACGTTTAAAACATGTGTCAAACAACTTGGTCAAACGTCTGGGTCTTGCGGCGGTGACCCCGGGCCCAATTAACGCGGACGACCAGGCCTTCGGGGGGTCGAAAATGTCAAACGGAATTTCGGATTTCACTTTGGGAAGAAACCCGGTCAAAGAGGCCCCAGGTGGGGAGAAGGGGGCTCTCCTCGACGGACCGGCGGCACCCAGTCGAAATTGCATGGACTCTCATAAATTGACGGATCCACGTTTCTTCTCTCTCGTATTTTGTTCCAACGGCCTTGAGGAAGGTCGACTTATAATTTCATCGCGTTTCGGGTACCTGACTTGCCTGCTCATGGAAAAACCTGAATCTTCGACCCTTTTTTGTAGGTCCTCCCAAAAATAATTTCTGAACTTTGGAGCTTCATCATCTCCTCGCTCGTTTCCTATTCCGCTGTCTTCGGGTCCGTTCTCATACCTTCGCTCACTTTCCTGGTTCGTATACTCGAAAGAGTTGTTGTCTAGATAATCCAGGGACTACAAACGAAAGGTACACACGACAAATCACTTAAACCACCACACCTATTAACCCTTTTAACTCCGAGGACTTTTTTTACGCGAAAGAACCACCAAATAGAGACTTCGGACAACATTCCATCAATTCCTTACTCATAACTTCAAATTATAACATTTTAACATACAAATTATGTCAAACAGTAGCCAAAATAACCGGAAATCACTAAACTGCAGTTTTATACAACAGGAAACCGTTAAACGCAGACACTTTGTGCATTAATTTTGGGATAGATTTCTAGTCAAACTGTGCGATATTTATTAAACAATCTACACATGAAAATGCATTATTTATGAAATAAATGCCAAATAGAAGTGTGCAATAATTATGAAATGAATTCCATGTGAAACTGTGCAGTATTTTTGAAATAAACATCTAATAAGTATTTGCAATTTTTATGAAATTAATTTCACAAGAAAGTGTACAGCATTTATGAAACGGGCTCCGTATGAAAAATGGATTACAACAAAGATTGTGCAATACTTATGAAATGACCAACAGAAGGAAATGTGGTGTATTTATGAAAAATATATTCCCTACAAGTGTGTGCAGTATTTATGAAACTGGTTCTATATGAAAATGTGCAGTATTTATGAAATAACTCCCTTAGAGTGTAAGAGTGTGCAATATTTATGAAATGGATTGCATGGTGTGCAGTACTTATGAAATAATTACCTAATAAGTGTCCGAATTTGTGAAATTATTCCGTATAATAGTGTGCAGTATTTATGGAATAACTGCCTAACGGAAGTGTGCAATATTTATGAAATGAATTCCGTGTGAAAGAAACATGAAAGGAAGAATCGTGTACGCGTATCAAATCCGCTTATCAAACAAAATTGGTGAGGATCAACTCCTGAATGTTCCGATCAGATCAGATGATCGGAAGTGAAAGATTGCAAACACTACCCAAACCGGAAGTCAGCACACCAACAGCACTAAAAAGCTTAACCAATTGAAAACCGACGACGTGTTTGCTACGAATCAAGATCACGTGACCAACGCCCAATACTCAAGGCGATGGGTTATAGAAACCACGTGATATCTATGAGGATGACAACCGGAAATGAGCGGAAGAGGTTCTTGGGCTTGGCTTCTGAGCACCACCTCGGCACACTTTCGTGCTCTGATTCAAATCCAGCTTCAACTGTCCGTTCGTCTCCATCCATCACGAGAAAGACTAAGAGCAATCTGGCACTATCTCAACAACAACAACAAACGAACCCAAGATGGCGGAAGATGGTTACGAAAAGAGGAAACTTCGCCAGCCAGGTGTTGTGTCAATCATCAAGAAAACCAATTTCACGGAATTAAACACGAATGAACCTGATTTTTCAGGTTTTGGGTTTCTCCGTTATAGTATATCACACCCTCCCTCCCTACCTACCTCTCTCCCCTTCCTCCACCTCTGCTTTGTTCGATTGTTGCGCGAAGAATCCGGGAATCCTTCTTTTGTTGGAGCCCTCCACCTTTGATCGGGGTTGGTTCCACCCTCCTCCTCTTCTTCCTCTACTCCTTAAAGACTTTTCTATTTTGGAAGGTCTCGAATTAAGTCTAATTAATGGATTGTCATTCGACTGCCTGGTTGTCGAAGGTCGTCGCCGTCGAACAATCGACTGAATGTCTGTCTGTCTGTCCGTTCTTCTGTCAGGTAGATGTTGAAGACAATTGTTACGGATCTGCTACTGGTGTCTACTGTTACTCCTTCCTCTCTCTCCGACTCTTTCCTCGGTCTTTGAGATCTATTGTTGTTCGTTCTCACCTCCAATTCTCTTTGTTTTGCTATGTGCGTTCTTCTTTCCCTGTGGGTCTGTCCCAAAAGTTCCCGGAATGTCTGTTAGAATCTATTTAGTTTGATCTATTTAGTTTGATTTTATGCAACGTTGCCAACTCTTCAGTCAATTATTCAGTCAGTGCTGTCAACCACAAGAATTCGAGATACGACTACAATACCAATCTGATATCCTCCAGATTCTACTTCTTCGATCTTGTTCAAGGATCATAACCCAAACAACCTCAGACAACACAGAGGTCACGATGTTCGTTACGACCTCACCAAAATTCTTCCTCCCCAACCCCCAGGTTCATCCGGTTCCGCATCCGAAGGGGTGAGAAACCAATCAGAATGGTTAATTCATTCCGCTCGAGGACTGAGACCATCACCAATCCCACCAGAGAGGCCTACCTACCTACCTACCTATCCACCAAAACGCAATCACGAACCAAATCGAAGAGGTTCTTCATTCAAGGAGGATGGTGGTGGTGGAGGGAGGCGGAGGTTTCATGTTTCCGACTCCGAGACTTTAATTACATGGATAAACTTTTAATAAGATGGGAGTCGTTCGAAAACTACTCTTTCGGCTAAATTATTTCTTCTTCTTGTAGCCACCACTACCACCACCACCTCCTCCACTCCCTCCTTGTCCTCCTCAACATCTTCCAACAAAACGGATAAAAAGAGGTTGATAAACTGACAGGATGACCAATTACAGGTCTCTAATGCGCACGCGAGGTTTTCCTCCATCTTCTTCGGACTTTTTTTTTGGTTTCATTGAATGCGTACCGACCGAAACGTTTTCAGGTTCGAAAAGAAAGAGGGAAAGCCTACCTGATTGAGTTTAGGTTGATTCACCTCTGATTCTCTCGGTTTTTAGAAAGTTCCCATCTGAAAGAAAACGAAAAAAAGCGATTAGAAACGAAAACAGAATAAATAATCCAGGAGATGAGCGTAGGTAAAAGGGAAACATAACTTCCGTTTCCGGTGTTAGCACCTAGATTTTCTTTTTGGGATTCTATTTCCTGAAATTGCGTTTTCCTGTTTCTTAGTCTTTAGTCTGTTTCTCTCTCTCTGCCTCCTGTGACTCTTTTCGTCTACCTTTTTCTGTTTCCCTGTGTCTTCTACCTTTCCCTCTCGTTTAGTCTATTTGTTTACCTTCCTTATTTTTATTTATTTATCTATCTCTCATTATCTATTTGTCTTTTCTATCGTTTTGTCTTTTTTCTTTGCTTTTCTCTCTCTTTTCCTTCTTCTTCTACCTATCTTTCTTCCTTTTTTAATTCCTATTCCCATTTTCCCTCTCTTTCTCTCTCTCCTTTTTATTATCTATCTAACTTTCACTTTCTTTTTATCTTTCTCTTCTTTCCTCTATCTTCCCTTATTATCTGTTTCTATCTTTCCCGCTCTTTCCATCCGTCCTCTCTCTCTATCTCTTTGTTTACCCTTTCATTCTCTCTATGTTTCTATTATTATCTTCCTCTCTTCTGTCTCTTTTTATCTATCTATCTACCTCTCATGGAGAGTCTCTGGTGTAGTAGTTAAAGTGTACGACTGTCACGTTTATGGTCGTCAGCTCGAAAAAGGATCAAAACAATTTCAGCAGCAATTCATTTCATAAATACTGCACACGTAGGTTAAACAATTTTTCTCAAAAGTAATGCACACTCTTGGGTATAATCAAGAATAAATCCTGGAATCACAGGAAAATAATTTACTTTTATATATAAATGAGTCCATTTCAAAAGTAATGCACAATTACACCAACTACTCATTTCATAAATACTGCACAAATTGACTGAGTACTCGTTTCAAAAGTAATGCACACTCATAAGAAGGATTTATTTCACAAGTTTGGTCTAAATTTGTTAACAAATCATTTCAAAAATAATGCACACTTTCGACTAGAGTTTCTTTCAAATGTAATGCACACAATAGACAAAACTGGACTACACTCTCTCTCTCCTTGTCTTCTTCCCTCTTCCTTCTAACCTGCCTTCAGCTCCAAAACGAGACAACCAGACAACCGACAAATCTTCCTCTTCCAACCATCCAGACCACAAATTTCCTACCCTTGACTTGTGACGTCCACAACATGACACATTGCAAAACGTCAACATAGATAAAATAAACTAAATAGATAATTTAAATAAATGAGATGACAAGAGTGGTACTAACCTTTAACAATGGCTCTGAAATTCGGTCAGCCCCCCCCACAACTCCCACGCCAATCCTCTTCCTCTCCTCTCCTACCCAGCCTCTCTCTCGTCAGTTGTCAAAACACCATTAAAGACCCAGGACCCAGGTGGGGTGGACCCTATAATTATCATATCGAATGACTATTGTCTGCTACGATTTTACTACACGAGTTTCGAGGTCGACTGCTTTTTTACTCGATTCCAAAAGAGAGAGAGAGAGATGACGTTTGTTCCTCTCCACCTCTCTCTGTGTGTGTTTATATTCCCATAAAGGAGAGAGGAAGCGGGGGAGGTGGAAGAAAGAAATCAAAATCAGATTTGCTCGTAAATCCCAATGATTTCTGTGTGAACATTTCGCACAAACAAGAAAACCGAGTCTTTTGAAGAAGATTTTCGTGCGTTGTCTCGTGTTGTTCCTCTTCCAACCTTCCTCCCCCGCTCCTTCTCCTCCTCCTCCCGAATATCCCATTTACAGACTTCATTCTTGGACCAAAAACAGTTGGAAGTTCATGCTATCATTTCGTTACTCCCTGTCTTTCTTCATTATCCCCGAACTCAGGAGCGAATCCACCAAATATTACGAGTGGATGACCAGAAGATTCCAAGAATAAAAGACCACCGGCGGACTCGTCTTCACCTCCTACCACTCGGGTTTTGGACCTGGTTTTACTAGGCACTACTCCCGAGAGAAAAATATTTCGATGACTCATTTTGACGGATACAGTTTCTGGAAGTCATTTTAAAACCGGAAATGCTAAACGACAATCTGGTTTGGTTAGGTTTCAACCTGATGGACAAGAGGAGAGAGATAAGCGAGTCATCTTTGGTTTTAAGGATCTTCAGCCTCCTTCACCCCCAAAACCAACAGGTAGTTCGAACTTGCTGTTGTCCGGTCGCTTCTCACAGTACAACAGAAGACTTCGGAGCCATTCTCTCGATTTGTGCGATTTTCTCCCATCAGACTGAATTATCTACTCACCCAAAGATAATCTACTTCCTCCTACCCCACTCCAACCCTCCAACCATACCTCTGACATGTAAACCAACCAAACTCATAATCACCACCCTCGGGGGAGACACCGAAACCCGTCCACCTTTCATCACTCCAAACACACAAACCTAATCTCCCGAACGTGAACTGTTTTTTAGGCGCGGTTACAAATCCAACCAATCAACACACCGAAAAGTTCCAGTCGAATGAACACGAGGTAAAGGACACTCCATCCACATATCCCCCGCCACCACCACCACCAACACCTCATCCCCAAAAGCCAAATCGAAATTGCATAAGCGATGACAGACGAGCGAACAAACCAGCCAACAGACAGACAGACAGATAGATAAATAATCTAGAAATTCATTTCCTCTTCCGGAATCGTGTTCGAATTGGGGCGTAGCCCTCACGACTGCCCAATAAAACAAAAAATCGTTTCCCGCCAATTTTCCATTCTCCGGCGAAAAATCCTTTATTTATTATCTATTTAAATATTTTATCCGAGTTTTGATTAGTCGTGAATGATTTGGACTTTCTAATAGACAAGGCGGTGGAATGGAAATGAAAAATTTGACGTTTTCCCGTCGACAAGTCGTCCTCCTCGAAGGACCTTCCTCAACTCATTTCGATTCTCTCCAAATAAATTTTGACAATATTATCTATCCGCGAGTTATTTTATCTGATACTTAAATAAACACAAGATAAACAAAGCACAACTATTAATATTAATTTAATAGGTACTGACGTACAGACAGACAGTAGACAGACAGACACGCGGCTATTAATAAAACTTGTTGAAATTAAAAAATTTTTTTTATCCGGTTGTTGTTGCTGCTTATTATCTAGTATCCTTCGATTGGATTATCTTTTGTCGACAAAAATCCCAGACAACTCGGATAAGGGTTTGGTTCAAGGTCGACAATTTCCCCTGTCAGAACACGTGTCAATCCAAAAACGGTGTCAGGATACTAAATCCAACTCGAATGACGAGAGAGAGGCGATGAGGGAGTGCACGGGTGGGAAAGGTCGAGTTTTGGTGGGAAAATTTGAAAAGAGTGCCATTTCCGTTTCCGCTTCCCGCCGTCTACCTAATGACCGTTTCCTTTTTATTTTCTTTAACGTTTATTTATTTCTTTGTCTTTTTATTTTGTTCCTATTGTTCTTTGTCTGGATTTGTGTGTCTGAGGAGGTGTTGAAGATGGAAATCAGTTCACGAACATCCGAATCCAGCTCGGTTTGTTGGCGTCGTTTCCATCTTGACAGTCGTGGCAGGAGAACTGATTCGTTTTCGTTAAATATTACACACTCTTGTTAGGAATCCGTTTCATAAATACTGCACGTTTTCTTGTGGGATTAAGTTCGAAAATACTGTACGCTTCTATAGGCTATTTTTCATAAATATTGCACACTTCCGTTTGAAGTTTATTTCATAAACATTGCACGCTTTAATTGGGTCATTTCATAAATACTGCACACTCTCACACGAACATCACTTCCAAACGAGGAAAGAGACCATTTCCAGAAGAGTAGGCCGACAACACGATCACCTGCACACACGACACGGTCAGTCCTCCTCCTCCTCCTCTACCCTCTCACCTTCCCTTAGACCTTGTTGACAGAAACAAGCGACGAAGTCTAGGTGACTAAGAGCCAAGAGCCCGCACTTGAAAGAGACAAACGGTGTTCGTGTCCCTAGAACAAAAGACACTCAGGATTGGAGACCGTCCGTGGAAAGAGTCGAACAGGTTGCGACTTGTCCCAAGACCCTCTCCAGAGCCGGCAACCATTCACTCAACAACCTCTTCTCCTGCCTTCGCTCCTGTTCCCTTCCCACTAACAAAGCCTCACAACCATTTGACCAACTTTCTTTCTGACCCAAGTACCCACTCCAGGTTCGGGTGACTGAGAGGGACAAGTATTTCCTGCCCTTGGACTCGCCTGTTCTTCTTTGGGTAGATGGTCGTTGGAAGGATCTTTCTTCTTTCCTTCCTTTCTTTCTCTCTCTCCTTTATTTTCCATTCTTCTTGTCTCCTCTCAGTCTTTCATTCTATCTCTTCTTCTATTTTTCTTCTTTTTTCTAATCTTCCTTCCGTTTTTCATTTTCTTCTTTCATTCTGTCTCTTTCTCTTTCTTCTTTCCTTCTCTCTCTGTCTCTTCCTTCTTTTTCCTCCCTAGTCTTTTTGCTTCCTTCTTCTCGCCTTTTTAATACTTCCCTCAACCACTTCCTTCTCTTGACTATACTGAGAGTGAAAGACACCAAACAGAAGCACAAAGGAAGGATCACATGACATCATAGGCACGAAGAGGATTCAAACGCGGTCACGTGACTCAAAATCCGCGCCAAACCTCAAATATGTAATTGGAGGAAAGTTTTAGACATGGCCCCCCTCCGACTCGTATAAAGGTTCCACACACCCATTCTAATAAATAAGAATTTACAGTTTTCTTAAAAGCAGGAATCGAGAGAGAGGGACCTCTTGACCCCGAGCGAGAAAATCCAAAGTTGCTCTCCTACGACGACCGCCATTCCGATTCCTAATAAATCCTTTCCTATAATAATAATAATAATAATAATAACGTAAAATATACGAATATACTTTGTTATATTATACGATAATATTTATGCTTTATTTAAACATGCCAACCAGGTTCAAACCTGTTTTCTTGTTCTCATATTATCATCATCATCATCATTATTATTGTTATTGCCTGGATTCGGACAATAAAAACCTTTAATAAAGTCGAGGATTTATGGAGTTTCGCGTTCCTCATCTTCTCCTCCTCCTCCTCCTTCTCCCCTCTTCAACTTGGTCTTTGTCTTCTCTTTGCCTTAGGATCCAGTGGCTGTTGCAGTGGCAGTGTTGTGTGCATGTGTTGTTCTATGTCCTTTATCACGACGTCATTGAGCCCTCTCTCCCTTTCATCTTGTCTTCGTCTTCTGCTAGTTCCTTCTTTATCTTTGTTTTTGTCTTCTTCTCTTTCACTTCCGGTTTGTCGTCGTCGTTGTCTTCTGTTAATCTCTTTGTTGTCTCTTCGTTTTTCCTCTTCTTGTTGTCTCCCTCTCTCTCACTGTTTTGTCTTCTTCCTATTTTCTTTGTTTATCTGTCTTCCTTCTTTCTTGTCTTTTCCTTTTTCCTTTTTCGTTTTGTTCTTTCCTTCTTCTCTCTTTTTATATTCCTTCTTTTTTTTCCATTTTTCCTTCTTTTTTTCTATCTTCTTTCCCTTCTTCATTCTCTTTTCTCTGTTTTGTCTTCCTTCTATCTCCTTTATTACTCTTTCTTCTGCCTTACCTTTCTATTTTCCACACCCGTTTTGTTTTTTCCTTCTTCTCTCTTTTTGTATTTTTCTTTTCCTTTGATCCTGTTCTGAACTTTTTGTCGTTTCTCCTTTCTTTTTTTTTTCCTCTTTTCTTGTTTCTCTTTCTCCTTTTTTTATCCTTTTTCTTTCCTTCTCTTTTATACATTTTTCCTTTCTCATTTACTTCTATTTTCTTTTTCTTTTCTCTTCTCTCTCTTTATATTCTCTTTTTGTACTCAATTTCTTCCTCTACTTCTCAACTTGTATGCTGTCTCTCTTTTTGACATTCCTTCTTCTTTTCTATTGCTATCTATGACCTCTTTTCGTTCTGCCTCTCTCATCTTTCATTTCTCTTTGTTTCTTCTATTTTCTCACATTCGTTTCTTTTCCTTTCCTCTTCTTCTTTCTTCTTCTCCCTTTTATTCTTCTCTTCATTTTTCTTTACATATTCTTCGCCTTTATTACATACTAAACACTTTTATATAAAACTACAATAATAGATAAACCGGAAACGACATAGTCCTCTTAATTATTAACTCATCTCTGGCCTTTCTTTACTACCTTTCTATCCTACTGCTAATTTCTACTGCCACGACTTTTTAAATTTAACATTAAACTTCTATTTTATATATTGTATAAGTCAAAGGAAAACTCAGAGCGACTTTATGAGGACAAAAATTAAAAAGTCTAAACAGTTGGGAAGGGAAACAGGGACGAAACCAGGAAAATTCGATCAACAATAAGAAAGCAAAGTAGTCAAAGCCAAACAACCAGAATCGCAAAAATGTGATGATAATAAGTCAGGTAGATGAGGAGGGAGAGAGAGAGGAGACGCCCTGGAGTTCTTCCTTTCCACCGTCCACGACACGAAGAGGCTATTTACACGACAAAAAGCCAAATCGTCCACGGGTTCAAAGATCGCACGTAGCAATGAACTCAGATTCGCATCTAACCGTCGTCATTTATTTATATTATTTTATTGGAGGATGAAATATGGTCGCCAGGTACGAACCTCTGAATTAGTTTGAACCGCTTAGAACCTGACACACTAAAAACAAATTTTTCTTTCCGTTTTGATAGTTTTTCGATTTGTTTTCCCCCCGATTCCGCATTCTTTCACGCGTCCGCCATCTTCAACAATCATCTTCAACTAGCGGTAGGTCATGGTTTTGACTTCGTCACCGCCTGAGACCTAAAGGGCTCGTTTTAGGTATGAAGAGTCGCTACACTTCTGGTCTTTTGAGAGGAAAACATGGCCTCCTACCACATCACCGGTTATACAATACTTAACGACCAGGTCTCAGGTTTCAGGCTGCTACCCTTCGGATACCGCAAATCATCCGAGAGTCCGTCCTTCTCTCCGGGTCGTCGACTTCTTCACCGCCTTCACGCTCTTTTCATTCGCCTGATTTTCTTCTTTTTTGGGCCAAGGTTGCCCATTTCCTCTCCAGACGACTTTTCAACCGAATTCCATCTCCATCCTCCCAACATACATACAGACAATCGACACTTTCCAACCCACCTCACCACCGAGGCCCTTGTCTTTCTCCTCTTCTCGTGCGGCTTTCCCTTGCATCATCACGTGTGTTATTAGGATCGGAAGGACAGACCTATCATTATCGTGAATTCGAGTAAGTATTAATTACTTCTTGTTTGGCGTGATTCCTTTGCTTGTACTCATGACCGAAGGTTGGTCTATGAGAATATTGCCCTGGTCAAACGCCACTCTAAAGGATGGGAATGAACCAACATCCGTCGGAAAGTAGGTAAGCAACGGAGACAAACCGGAAACTAAACCAACCGGAGGGAAGGGAGCAATGAATCACCACAAAATCTGACACCAACAACAGTTTCCGAGTTCTTCGAGAAGGCGGAGGCGGACACTCCCATCCTCATCTTATTGTAATTAAAAATTAGCACTTTGTAAACACGTCGGGTCAGAACATAAAATTTCCTTTTATGTCGTGGGAGGGAAGTAGAACCACCGGACTGCTGCCACGGAACTTTCGTGCTCTCCATTCGGGTTACAACAAGACCCAAGAAACTCCGAGAGGATAGTCCACCACCAGTACCTTGCATCATCACTGACCGGCCAGGAATTTGGATACCATATCGGGCCAGGCCAGAAACCCTGACCTCCCGAAAAAAGATAATCTGACCTTGGACACGGAGGCCGTTCCAACGGTCATGAGTCGTTAAAATGCGAATGTTCGTGTCTTTAGAGAACAAGAGATGGAAAGGGGGAGGTGGTGGAGCTTTCTTCCTCCCACTTTAATTCCACGTATATTCACTTTAATGATCCCCCCATCGTTCAGCCAACGAAATTATAAAGAACCGCCGAAAAACTGGTCACGATTCCGAACACGTCTGAACTTCTCAAAGTAAATAAGGCCCATCCGACGTTGCGTAATTTTCTCAATATCCGACCACACACCCCGTGGACAACGTGTCACAGAAACACAGACACCCAGCTATCACACATCAGTCAGAGTAACCGATTCCCGTGTCCTCGATCCAACGATGCAAAAAAAAGACAAGATGGCGGTTCACATCGACCCCGAAAACACACAAAAAATGGAGCCCTTCCACCACCTCCTCCTCCTCTTGAAACACTTTAATCGCATTGTTTGCCAAAGACGGTGCCGAATGAAAAAGCGGCTTCGGTTCCAGACCAATGAGCCAAATGGTGGGTGCACACTCACAGGAGGAATTCATCCATTGTCTTCCGTCAAGGGCATCCGAGAGGACCCCGTTATCGGAGCTTGAAACTGTTTCAAAGTTCATTTCGTGTGAAATTGCCTAATCATCACCGAGGTGAAAGCTTTTCTCTCTCTCGAGGTCCTCCGGTCGTCTTTTCGGATAAGACAAAACAAAAAAACAAAAATTTGGGTCGGACCCACGTTCGTTGACACCATCGCATGACGGAAATGAATCGTTAACAAATTATCTAGGTTCATTCATCTCGATTTATGTGTGCGTTCGTTCAAATCGGAATTCTATTGACACGACACAGCCAACTAAAACCATTCGGAAGCTATGGGCACCACAGACACACCACAAAACACCTAGTCTAAGTCAAAAGCTTATTGTCTTCGTCATCCCCGGAAGTGAGATTTGAAATAAAAATTAAGATTTATAGCGCCGACCGCCATTTTGAATTTCGGCTTTAAAATTAACGCCGTAATAAATACAATAAATAAATGAGGAGGAAATTTGAATATTTAACGCGGTTAATGACAATATTCGCGAATAATAATTTAAATAATTTGACAGGTTGAAATTTGTTGTGGGCGCTTCAATAACTCTGCTCCGCCATTTTTTTTATTTAATGAGCCGAACAAAATAAAAATTTATTGCAAAACGAAGAGCACAACAAAAAATTTTTTTCTTCTTCTTGTTCCTCAATAAATATTCCGGAGGCTGACATTTTAACAAAACCACCTAGTAACGGTTTCGCGGGGAGTTCTGTCGACGTTTTGACTTAAACGGAAATCGTAGTGACGCCATGAAAACGAAAACATAAATTTGAAACTGTTGCGACTTTTAAATTTTCCTTTCCTCACACATTTTTGGTTTTCTTCATTTCCCCAATTCCTCCCTTGGTCGTCATCAAATTGAATTGAAAAGTTTAATTTTCCTTTGGGTCGTAGGAATGTTATTGTGAGTACGTGTTGATTGCTGTTGTTTCTGAGGCTTTAAGATGAGAGGGAGGAAGGAAACGAAAGAGGAAGGCTAAAGAAATAAAGAAAGAACGAGGAAATCTCCCGACTATAACCTAATCTTCAACCACCACTACACCAAAGACCTTCCGCCAAAATGCGTAAACACAAGACAGAGAGATACACACACAAAAGATGAGGAAACGAATAAAAAACGACAGGAGAAAGAAAAACAAGGAATGAAAAAGAGAGACGCAGAGACGAATGATAGTAAAGCAGGAAAAAGAGAAACAAGGAGGAAAAATGCACACAATCGAAGGAAATAAAAAAGATAAGATGGTAGCAAAGGAGACAGAAAGAGAAATAAGAAATAAAGGAAAAACGAGACAAATAATCACAGAGAATAATAAACAGATAAATAGAGAGAAGAAAGGATAATAGAAAAGAGGGAGTGATTAAAGAAACACAAACAAAATTGAAGAAAAAAGAGAAAAGCAAGAGAAACAAAGAAGATAGGCAGAATGAGACTAAAGAGGAACAGAAGAAAGAAAAACAAGGAAAATAGACAAAGCCAAAAAAAAGAAGCAAAATCGAGAGAAACAGAAGAGAATAAAACAAAACTGAACAAAGACAAACAAGATGTAGTCAAAACTAGACAAAGAAAAGGGGGATAAAAACGAGGAGCTAAGGAGATATGGTACATAAAAGAGGGCAGAAGAGATAGAAAAAGACAAGAAACAGGAAAACCTGACGAGAAGAGAAACAAACAAATTATAGACAAAACAGAGCAAAGGGGGTAGAAAGAGTAAAAGAAAAGTGATAAAAGGAACACAAACTAAATCGAAAGAGAAATAGAGTGAGACTAAAGAAGAACAGAAGAAAGAGAAACAAGGAAAAGACACAAAACCAAAAATAAGGCAAAATCGAGAGAAATAGAAGAGAATAAAACAAAACTGAACAAAGACAAACAAGATGACAGTCAAAACTAGACAAATAAAATATAAAAACGAGGAGCAAAGGAAAAGAAATATAAAAGAGAGCAGAAGAGGAAGAAATAGAAAGAAAAAGACAAGAAACAGGACAACCTGAGGAAAGATAAGTAAAAGAGTAGAGAAACAAACAAGACTGGGAAACAGAAATAGTTGAAATAAACAGCAAAACAAAAGAACAAAAAGAAGAAAGGACAAGAACATAGATAATCACAATGAAAATCAAAAGACAGACACAAAACAGACAGAAAAAAGGAAAACAGAGGAAGAAACAGGCACAAAAACGAAGCAACAGCCAAGGAAACAGATACAAAAGACATAAACGATAGAGAGAGATGAGGGAAATGCTATGAAACTTTCTAAAAAGATGTTGGATCGTGCAACCGGCTATTCCTCTTATTAGAGTCCGTCTGTCTGACGCGTTCGCACTTCACCAACATACTAATTAATACATTTACGAAAAAGAAAAAAAAATTTAATTATTGCTTGCCAGAGTGTCAAGTCTCAGAGCAAGGAAACCATTTCAATTTCTCCCACAACCTAATCGTTAACCGAAATCTAACTTATGACGTCACAATCAACGCACCACAAGAAAAAAAAATCCGCGGAAACAATACCTGGAAACTGAACAACAAAGACTTCCAAATTCGTTCTAGCAATAACACCGCGTCTAAATACTTCAAATCAAGACCACCATAACCGATAAACCTGATCGAAGCAGAAAACGCCGGAGAACAAAAGGAAACCAACAAACAAACACATCGATGAATCCCAACACAGACACATAACAACAACAAGACACATGTAACACGATTCGCGGGGGAGGAAAAGGTCAAAAGACAAATTTGTTCAAGAAGAGAGAAGAACCGGAAAGAACCTGAAACCTTGACCTCTCGACTTGCCGTCTTCATCTTTTTAAATCAAAATTTCCGTTTGGTTTTTGCCACCAATCGATCTCTCGAATGCCTTGATATGCGGTTTTAGCTGATTAAAGTCAGCAGTGATTGTCACAATTTTACGTTAAACTGTCTCCTGTTTGGACTTGAATTGTAGTTCCAAAACACTACAAGTTGTCCGACATTTGACATTACACAAATTTGGGAGAAAAATAAAAAATACATCAAGAGGAAGGAATAAAGACAAAAACACAAAAGAAGAGAAGTATAGACGAAAGAGAAACAAAAAAGGAAGATAAAGATCATAAAAAAAACCCAAAAAGACAATGAAATGCCAGAGACACGAAGGAGAGAGTAGAAAGAATAGAAGAAAAAGGAAGACGAGGAAGGAGACAAAAGAAAAATAAAAGTAAAAAAAAGAGAGAGAAGAATAAAAAATAGAAGATAGAGACAAGAGATAAACAAGAGAACGATGAAAGCAAAGCAACAGAGAAAGAAATGCTAGAAAAACAGAGACAAAAGGGACAAACACGAACAGTGGAAAATAACAAGGAAGTGAAAAGAAGAAAAACAAAAGATCGACAAGAGAGAGATGAAAAAGAAGAAGAGAACAAAGATTAACAACAGAAAAACAAAAAGAAAGGGAGGAATCAAAAACAGAAGGAGCAACAGAAGAAAAATAGACAGTAGATTGATGCAAAAGGAAAGACGAGAGAAAAGAAAAGAAGAAGAAAAAATGAAAATAAGAAGAAGAGAGAGCAAAAAGAGAAAAAAGAAAGAAAAAGAAAAAGAGACAGAAAAAGAAAAAAGAAAAAGAAGAAAACAAGAAGCAAGAAGAGGAAAACAAGAAAAAGAGAATGAAAAGAGAAAAGGAAGACAGAGGGATGAGAGAGAACCAAAACAAAGAGAGAGAGACTAGAAGAACAAGGAAACAAGGAAGAGAAAGACGAAGAAATGGAAAACAAAGGAGAGGAGAAACTAGAGGAAAACAGAAGAGAAACAGAAAGAGAAGAATGAAAAACAGAAGAGGAAGAAAAGAGAGAGAGAAAGACTAAAAAGAAGAAGAAGAAGAAGAAATGAAAAACAGAGGAGAGGGAAAGAAAGAGAGAAACCAGAGGAAAACAGAAGAGAAACTAAAAGCAAAGAGAGTCAGAGATCCAACTTCACCATCTTCCACAGCCCCTTCACCAAAAACACTTTCATCTCCGCTTCTTCAGCTTATGTAACAAGCCTTCCTTCTAGCACACGAACGTCTGCCTCGCCTCTAACTTAAATCCGTTCGCGCTTTCTCCAAACAAACGCACCAAACCCAACCAAACCAGAACCACCACGGAATAATAACAAAAATGTCCAAACTTACATAACTCATCCATAAAATTATTAACCCCACGACAAGATTCTCATCTTTTATTAAATAATTAAAAACCAAACAAAAACAAAAATAAAAATTAATAAATTTATTATGTGACAGAATCCCAGGAAGGCGGAACCTTAATACCTGAATAAGAAAGACCACCGCCGGAGAAACGAAACCAACCTTGAAGGACGCTCATTAAAATTATTTTCTACTTTTATTAATAAATAAATAAATTTCAAAGTTATTAATAATAAAACAAACAACGTTGGATTATTTTTAATTAATTAATTTAAATAAGGGTCAGTCCGAACCTGAATAATTAAAAAAAGTTTGAGAGCTTACCCGATGAAAGAGAAAACGAGGCTCAGGTACATCATTCGCTGACAGAACACCCGCAACAGAAAGGATTCGAGATGCGAATGAGGTCAAAAGCGTAGTTCTGGCCGTCGGGAGGGGCACATAACAATGGGAACCGGAAATGACGCTCGTAGTCAATTTGCAAACCGCCTCAACGAAGAAAACAAAAACAAGAAAAACCCGACGCGGCGGCTTCAAGTTCATGGTGCCACGAAAATGATGCTCATTGGCTAATTAATTAATATCTTAGAGTTAAGTTAATTAAAAATCTGTTGGATCCTGATTAGTCGGCCATTATGAATTCGTCTTTGACTTTGAACCTTGAAATTGAATCGACCTTCTTCCTTGCCCCCCCGTACCTGCCTCCTTCTCCTTCCTGTTTGCCTCATCTCGCTTCCCTACTGACTTTTATTCGGATGGGTCACCACCACCACTATATCATTCAGTTGTCAAAACTGAACAACACCAACTTTGAGTTGAACAACATTTCAAAGTTGAAAAGCATTGGTCATGCACTCCAAAAAAAATTTTAGGAAAAGAAGTAAAGTGAAAAGGAAAAAAAAGACGGCAGAGATATCAAAACAGAGGAAAGAAAGCAGAGAGAGAGAGAGAGAAGGAGAGTAAGGGAAAATAGAAAAGACGGGAGTTAGAGAGATGGAAAAGAGACGTCGAGAGACGAAATTACAACTATGCCATCAAGTCATAGAGAAGAGCAAAATTGAAGGCAGAAAAAGAAGAAAGAAGACGGAGAAAAACAAAAGAAAGAAGAAACAGAGTAACAAATACAAACAAAATAAAAAGAAAAGCAGAAATGAGAGACAGAGTAAAAAAAAAGTAACAAAAAAGGGAAAACTGGTAAGAAACCAGAAAAGATGGGAGTAAAAAGAAAGGAAAAGAGAAATGCAAAGACAGAACAAAACAAAAAAGTAACGAGGTCAATAAATAAAAACAAAATGATGGCAGAAAAAGATAAAAGACCAAACAAAACGGAAGAGAAACAACCAAGAAAAAACGACAGAGTACGTTTTCACAAAATGTAAACAGAAGAAAGAGAAAAGCAGAAATAAGGGTCAGTAGGCTGAGAGTAAAAAAAGGAGGCAGAAAAAATTGAGATAAACAAAGAAAAAGAGAAACAAGAAAAGAGCCCATGACAGAAGCAATAGAGACACAAATATTTATAAAAAAGGACAAAAGAAAGATAAAGAAAAAGCACAGAAGAAAAAAGAGTGAAAGAAAAGTGATAAAAGGAACACAAACTAAATCGAAAAAGAGAAACTACAAAACTAGAGAGAAAGAGACTAGAGAGGAACCAAAAAAAGACAAAACGGAGAGAAATAGAAAAGAATAAAATCAAACTAACCAAGGAAGGACAAGGTGATGGAGAAAGACAAAGCTAGACAAATAGAAAAAGAGGAGGAAAAAATGAGACGAGTCACAACAGAAAGAAAGAAACAGACGGAAGTTCAAAATAAGAAAAGGCAGATAAACACAGTCGGATGTATAAGACCAAACAGATAATCAAAGGAAAAAGGAGATGTAAAAATAAGAAAAACAGGGAAAGATAAATAAGAAGTCAAAGATCTATGGTCAGTGTGACAAAAGGTATAGGAAGAAGCAAAAAGAAGGAAAGTAAAAAAGATGAAAAGGAGAGAAACAGTAACAAAAAACAAAAGACAAGCGGAAGTCACAAAGAAAGAAAAACAGATAAACACAGACAGAAATAGTTAAAACTCAGATTATCTAAGAAAATGGCAAACAGAGAAGGAAAGAAGATGAAGAGGAGAAAAAAGTATAAAAAGACAACCGGAAGACACTAAGAATGTAAAAACAGATAAACAGAAATAGTCAAGCACACAGATTATCAGGACAACAGAAATGAAACAGAAGAGAGAATGAGAAGCAGAAAGAATCAGAAGACAGGCAACAGACAACCAATCACGCGAAACAGTGACATGATCAAAGAAAGACAGAAAGAAAGAATGAGACACCCAAAACCCAAATCCCTACATTCCAAAAACCCACCGCCTTAGAGAAACCCAAGATAAACCACAACAAACAATTATCTACTTCTCGCGATCTGTCTCACTCATTTATCTATCAACCGCCTTCCTTTTCGCCTCATTTCAATTATTTACGTTACATCTCCGCTCCTGATTTCGTTTGTTTATTTATTTATTAAATGTGACATGTGTTTCTATTTATCTCCTCCTTTTATCTACTCCCTTTCAGGTTGTTTTCCAAACAGTTCCCTTGTTTCCATAATTATCTATTGTTTCTCTCATTTGTTTACTTATCCATTTTACCACGCTTTCCTTTTATCTATTTAATTCCTCCAACCCATTTTTACAGATTTCACATTCTTTTGTCTACTTTGTCTACTCTCCCGTCACATTAATCTACTTCTCTCCTGTTTTGTTTGTTTTCCTACCCTCCATCTATCAACAAATCTTTTTCTCTTCATTCCATCCAACCGTTAATCGGATTGGTAGACTTTTATCTGCGTGTGATTTAATTCTCTCGCATTGGAGGTTATGTTTTGTTTTTATCTATTTAATCTTCTCATCGGCTTTGAGTAGATAAGACGTTATGTGGATAGTTCAAAAATTGGGATTTGTAACTGGTCATTCCGATTCTCCTCCCAGATAATTTGACGCCGGGACATAAAAGAACCGTTTGCTCGTCTCTTCTAATTGCGCATTATCTACTTGTACGAGTTATCTATTCAACATGCGAATAATATTTTTTACGTTCATGACTTCGACATTTGCAAGCCCAAAAATTGCATTTAATCATGAAATCCAAATAATCGCACGCATGCGTACATTTCCAAGTTTGTTATCTGGTACCCGCCTTAACCTCCAAAAGAACGATCCATCGATCAATCGATCGATCTATCGATGAGTTCAATTGATCGAATCTGTGTCACTGATTTCGTTCTTCATCTTTTAGAAAAATCCGACGAAACCGTTCCTCGACCGAATTTACTTTCCCGTTTCCTCGTATCATGTCTCCTTCTCCTCAAAACAGGTGACCACCGCCGTCTCGAAACGACTCACTTGATGACACTGAAACGACTTTCTGTCTCTTTCCACGTTCCTAATACTCCGATCACGATTTCGAACTGACTTCTTTAACCCGTGTCCGTCACCACGTTGAAGTTTTACAGTGTACACAGTGTTTGATGCGAAACAAAAGAATCAGAGAAATTGGTCGATGAACTATGTCAGCTAAAATTGTGATGAATGAAAAATCAAAACGACAAGAGTAAGAGAAACCCCAACAGAACATGGTGAAGAGGAAATCATGAATGAAGAAGCAAACCCCAATTTTGGGGAAAAGGTGAAGAGTTTCAGACAAAAGAACAGATAGGCAAAGGACAGGTAAAGAAGAATCAAACCAAGAGGGTAAAAATAACAGAAAAGAGAAATGAAGAAAGAACAAAAACAGAAAAATAAAATAAGAAAAAGGTTCATAAACAGACAAAGAAGAAAAGAAAGTAACAAAATGGAAACCAAAAAGAAGAGAAACAAAATGAAAAGTCTGAAGAGAATAAAGGGAAATAGAAAAGCGACACAAACAACGACAAAACACAGACAAACAGTCAGATAAAATTCACGCAGAAAGAAAAATGAAAAATCAAAGACAGAAACAAAGAAGAAGGCAGATAATAAAAGAGAAAACACCAAACATCTATAAGTGTAATAAGTAGGAAGAAAAAAATAAGAAAGGTTAACAGGAACAAAATACGCACAGATGAGAGAAAGAGTCAGATAAAAAGAAAAAGAGAATAAAAGAGAGAAAGAGAGAAAGAAAAAGAGAAAAACAGAATAAAAGAGGAAGAGAGAGAGAAAGAAAGAAATAAAACAAAACAATACAAAAGGAAATGAATGGATGAAGAAAAGAAAAAGGTAAGAGAGAGAGAAGGAAAAGGAATGAACAGGATAAAACAGGATGAAAGAAAGTAAGTGATAGACAAAAGAAAAGAAAAGTGCCAAGGGGGATGAATAAAGAAAGAAGAGAAAGGGGAAGAGAATAAATGGGAAAGAGAAGGAAGGACAATGAAATACAAAGAAAAGAGAAAGAAGGAGAATAAAAGAAAATGTGATAGAATAGAAGAGGAAGAGAAGAGAGGGAGGAAGAAAGAAAGAAAATGAAACAGTACAAAAAGGGATGAGTGAGGAAAAGCGAGAGAGAGAAAGAAAGAGAAAGGGGGGAACAGAGGAAAGAATATTCAATAGAAAGAGAATAAATCAGAATAGAAGAAGATGAAACAGAGAACAAAGAAGAAGAGTGAAAGACAAAGAGAGAGTGATAGAGAATCCGACAGAATCAGAAAACCACAGCAAAAAAGCTCAAATCACAAGCAACCCCCAAACAATTTCCAAATTTCAAATTTCCCGCCAACCTCACAAAGTTGGCAGCAGTGGGTCAAAATCCAAACTGACCGGGAGAGGAGGAGACAGGAGACATCCCCCAAACACCACCAACCGACAGTCTCATCGAACCACTCCGGCTTCATGGTAGCTTCATAAACAAGAACTTGACCTCATGTTCGACCTTGCAGACGATGAAAAATGGCCGCCGCCGGGTGTCGTTTTCTCCTTTTCCATCGTGACATCTCTTAGAATAACCGTAATTATACGGAAAATACCATTTCGGCAAATAATTAACCGTTTCTCTCTTTCATCCGGATGATTTAATTCCTCCGGTGATCGCAGCCTCCGAGATCCTTCCTCTAAGAAGCTCAAACCCACCAACGGAATCCGACTCCACGTTTCCGTTTTCTCCATCTGAATCCTTCTTCCCCGCCATCTTTGTTCTCGATTGGTTATTTCGAACTTTTTTGTTGTTGCGTGTGTCTACATGCAGAGATTAATCAGAGTAATTAAGAACAAACAACAAATTGGCGACGGGCGATCGTATCGACGGGGATGAGGGGAGGACCAGGAAACGGTTACGACTGGAAATTACAATCCGACGGTTGGGGCGGAGATGGTTGCCAAGTCTATTAAAGGCTCCGCTTTCAAAGGAAAGGAACCAAACCCAGAAAGTGAGCAACCGTGTAATTATTTATCATTTTGAGAATTTTATCATTTCATCTCCCTCCCGGAGGAGCTGAGAAGGTGAAGTCTTACTTCGGTTGCCGCTCCCCAACCGGAAACAAACAAGATCGACACCGAACAACGGGCGATCGCATTCATAACCAGTCATCAATCGATGACGAGATATAAAAGAAAAATGGCGGAGGGCGGGATGAGGAAATGTTGACAACCCGAACTGTGTGATATGGTTTCAGTTAATTTCCACAGCTGCAAGACACGGAAGAGTGGTCGATTGAGTCGAATGAGACTGTTGGGGATGATGTAGACCTAACCTCACATGATCGATGACTGAGACAAGAAAGACAAGACCGAAATTACGGGGAATTTTTGTGAAACTGTGCATTATTTATGAAATGACATCTTCATAAGCGTGTGTAGTACTTTTGAAACCAATTCGTCACTCCCGCGAGTGCGCAATATTTATGACGTTTATCTAAAACTGTGCAATACTTTTGGAATAAATCCTTCGCTCGAGTGTGCATTACTTTTGAAATGACTTCTTGCTTTGAGTGTGCATAATTTATGAAATGACATATGCCTAAAACTTTGCAATACTTTTGGAATAATTTCTTCTCTTCAGTGTGCAGTACTTTTGAAACCAGTTCTTCCCACTAGTGTGCCGTTCTTTTGAAACGAATTATTATCGACTGTGCATTATTTATGAAATGAGTTCTTCGCTTGTGTGTGCAAATCCTTTTTAACCAAATCATCCTTCGAGTGTGCATTACTTTTGAAATGAATTCTGCGTTCAACTGGGTATTATTTATGAAATGAAATCTTTTTAAAAGTGTGCAATACTTTTGAAATGGATTCTCCTCTTGTGTGTGCATTACTTATGAAAGAAGGCGTTTCTGCGTGATTTTCACTTCCTAAACCCCAATCTTCCAATTATTCTAACCGGAAGTAGTTCAATATCCGGTTCTTACAATCCACCGGAGAGTTTCATTCAAACTAGAAGTCCACCGAAGGCAACACTTCCCATCCAGACTCCTTCCTCTGAATCAGACACCCACTTACTCGTGTCACTATATTTAGCTCAGGTACCGAGTCCGGAAGCTGTAGGAACATGTCAGAAATCTCTGCCACAGGAATTGTTGATAAATAAATAAGAAACCGGAAACCCAAACCGGAAATACTTATTTCCTCAGCGAAGAGTTAAAGCAGCAACAGCGCCAACCAATCACAACTCGTCATGAGTTACCAGCTAAAAGAGGTGGAGGGGTCAGGTCGATACTGGTGCATAGGGGTCATCACCTCTCACCACACCAATCCGAGGGCATCATGACATAATGTTCCAACCGAAACCTCAGCTCCTTCCGAAGCCTCCTCACGATCTCTGGTTTCCCTCGCTACTTTCACTCGCACCCAATTGACTCCCTCATAAGCTAAACATACACAGTTGCTGTTACTATTAATTTCCCTCGTTATCTGTATGAAAACACCCACAAATCCTCCGTCCGTCCGTCCGTCCGTCTGTCTGCCTGTCTTTCTCCTTCCACGACGAGATTATCATCGGGGTTAATTGCCGAACACTTTTCTGATCCAAATTCGCAATCGAGTTACGCAATTCCCACTCCTTTCGATTCTTTTTTTGTTTTCGACCAATTAACGACCTAATTAAAACACAAACGTCCGTCTGTCTTCCGTCTACCGAAAATCAAATTTCAAACAAACAAACAAATAAAGTTGTCAAGAGGATGGTGACGTCGAGAGAGGTTCCTAACGTTCTCGAGTTTGTCGTGTTTTCAAAGACGGAGGCGGTGGCGGTGATCGTGGCACTATCTTGTGGCGGTGGGGGGAGGAGGGGACAGGAATCCGCCTAAGTTTCTCCCAACTATAATGTCGTTTCGGATGTTTTTGACGAAATCGTTTCGTTTTTGGTGATATTATCTTGTCTTGCTACTCTTTCGCGGATCAAACTTTCTTTGAAATTCCTCCGCGGTTGGAATGAATTTCGGTTATTGTTATCTAGTCTTTATTTCACTTTCTTTCTTTTTCGCTTTGTCTAGTTCCACTCTCAACTTGCCTACATGTGTAGGACTCTCCTAATGAATCGAATTCCAGAAGCTGGAAATTAGCATGAATGAGTTGGAACAATGGTTTCTCCTCCTCCTTGAAATTTGTTTGAAGCGTGTCAATGGGAGGAAGAAGGGACATCTGTCTTCTGGTGAAGTGGAAACAGAATTCGATTCCAGTCTATTGTTAGCGTGAACGGTAGGAAGTGTAAACAAACGGAACGGAATTTGTTTACGACATTTTTTTCAAAGACCACAGACTAGTCGGGAAGGAGATACAAAAGAATCCCACGAATTCCATACGGAAGCGCAGGACTTGGGCGATCGTCCAAGAGAAGAGAAACCGCGCCTACGTATGCTGGTCGGTGGGTTCATTCAACAACGCGGGCGAAGGGCCCAGGGGAGCGGAGAACCGCGTGGAATTCTTTGAGGTCCCTAATAAGTGTACTTTCTGGGAGTTGACAGTCGGGGAGTGTTTATTTGTCCAAAAAGCCATCGCCGACAACAAGGAGAGGAAGAACGGACGAGGAAAAGTTTCCGGAAGACCTTGAACTTGCCGAGAGAGCTCACAGCCCCACCTTACGACCACTTCTGTCATTTGAGTCTCATCAATCACTATCGACACAATCGATTTCCGGTTCGAAAATTAGACGTCTCACGATGACGATCCGAGGTGAACCAGACCAGGCCTAATGACGGCATAAACCAAAAATTCACCGAGGACATATCTGCTGAAAAAGAACCCCCGTAACTCTTGACTAATACCACGTCACTTAAAACACAAACATCACACTCGATAACATCATTAATTACTTTCTAACTACACGTCTAATTTAAGATGAAAAGTTTTCAAAATCATATCTAATTACAAATGAGATTTTTGACCGTTAAAAAAATTCATTGCCAGCTTTCTAATACCACGTTTAATGTAAATTAGTCTTTAAGTCATTAAAAAACATCATCTCATAATTAATTGAACCAAACTTTTTAGTAGTGATTCTAACACCACGTTTTATTTACGGAAAAAAGATTTAATAGACGATATTAAATTTGGCTGCTGTCTAATTACACTTTTCGTGGTTTTAGTTTTTCAAAAAAGAAGAATTTATATTTTCTTGTCAGACTTTTAGTTAAGTAAGAATGAATTAAACATTAATAAAGCATTCTATAAATAAAAGAAGTCATAACGTATCTTCTAGTTCCACGTATAATTCACAAAAAGCTGGGGAAGAAAAATTCTCTCTATTCTAATGTCACTTTGAATTCCACGGGAAGTACTTTTGAAACGCGACAGGAAGCGATATTTTAAAAAATTTATCTCTTGTCTACTCACACGTTAAATTAAACCAAAAAATGTTTACAAGTCAGAGGAATAATAATAAAAACGAATGAAAACAATTTTTTATTTCTTTTTTAAGTCATAACATGTTCTCTAGTTCCACGTAGTCTCCACGAATAAATTTACAATTCAATCGGCAAAAAAAATTCCTCGCTACTCTGATGTCCATTTCAATACAACGGAATTACTTTTCGAAGCGTGGCAACAAGTGCAATTTATAAAAATTATCTCTGGTCTAGTTACACGTTAAATTAAACCAGGAAATATTTACTAATCAGAGAGCAAATTTGAGGTGGTGGTGTTAATCCCGTTTTCCATCCTTTTTGGGGGTATAACAGGATGCGGGAGGAGGATTCGAACTTACGATCATTTGCGTCATAGTCAGGATCTTTAACCACTACACTACTCCTCCCACGAATCAGAGAACAAATTGTAAATACGACCAAAATTTTTACATAAAAAGTCATGCCGTGTTTTCTAGTTCCACGAATTATTCATGAAGACGCATAAGATTTAATCCGCCAAAAAAAAAGTTCTCTGCTCTAGCGTACCTTTTAATCCAACGGGAATCACTTTTCGAAACGTGGCAGCAAACAAAGATTTATTTTTTGTCTAGTTACACCTTAAATTAGACCATAAAATATTTACAAATCATTTCGAATCAGTTATATATACAAATAAAAATTTTTTCAATGAAAAAAAGGAATAACGTGATTTCTAATGCCACGTACTATTTAATATAATAATATAATATGAATACTAATCTAATAATATGATTTAACATGAAAACAAAACCGTCTCGATTTCATTTTTTTTTGCGAAACGTGGAATTAGGTGCAGCCAAAAACATTTCTCCTCATCCATCCACACCTAGTTCTATGTATACTTACAATAGACTATATTTAAAAAGCAAAGAACCGAATATAATTAAAAACAAAAATCTTCTACGTAAAAGAGAGTTCATACCATTCTTTCTAATGCCACGTCGAGGTAAAGCATTGATTAAACAAGAAAATCGCTTCTCCCTAAACTCAACCCACTATTTTTATCTCTGATTCTATATCTAAATCTACTGGCTGCACCAGATTTCTTTTTAGATCTAATGACACTTTAAACTCAAATGAGAGATTTTAAAAAATTATTATTCTGATTCCACGTCTGGTAGAAAGAGTCTTTCGTGCAAATTAAATAAAATTAAACCCGTTGGGGTTTTCTATGATATCCACTATACTCAGAGATTTGTAGGTTTAGGGAACGTGTCTTTAGAATCAAATTAAAGAGAGTTAAAGAAAGAGACTGTGATTTTTATGCTGCTTCCACGTCCCATTTCACCAAAACAATATTGTAATTCAAATTTTTGTTTCATTTTTCGTACAACCGATCCATGTCGAATTCGAGAGAGTGCTTGTTTTCATCGTGTCAGTAGAAACCAAAATCTCGGAACGTGTGAATATTGAAAAAAAGGTTTCCCATCCATCAGATTCGAGCTACTGAACTTAGGTTCAGACAAAGAGAGAGGAGATCCAGAGTGAAATGAAAAAAAGTGAGAATAAGTCCGAGGCGTAGGTCCGCCATTTTCCCGTCCAAATTTAGTAATCCGATGCTATCTAATTAAATAATGTTCATCTCTATAAGGTATTAACATAAATCCTGTCAGGTTCATTCAATTATGAGAAAACTAACTTTCCACCGCCATCGTTTACGCTCTGTTCTTGTCTCTTTTTGGCGCGCTTTCATCCGACTCGAAAACATCGCTTCTGCCATCTGACCATGTTCTCCTCCCTTTTCATCTCCTAATCCGTGAGTCATTCCGATTTTCATTTGCCTCCCTTCTACTCCGAGGAATCAACATCTGGGATCTGACCACCTCAAATGGAAGTGGAGACAAAGTCAAAAACCATCAAAAACCCAATTCAAATAACAAACGTTGTCGGGAAAGACCGCAAAAAAGCCATACTGTCCAAAAAAGACATCACGATCGGACATGGCATCCAACAAAACAAAACCGAAATCCCGTTACCTTAGGTTAGGTTGGGTTAAAACCCTCGAACATGCTAAATGTAGTTACCGCCTTCTCCTCCTAAACTAAAAACAACTTTTCGCAAAATCTGTGCACGCAAAATTCAAACGACTAACAAGAAACAAACAAAACACAAACTGGCGGTGAGTGATATGGTCCAGGCCGGACCGATACAGCGGCCGCCATGTTGACGGTCATCTGCACGCTTTTTGTGAATCTCATTAATTTGAACAGAGAAACGAGAGAACTTTTAAAAAAAGTCATTTTTTATTCATGAGATATCAATCTCCTTGTTGAGGAACACGGTCAAAATATTAAGCCGGTGCCACTTTTTGTGGAATTTTTGGCTTCTTTTAGGCCAAAGACGACGACGAGGACGAAGATGAACACGCAGCCGCCACACCGTTTACTCTCCTAACGGGAGATCTGGCCACGCGAGCGTCCTCTTTCAGTTAATCCTTTTATAAAACCGATTCAGTTTAATCCGTGTCCTTGACAGACGGACATTCTTGGTATACACTCCTCCAAATCCTTCGACTGCTATGCTACAGACCAACAATACACAGAAATGGATGAAGAGACTGAAGGGTACGAACCAAGTCCTGGCATGTCATTTCCGAAATCAGAGACAAAGCCACCATCTAAACCACCTCGACCTACCTATACTATCAATCCATACCAACCCATATGCCCAGGACCTAATGAAGGCAAACTATAACCCCCATGTCGCCAAAGATTATGGTTATTCAAAACTACCAACAGCCAACAGCAGTCAAATTTTTAACAACAGAAAGCTTTAACTTGAACTATATCTCATCAATAGGTAAGTAAACATGACCCAAACCATAGCAGACTGTGTAGACTACAGCAGTCAACATCAGGAAAACCATAACCAAGCAAAATCCTCACAACAGTCAAATCTTACCAACAAACAAAGTGAACGTTGACCAAAGTCCTAATCATAGTGACATGAAGAAAATCATAATCACGCTGTCGTATTTTTAGCTAAAACAAATTCCACATGAATACAGCCTAAACGACAGAAAATTCCTGTTGTTTTATTTAAAGTCACCCACATTTATTCAACTCTCCCCAATTACAAGTGTCATCCCTAGCAGAACACAAAAATAAATTTTGTCAAAATATGTAGTCATCAGGACAAAGACCTGTTTATGAACGAAATGACGACATTCGATCTCCTGAATCAATTAAAAAAACCTCAGACGGAGAGAGAAGGGAAGTCAAGACAAAAACCACACTTCTGGATTTCTTCCAAAAAGTCCATCGAAAGACTAAAACCGCAGGAAACAAACACCGACCACAAGCAGCGAGTTCACTGTCAGCATTTAACAACCAAAAAAATTTGAAGTATTTCAAACAAAGTCACGAATCCGGAACAGGCTTGATATTTACGTTTGAGAGAGAGGGAGAAAGAGAAACAAAAGAGGCACAGAAGGCTCAAAAAAAGGAAGAAGACACATAAAGAGAAGAGAGAGAAAGAGAAAGTATACAACAAACAGGGGATAGAAATAAGAGAAAGAAGAATAAAAGACAGGAAGACAGAAGAAACAAAAGAGAGGAAAATGATAGATAGAAGGGATAGAGGGAGATAAAAATTAGACAGAAAGAAGGATAAGAGAAAAGAGATAAGAGTTAGAAAACAAGAAAAGAAACCGGAAACATAAAAGAAGAAAAGAAAGAAAAAGAAAAGAAAAAAGAAAAAAAAAAAGAAAAAGAAAAGGAACAGAAAAGAAAAAAGAAAGAGAAAGAAAAGAGAAAAAAGAAGAGAAGAGAGATAGATAGGAAGAAAAACGCAAAGATAATGGAAAGATAAAGAAAAGAGAAGAAAAAGAGAGAGAGAGGAGAGAGAAAAATTTAAACAGAAAGGAGAGAGACAGAAAGCGTAAAAGGAGGACACAAAAGGGGAAGAAAGGAACTAAAGATAAGAGTTGGAAAAGGAGGAAAGACAAAAACGACAGAAACAAGACTGAGTGAGAAAGACAAAAGAGAGAGATGGAGGGAGAGAAAAGGGATAACAGAGGCGAAAGGAAGAAGAAGAAGAACAGAACAGACAGAAAAGAGAGAAACATAGAAGAGGAAGAGAGAGACGCCATTTTCCTTTTTAATTAAATAATATTGGAACCAATTATTTATAATAAAAATCGATTTTTAAAAATTCAAAATGGCGGCCAACCTTGAAAACTCGTTTCACCGCCAGACACCTTCCGACTCGCCTAATAATCCAATAAAAAGCCATAATTCAAGTGAAAAGTGTTTTCCCATCGTTCTATCCATCAATAAGCACAAATGAAAATGAAAATCTCGACACAAATCCCAAAATGACGAAAGCAATCAACAGGAACGCAATTAAAAACTGCCCGAGGAAACAGAAACGGAAATGACACGAAGCCGGAAACGCACATTCACGAAAGTGCTAAAGGCGGACCTCCGGCCAAGTCGGAACAACAAGGAATCAAAGAAGGAAGAGAAAGACAGAGCTTACCGCATCGCTAATCGCTGACAGTCATAGGAAACCGGAACTCTACATACCTGAAAGAGAGAAAGAAAATGTGATTAATGTCTTCCTACAACAACTACAAAACAAAATGGCCTCCGGGAGGATTTATGAATCATGCTTCATCGGAGATAAAACGATCGAGAGTTAAGACAGGTGAGGGAAGGAGGGAAACACGACAGAAAAGCCTGAAACAATTACGTCAGCAAAACAGAAACGAGCCGACCACAGTTCCAGTAACAAAGTACCCGTCCTTTAGGAGGTCACGTGACCGCGTCTAAATAACACAACCGCAGCAAAAACAGCTAAACGGTAGCACAACCCATGGCTCAGTTCTACCAACACTACCTCAAAATCTCAAACCACGCTAACAATTTTCTAGAATGAGTACAAGTTAAAAATATTTTAACGTGGCATTAGACGAAGGAGAAAACTACCTTCCCAAGACATTCGAAAGAATTTTCCTTCTTAGAAGCTATAATTTCGTTACTTCGAAAGAATTTTTATCCTTGTTTATAAGTACTAAAAAAACTGCTGACACGTTTCGACAAAACCCATTCTCATTCCATTAAAGCGTGGCATTAGAAAAAGACTACTTTTATAAAGATTTTAGAAATGTGTTGTGTTTTATTATCGTCAGACTTGACTTAGAAAAACTTGCGAACGACACTTTATAGCCTCTTCTAATGACACGTTTTTTATGTTTTAATTCAAAACCAATCTATATTATTAATTAAACCTATATGAAGCTGTGCATTATTTATGAAAGGACATCTTCCTAATAGTGTGCATTACTTTTGAAATGAATTATCCATCCGAGTGTGCATTATTTATGAAATGCGTTCTTCTCTCGTGTGGGCATTAATTTTGAAACGAATCCTTCCCTGAGGTGTGCGTTGTTTATGAAATGACATCTTCCTAAAAGTGTGCAATACTTTTGAAATGAATTCTTTGCCCGAAGCCTGCATTATTTATGAAATGAATTACTGATAAAAGTGTGCATTACTTATGAAATAAGACCTTTTTGATTGATTCCCAATTCTTTCAGACTGTTATCAACTCCTTAAACTTCTTTTTCCAATTTTCCTAACCGGAAGTGGTTCAATATCCGGTTCTCACAGCATATCCGCCTTCATTCGATTTAAATGTCCACAGAAGACGACTCTACTTCCAGACTCCTTCCTCTTAACTAGCCATCCATTCACTCGTATTTTCATTGCAGACAGTAAAAACCCGAAAACCTCCACAAAAACCCGTGGGACTGTTACATACATCTAAAGCCACGTTTATTACTTCCCCAAGACATGAAAACCGAAAGAACCGACAACTACACTTAGCTTAGGCGCCGTTTAAAAGGATGGAAGAACATGTCGGAAATCTCTGACACGCCGCCATCAATAAATAAATTGAAAGGGATTAAACGTCTGACGTCTCTTTCCACGTCAAATTGAACGGGGAAACAAAAGGGTCACATGGACATCATGGGACATGGGGGCAGTGTCAAAGGGGGACACGGGACACGGTTCACTCACGACTTAATGCGATCATGACTCTTATAAGACGCTTCACCGATTCCATCTATTAACATACTATATACAGTATATCAGTCTGGAAACCGTTAATCGTGATTATGGACAAATGAATAAATAAAAATGGAGGAATTTTTGCGTTCATCAAGGCAAAAATGTCAATCCGTTACCGCTCGTCTCGACTAATGCCACGACCATTTTCCTCTTCCTCCACCGTTTCGACTTTGGAATTTTCGTTCGTGGGCCCTTCTTATCTCCTCATCTCGAGTGGTTTGCTTGTTTCAAGTGTCCCTGACTTTTTCCCTCGTCTTGAAAAATTTTTCTTTTTCGAGTTTTTTGAATAATTTCAGGGCCGTCGTCGAACCTTGTCCTCCTCCCCTCCTCCTCTCTCTCTCGGAATTCGTTTTGGAATTTCGAACGTTTTCCCGAGACATCCAAAGCCGGTTTGAAGGAATTCAATGTCAGTCATGTTTTCGGTCCCCCTCCGGCCACCCGGTATTTCCACAACACTCGAATTCACTTCATCCGAAGGTCTCGGGTACCTGTCGTGGCACGAAAGGTTGAAACATCGGAAGTCAGAACGTGGATCTAGAGCCTAAATACCCTCAGGTTGTTGTTCTTACCTCTCGCCATCATCACCCATCACCTGCCACGTCTCGTTACAAGACGACAACCTTGGAAAAGAGCAAAAACAAAAAAACTGCCAAAGTGAAAGGAGTGAGGAAAGTAGATCGGAGACCAGGGCCACAAAAGGATTCCTGGCCGCGAAGAAATCGTCCAAAAACCGTAAAAACGTTACGCTAGCATGATTGGTCACAAAATGGCGCCGTCTCGGGGGGTTCTTGGTTGGCCGAAAAAGCCAAAAAAGGAGGATGATGGAAACGTTTTCATTGTCACCGCCTTCCAGAGTGTGGTCGGTGTTGTCGGAAAGTTGGTACAAGTGCGACAACACTCTGTCTTGTTTCTTGTTCTGTTTAATTGCTCGTTTTTCATTCCCTCTCCTCCTCCTCTCCCTCTTCCTCCGGTGGGAATCCAGATGTTTTTCGGCGAACTTATCCAATCCCGATTTGGTTCCTTCCTCACAGTCAAAGGTTTTGGTCTGTGCCTGAAATTATGTTAACAAGATCCTGTGCCTTGTCTTTTGTGACCGTCTTGAGTCATCATCTGTTCTCCAAAGTTCGTTCTAGGCTCACGTCTTGTTTCGTCTTCTTTTGCTCTCCTTCCAATTTTTTTTTTTACTTTTCCTCCTTTCAGCCATCTTACTTCCAGATGTCTTCTTCCTTCCAGCAGACGTTTGTTTGGTTTTTCCATTCTTTCCTTCCTCTTTTAACCTCCATTCCGCTGTCTTTGCTTTTCTTCTCAAACTTTTGTTTTGCTCAGATCATCTCCTCCTGTTTCCTTCTTTTAATTTTGTTTGTCAGTCCTGCTGTTATGCTGTTGCCCCTCTTCCGCTTACTCTAGATAACGTAGCGTTTTCTCTTCTGTCTGCAGATGTTTCCTTCTTCTCCTCTTTCAGCATTCCTTCAGCGACTGATTCTATCACCTGCCAAATCACGATTTAGCCAATCAACCTTCTCCTTCGCGTTCTGCATCACCGGTTCATTCTTCCTTCTTGCCTTAAAAACTTCATCCATCCGTTTTGTCATCCCTTTCACTTTCTTCTAGCTGTCACAAAAGAATCTTGATGACAATCTCTTGTTCAATCCGTAAGATAAACTATTTCTGTGTTGATCACGTGATAACTAAACACATAAAACTATCGTTGCGAATGTAAAAGACCTGAGAACGGACCAAAAACCTCCCAGAACAATCCCCAAAATGGTTTCCACCACCAAAGAAAGTAGAAAACTATTTTTGTACCCGACGAAAAAGAAAAAAGAAGTTTCACTTTTCCTTCTTTTGATTCTGACCAAAAAGAACAACAACAAGAACACGATGACAACCTCATCAACAATAAAAGAAAAAAGAGAATCCGAACATGTCGGTCATTCATGCCACAAACTTTGTTCTAGTTTTCCTCTTTCTGGTTTCCTTTCATCACCACTACCACCACCACCCCGCGCACCATCCATCACCAACAAAGAAACACACGCAAACACACTTTCCCGCCAAAGTCCGCCATGAATTTTGATGAGGCGAACATTTCATTTAGCAAAACCGCCGATTTCTCCCCGGCCCCCGCCGCTTCCCGTGACCTTGAGAGAAATTTCGGGTCTTTGCGGTCGTACCTGTACGGTCCATCAGACAGAGAGAGGAGAGGCTGTTTCGATGATTAACCCAGCGCAACGTTTTCTCAAAATCCTCACCAATTCATCCATTTCTCCAATTAGTAAAACTTGAGTCGGTATCCCACTGACGTGGTATCAGACAATTCAATTAAACAATTTCTTTTTGTTCGGTCGTTTATAAATAATCGAGTAGACGTTTCGTTAGAAAGTGAAAAGTGTCGGAACGATTTTATTAATTAAAACTGACGCCACGTTTTCTTTTGAAGGTTTACATTCGTAAAACGTGGTTGCAGAATAAATCTATTCTTTTGTTTGGATTCCAGTAGATGTGAATTTTATAAATCAAATCACATTTCAAATTTGTCAAAAACGTTACAGATTTACTATTAAATAAAAATAACGTGGTAGCAGAAAACACAAACAGACATTCCGTTTATAAAAGAATTTTCTATTTCCATCTCTTTCCTTTATCGAAGTGACAATAGAAATTAACATTCTCATAAGTCAACAAAAAATCTAAGTTTTGTTTGTATTTTATAGAAGTGGAAGTAGACAGACCAAATATATCAGTAAAAAAATTTTTCCCCAGTTTTTGTTAAGTCAAAAACAAACAGCAAATTATACGTTCGATTTTATACGATATTATTATATGAATATATCATCACGTCTTGTTTTTAAGATTCACATACTCCTAAAACGTGGTTGCAGAATCATAAAAAACAAATCTATCCTACATACAATATTTTTTTGTTTGAAAATTTATACAAAATGTAGTGGATGTCAATTTTAAAACTCAATCTTACGACCCATTTGTCAAAACATCAGATTTACTGTTAAAAAGTGTTACGTGGTAGCAGAAAACGCAAATAGACCTTCCGTTTATACAAAGAATTGTCTATTTGCTTTCCTTGAAATATTTTTCCTTTTTGGAAGTGACAATGACAATCAAAATTCTTTTAAATGAGTCTTAAAAATCTAAGTTTTCTTTGTAATTTATAGAAGTGGCATTAGACAGTTTAGTTATTATATATACAAAAAAAAATATTTTTTTCTTTTTATGAAGTTAATTGCAACGAGAAAACGAGCCGTTCAAAAGGAACGACACGACTTTGTTAATTAAACCAACGCCAAGTTTTGTTTTCAAGATTTACACACTCATAAAACGTGGTTGCAGAATAACAAAAAAAAATAAATTTATACAACATAAAATATTTTATTTTTGTTTAGACATTTATTATAAAGAGTCCAGTATATGTCGATTTCATAAATCAATTTTAATATCAAATTTGTCAAAACGTCACAGATTTACTGTAAGAAAAATATCGTGGTTGCAGAAAACATAAGTAGAAATTCCACTCAATAATGAATTCCTTACTCTCCTTTCTCACAATATATTTTCTTTCTGGACGTGTAAATAGAAATAAACATTCACCTAAAAAAAGTATAAAAAATCCAACTTTTGTTTCTAATTAATAGAAGTGGCATTAGACACATAGAGCAGTATCCACCCCAGCCCCTCCACCATTAAAAGAGAAACTCCGGTTGGACTAGTCACTGTGACTACTGGCAGGTGGGGTATCGAGGAAACCTGTGTTAAAGTGGTGAAGAGGGGACAGTGCTAAAGTCGAGAACCCTGAAAGAAGAAGACACTTTCCGCGCATAATCCACCGTTTGCTTACGGTTGGTGTAAGAGAAGAAGCGGAAGATAAACAGCGGGCTTGGAAAGTGGCATTAGATAGTCAATCATATCAATACAAGTCAAATACAATGAACAAATAATTCGATCAAAAGAAAGGACACGGTTTTGTTAGTTAAATCTAACGCCACGCTATAAAAAAAGGTTTATGAATTCATTAAACGTGGCTCCAGAAAAAACACAATACAATAGCACATAAATTACTTATCGAAGATGCTTCTTTCTGGAAGTGATATTAGTATTTTAAACGAAGGCTAAAGCCTGAATCATGTTAGTGTTCAATAAACGTGGAACTAGTCCGTTTAATTAAACCAAAAAAAATTATTTATTGTTTATCAATAAATCATAGAATAGTTATCTGTGAGAAAGCGATGAAATTATTTTAATTATTATCTCTAAAGCCACGTTTTCTAATTTGTCGATTTGTTAAACGTGGTTGTAGAAAAATACAAAAGAAAAACTATTTTCCAAAAACAATTTTCCTTTCAAGAAGCCCTTTGTAAATAATTTTCCTTTCTAAGTGAGTTTAGATGAGAGGATTCTTTCAAATAAAATCTAACGCCACGTTTCAATGACAAGAATTCAGTTCGGATGAGGGTGGATAGATGAAGAGGCGTGACAAAAGACATAAAAAGCAGCGCCAAAGTCTGCACAATTCACATTCGGGTGATTTTGATGGATTGGCGTCAACTCTGTTAACCCGATTATGGTCGCGAGGTCAATCGAAGTGGCGACACATCAATCACGACCATTTAATTAGCAACTTCTAAAACGGCTTCATCATCTCCGCTCCTCATCGCATCCTCCTCCTTCCAGACTAGTAGTCACCAAAGATTCTGGATTCCTTTTCCCCTCATTGCGCTCTTGCGCCCATTGCGCGCGCGAGCGCGTAGGAGTCCTTTAAGAGGCTTTTAAGCTATATGGCGAAGCGTCCTCACTGCCTCCGGAATAAATAAATAAATAAAATCTTTTTTTATTTATTTATGCCATTTGGCGACGTGTCTTTTGTGAGTGCGCGCTGTGTGTGGTGCTATCCTCGACGATCTCGCCTAAATGACAACCTTGATATTATAAAAGATCTCTGGCGCGCGCTTTCCTACACAACAAAGACCCTCGAATTTCGCTCATCCTGACTAATCGCCATAAATAAATCATCCGGGTCTTAACTCCGACACTTCCTCCTCCTCCTCCTTCACCATGATCCCCGAACAACTCATGACAACCTTCAACCACCCAGACAGCCTTCGATGGATTTAACATCTAAATTCTTCATTTCCAACACCCTGGCACCCTGGCGTGGGTAAGCGCGAATCTGTTTCACTCGATCAGAACCTATTTGTCCATCTGGAGACCTTAACCCCACGTCAAGTTTCACCAGTCCATCAAAATCAAAAACCGAAGAACAGGTTTGTTGTTCGCGCGCTACAACAAAAACGAGCACAAGGACCATCGCACTTTCTTCGTGGATCCATTGTCTTAGAAGACCTCTTCAGGACCAACGGTGAGCTCATTAATGGTGGAGGAAATCACTTCTCCTTTTCATCGTCAAAAACGAGAGACAAACAATCAACTACTTCCGGTTATCGTTCCAGCATACAAACTCGACACCGGTTCGAACTCAACAAAACCTCCGACCTTGGAGGAAAGCCCTCCGACTCGCAAAAACCCGACGCCATCTTGTCACTTTCACCGAATCGCCCAGGAAATCTCGCTTCTGTCACTTCGCTCCAGTTTGACAGATTCCTCCTCCTCCTCCTCCGACCGGCTCTTAAACAAATTTCTAGAGCACGGAAGTCATTACAAAACAATCCATCCGAAGCTTCCTCCCTCCCTTCCTCCCCCCCGGGAGGTACCTACCAACTCTTCTCTCATTCAACATCTCCAATCATCCGTGGTTTTGCGCAAAAACCATCTCGAGCGTAACGTGTCTTCTCTCCTCCTCCTCTTCCTTCCTCCTCTCCGTATATAATGCCATCACCACGGTTGAAGTAACCTTGAAAGACCTTCTCAAATTGTCACCGGAACCATCAACCCGATTGGGAACCGAAACCGCGATTTACTACCGAAAGAAACAAAAATTGTTTCCAGAAGAAACACCAAAATGGCGGACTAACATTTCTCCTCGCAGATAAATAAATAAAGTCGAGTGTTTTATTGTTTATGTTTATGAATTTGAGTCGACGACAACTTTTCAAGAAAGAACGAAGGAAATAAAAAAAAAAATAATTTTTCTCAGGCGGCTGTGAGCGGTAGCAAACTTTTGGTGCAGATTTTATTGCTGTCTCCTTTCAACTTTTAATTTATTTTATCTTTGACGACTTTTTTCTTTTAGTTTTTTTACGGTTACAGTCTAATAAATTTTGAAAAATTTACAAAGATGGCGATTTTCTTCTTTCTTCCGCCTCTCATATTCTTTCAAAAGCGCCCGAAAAGGAAACAAATAAAGAAATAAGATTACGGGGGTTGAGATGGTAGCGTGAAGGTAATAAAAGTTTTAAAGTTCTTGGTTGCAAGAGATACAAAAAGGAAAGAGGAACGAAATATGAATAAAAAACGGATGAGTAGTAGATAACGAAAAGAGGAAGAGGAGAAATATAAACCAGATAATAAATGAAAATCAAAGAAAATCCCCAAAAGGAATGGAAGAAGATGGTAAACAAAAAGGGAGGAACCACTAAAATTAATAGTGACCGATAGATATGAAGAGAAGAGCTTAAATAGAGAGTAAGAAAGATGACAAAAGCAAGACAAAATACCGAAGATATAGAAGAACAGATTAAACAGAGAAAAATTGGGGGAAAGGCAAAAAAAGAACGAGTGAAAAAAAAGTACGACAGGAAAGAAATCTAGAGAGTTAGAGAGAGAGAAACAAAACTAGAGGCCAATACACAAAAGAAAAGAAACAAAGAGGAGAAAAAAGAGGAAAAATGAAAACAAAAAGAGATACACAGCGAAACAAAAACGAAAAAAGACAAACAGAAACAGGAAATATACAAAAGGAAGGAGACAAGAAAGATAAGAAGACATAAAGGAAGGAAGAATAGAAGAAATGGAAAAAGACCAAAGAAGGAAAACCGAAAATACAGATACAGATAGAGAAAAGAGACAGACCATACAGCCAAAACCCCCGAAGGAACTACCCCTTCACCTCGCTACCCCCAAAACCCTAACCTCTACACCAAAACGACCCAAAATCCACTTCCTCCATAAACAGGAAATTGGCAAACGACTTCCAAATAAGGCAGGATTAGAGATGATCTCATGGACCACTTTTCGGAAGAACCAGACACTTCATCCGCCTAAGAAGAAGAAATATGGCGCTACCGCTGATCTAAATAACAGGGACGTCGGGCTCATCGACGTTACCACTCCGCCATTTAAGGTACCGCGAGTATGTGAAGAGACCCTCGCGATCCTAGCTCGTGGCAGCAGAACCTTGGATCGCTGACTGTAAACATTCTCTTAGAAGATCACCAAGGACACGACTCGATTCCTCATGAATCGAGAATAATGGCCAGGTCCACCGACCAAAACCAGTGCAATTATCAACCGGAACGAAATCGCACATGTGAGAAGGCGGTGGAAGGGAGGCGCAGGAGGGAGGAGACTTCGACACAGAACAAAACCCAAAAAAATATCGTTTTCGTGTCAAAAGTTTATCGGCCGCGATTATGCGAGTGTTCTTCAGCCCAAAGTCACACACACTCCCTCTTGGCCTCTCCGCAGCATCCCCCCTCGTCCTCCTCCCCAGCTCATCACTTAATAACAAAGTGCGATCCTTTAACCGGTGAATCGCGTTCAAGTCACGACACGAAATCCTTTTTTCGTGGCCGAATAATAAACATTCATTAAATGATACCTGAAACTCCTCCGTGGGTCCGTCTGTCCGACTTCGCCATCTTCCTCCAGAACGGAATGAAACGCTTCTGGTGGAGGGTGTCTGAATGTTCGTTTGTATCTCTGACTCAGTTCGCAGATTCTGACTAGTATTACACAACCGTGACTTCAGGTTTCTTTTGTCTTTGGACTGGTCCTCACTTCCGAGAAACCTTTCTTTTGTTTCAATTCAAAACAAAGATTTAACGACTCATTTATCCACTTCCTTCCGGTGAAGATTCCGATTACCAGGTGGTTTTGGTACTCACGCATTTCTTTCTCTTCCTTCATCCTGAAGGTTTTGTTCGAAAATTTATCAATTCGGAGACGACAACCGAGTACTTCAATCACCGAGGCATGGGAACGCCAATTAAACAATCTCACGATACTGCTATCCGGGTGTCACCCAACAGCCTGAGCGTAAGTAAACACCGAAACGTTTCTCTGGGACAGTTTTGGTGATACTATGATACAGGGCATCCGGAGTTAGGTGTAGAAATTAACTTCAGAGGAAGAACGGAAGAGTTTAAAAATGACTAAAAAGAAAACACGAAAAGAGAGAGAGGGAGAAGTAGAAAAGAGAAAAAGAAGAGGGAAAAAGAAAGGAAGAAAGGAAAGAAAAGACAAAGAGAAGAGAAAATAATAGAAGAAAGGAAGGAAGAAAATAAGAGAGAAAATATAAGCAGAGAAAACAGAAAAGGAAAAGGAAGAAGAAGAAGATGAAAGACAAAAAGGAAAAATAATATAATATATAATATAAAATGAAGAGAAAAGAAAGGAGCAAAAGATCTTAAAAAGGAATAGAAGAGAAAAGGAAAAAGATCTCATAAAAATAAGAGGAAAAATCATCATCGATAAGAAAGTCAGAAAAGAAAAGGAAGGAAAAACCGGACATAAAATAATATAATAATAAAACCTGGGAAGAAATAAATAGAATAAATGAATAAGAAATAGAAGAGGAAAATAAAGATAAAAGAAAGGGAGAAAAATATAAGAAGCTAAAAGAGGGTGCTGAAAAACAAAAAGGAAGACAGGAAAAACTAAAGAAGAAAGTCAGGGAAAAAGAAAAAGGAGGAAAAATGAAATAAATATAATATAATATCTAAAAATAACACAACAGGTTGATGAAGAATTACTGGAAGGCGGAAAGAGACAAAATACTGGAAGGAGTGTTGACGGCGTGAGGAAGTAATGAAAACAAAACTAGATAAAAGTGAATAAGAAATAGAAGAGAAAAATAATAAGAAGGAAGATCAAGGGAGATAAAATTAAAAAAATGGAGAGAGAGAAAGAGATAATTGAAAAAGACTCGAAAATCCTTTCAAGTCAACATCCAAGACGACAAACCACTGACCAATTCTACAGGAAAGCAACCAAACAGAAAGAAGACATCAAACAAGATCAACCAACCTCTGGCAAAAAAGAACTAACAACAGCAACAACAATAAACCAACACACTAACACCGCTAACTCTACCAAAAAAACGGTCAAAACCAAAAACAACCAAAAAAATATCTCAACATGGGTCTCAGACCCCGTTGAAAGCAGCAGCAACCAAACCCAAGACCGAACCAAAGCCCTCAAACACTCTCCAACTCATTGCTACCAACCATCAAACACCAAAACCATTCTGACTCAATTATCCTTCCCATTTATAGGAAACCAGCTCGAGAATGCGGTTGAGCTGCCTGGGTCAATCAGCGCACGGAATTGGTACAGAACCCAAACCCAAAAGAGAGGAGGAGGAGGACGAAGATCACGATTTTCCGTGATCTAATCTCTCAAAAGGTTAATCCTCCCCCTAACATCATCTTCCTTTCATATCTTTCAGAGTCCCACCGACAGATGACTCCACACAAACCCCCACCACCCCCAGCAAACAAAAAAACCGGAAGTGACATGGTGACATTCAACCAACACCAAAACTTTCTCCAACCTTTTGTTACCATTTGGTTCTAGAAACAAGTCTGATAGACGAAAACCTTCTGTAAGGGAGTCTTAAAAGAAGGCGGAGTAGGTAGATGGAATCTATTCGAGTTCCGCGCTAACGAGAAACGCAATTCTAGAAAATTCTAACTCGGGATTACGTAATCGGGGCCGATTTCACAAAAATTAAATTACGATTCCAAACCTCCGGGACTTTGTTCGTCCCGGAGGCAAAATTCTTGCCCTTTGTACTCTTTGTCGCGGTTTGCTTTCTTCTACCACGGCATAACTGCCCTCGATATCCCAGACTGGAATTCCCTTTTCCTATCTACCCGGCGAAACTTGTTTTGAAACTCCGTCCGGGTGTTTGGACGTTAGGAATTCTCTGCGGTCCGCTCGGCAAGGTTTCTGGGTGGCGTTTGATTCGCGGACCGGTTTTTACCGGCCTTGAGTGTCAGAGAACACCCAGTTTGTTTTTATAAATTAGAAATAACACAAATTTAATTCTAAAAGATTGTAAAAAAAAAATCTCCGACATCCCGAGGGCATCGTAGATAAACCAAAACAAAAACAAACTTGAGAAGGAGATAAGAATTCGTAAACAAAATGGAGGGAAGTGAGTTGTGCGGTTCTCCAGGGAAAATGACTGGACAATGGGTCTTGCTGTCCTAAATTTAAGCTCAGACTTGGTTATCAGAAATAGTCTGTCAAACAGATGGAAGATAAGTATTCCAGAAGTTCTCGAGTTGAGAACTAACACTCAGACAGTTAGTAATGGCTATCACCGTCTTTTGTCAAATAAGCCAATAGCAGAAGAGCTTTCTCTTATTCTGCCCAAACCTTTTGCTGTCGTTTACAGCTGAACCTGAACATTGTTCAGCGTAACGTAACAACTCACAGCTGAAGACGTGCTCAGTGAGAACAAACTCGGTCTCGACTTCAAAACGTATTCGTAATAGGGTGCAACATTTACGAAATGAATACTACTGTGCATTACTTTTGAAACGACTTCCCTAAGAAAGTGTGCGTAATGTTTGAAATGATTTCGTGAACATGCGCATGACTTTTGAGGTATTTTTTTTATAGAGGTGTGCAATATTTATGAAAGATCTTGCTGGGCCTTGAAAAGTAAATCCTGCATTGCTGTTGAAATGTATCATCAATGCAAGTGTGCATTAATTTTGAAATGAATTATTCATGAATGTGTGCAATACTTTTGAAGATAATTACTGAAGCGAATGTGCAACTTTTTTGAAGCGAAATCTTCACTGTGCAATATTTTTGAAATAAAATCTTCACTCCAGCGTGCATAACTTACGAAGGGAAGTATTCATGAGTGTGCATTATTTTTGAAATGAGGCCTTCACGTGAGCGTACAATAGTTTTGAAATGAGATCTTTACTCGAGTGTGCGTTTGAAGCGAAATCTTCATTTGAGTGTGCAATACTTTTGAAATAAAATCTTCACGTGAGTGTGCATTATTTTTGAAATGAGGTCTTTACTCGAGTGTGCATTAATTTTGAAGGAAATCTTCATTTGAATGTGCAATACTTTTGAAATTAAATGTCCATACGAGTGTGCATTATTTTTGAAATGAGATATTCACGTGAGTGTGCATTAATTTTGAAGGGAAATCTTCACGTGAGTGTGCAATATTTTTGAAATAAAGTCTTCAAGTAAGTACGCATTCGTTTTGAAAAATGATTTAAAATGTTTGCAGGCGGTTTCCACAACGAAAAAATATTTGCAAACAACTTTTTGGTCGTGGTTGACTGGTTACTCGCGTAAAATTAGAAACTTTTAACAAGTTAAAATAAAATAATCTGATCATGAAATTGTGCATTACTTTTGAAAAAAAAGCAATTTACAAAAGTGCGTAAACTTTAGACTTCGGAAGTAAACAAAATAGTTAAAGGACTACGCCCTGTTCATGAAATTCTTTCTTCACTAAACTACACGTCAATTAGTAAAGCACTTCGGCAAACTTGTGCACTACTTATGAAATGAATTTCTTCCACATCACCGTGCATTATTTATGAAGAAAAACTTTTGGGTTTAGTAGACAAATTAGATTTGAAGAGAAACAAAAATTTTCGTCCTTCAAGGAAAAACCGCAAAACTCACATTCACAGCAATTTAATTCGAATTTATTACCTGGCCAACTGAATTTTCGTTTCTTTCTCTGTAGGTCATCCGATAATCAATTTAACCCGTCAAGAGAGAAAACCTGAAACAAAAAAACAAAACAAAATCGTTAAAATG